>QLOH01000472.1:600000-822900 GCA_026901365.1 Sesbania bispinosa | reverse complement strand
GCCCCACATTCAGGGACTGATTTGTTAGTTTACGCTGGAATAAAAAAAAGCTGATACACTCTCTCTCTCATCGTTCGCCGTTTCTCATCCCAATTTCTTCGCAAATATGTGAAGAAATTTTAAAGCATGGGACCCACATACTATCTATTTCTCTCCTTACAAATTTCTTCACTATCAAATTGAAAAGCATTTCTCTTCCCCCATTTCTTTTTCCCTCTCCCCTATTTTCTTTTTTACCAAACAAACCGTAAAAGTTAAATGGATCCCACCACATTGGTAATGGGACCCACATAATTTAGTATGACCCATGTGAATTTTAATCAATCACATAAAATATGTTAAAAAAAGTGTATTAAATAGTGTATTAATAGCTCTTCTTATTCAATTAATTATTCATTTTTCTTCCATCTCCGCCTTAAAAAGGGGATAAATGTCCAATGTGTTTTAAGTGGAATCCAACAATATTTTTGTATTTCTTCAATATTTTTCATCATCACCAAATTAGTGATAGTAACGATAATAATTGTGAGAGCCTTTTTGAATGGCGAGCAAAAAATCATGTGTCATGTGCATGGCTAAAAGGAAAATTCTATAGTAAAAAAATTAAGGCTACTTTTAAATGAGAAGTGAAAATGAGAAAAAAAATAAAAGAACAGAAAATAGAAGGAGGAGAAAATAAAGGGAAAGTAAGATGTCTTTTTGAATTGTTTATTTTGAAAAAAATAAAAAAAAAGTGAGAGAAGTGAAAATGAGTGTGGTATATAATTACTCATTTACCCTCTTACTTAAATTATTATTATTATTATTATTTATTAATTTTTTTGAAGGAATATTATTATTATTAAAATAATAATAATAGCACAAACTATGGTTATCAATATCGGACTGGACTGATCGGTTCAACCAGTCCGACCGGGAACCGACTTGATGTCCGATCCATGCAACCAAAAAATTCGGCTGGTTTCAAAATCGGTCGATCCGTTCAAGAATAAGTGAAAATCGGTAAATAACCGGTGCTAGAAAACCGGTTGAACATACCAGATTCAAAACTTTTCAATTTTTTTATTTTTTATTCTTTATTTAATCTAAATATTTTTAAAATAAATAGAAATAATATTTTAAGGATTACACATAAATATTTATTTAGTCAATTATTATGAATTTTTTATGATATAATAAATATAATAAGGTCTTTTATATAATTTATAATCTTATATATCTTGATTTCCTATGATTTTATCTTATTTTATTATTTAAAAAGTATTATATAATATTAAAAAAATATATTTCACCGATTTAATTGGCTGTCCAATTTTAAAAACAGAACTAGCAACTTAAAAATAATAATCGAAAGACAAATTGCTCAAAAAAAAAGGAGATAATGTATAATAATGGCAAATGAGTCATTTTATGTAGATGAGACACAGGCTCTACGTTTTCTCGCTTCATATGGGCAAAAAACTGAATTACTGCCGTAGCTGTATGACTTTCTCTACCCATTCATTTTCTTTGCTATTCCAAACAAGTTCTGTACAATACTATCAGCCATATTCCATCATTGCTACTTCCTTCCTTCTATTTTTCCATAAGAAGAGGGAGATAAAAAAAATGAAAAGAAAAAAAAAGATGTGATGGTTGATATGTTAAAAAAGGAAGAGAGAAATGAAAAAAAAAAAATATAAAAGAGAATATATGGAATTTGAGCGTGAAAAAATCAGTATTGTTTGTGGATAAAAAAACTAATGATCCGGAAATTAATTAAACTCTGTAAAGCACTAATGCACACAGGACACAAGACAAGACTTGAAGGAGTTTTTTTTTTTGGACGAAGACTTGAAAGAGTTTAATCAGAATAAATAAATATATAAATGTGGTTTTGTTTTCTTATAATTGAAAAGTTTTTTTTGTCGAACTTTTTTTTTTGGGGTAAAATTGGTCGAATTTATAATTGAAAAGATATGGTGGGCCAATTAAAACTGTTTTAGGGACGAAGAAGCCCAATGGTCTAAAAGAAGTACCTGAAAGATCCAATGCCAAAATTTTTCCTTGGGTGTGTCTGGGAGTCTGCAGGGAAGGGAAAAGAAAGAGTTAGGAGGAAAAGAAAGGGAAAGAAAAGAATGAGAAAGCTTTGTAAGTTAAAGAATAAGGGAGTTAAACTCACAAACACATGGGAGCAAAAGATGTCTTACAAACTTTTCCTTTCCCTTCCTTCCCCCTCATTTCTAACTCACAAACATACCCTTAGAATAGGGGGAAAATGGAAAAGAGCACACATGTCTCTGAATTAATTGACGACATTGGTCATATTGATCACATCGTAACAAAATTAATTAAGTGAAGCTTATAAAAGTGTATTTTAAAATAATTTTATTTTTTTATGAAATCGTGAATCCTCATGGTTATTAACTAATTGTCATTTGCAAATTTTGTGAATGTTAAAAAAATCAAAATTATAATTAATTTTTGTTGGTAGCTGAAAAGTGAATTTGTTTAAAAAAGCTACTTCAAGTAGTTTTAAAAAAAGTTAGTAGCTATCTAAAAAAGTTATATTACTAAATAATGATAAAATAATTTCAGCTATTAATTTTAACTTTCATTTAGCTTAAATGTATTACCAAACAAACTCTAAAATGGTAATATAATGATATCAAGCCTATGTTGAAATTAATTTAATATTTTCTTAAACTTTTGATTGGTTGTATATAGCCGGGAGATGTGAATAAGATTGAACCTCGTAATAGGGGATATTTTTGTTTAACAAAAAAAAGAGATGTGAAAGTGAGTGTAATAAGAATAAATATGAAAATAAATCAAATTTATAACAAAATTTTAGGCCTTCGTCTTATACTCCATCTTCTGTATTTCTTGTGCTATAACCATTTTTAAAATAAAAGGGAAACAAGTATATATTTATATGGTTCAATCCTCATTTTTTATAGAAGATGGTGAATAATGATGAGAAAATCACTTAATTCTTTTTATTAGTATATATCATTTATTTTTATTGTATGCAGGAAGAAGTAAAGAACTTAAAAAACAGGTGGATCTCGGTAAGAGACTTGGCTATTAGCTCCCCATAAACTTCGAGTTTATTGACAATCATATACGTGTCAATACTCAATATACATATACATGTTATTGAATTTGATAATATATAAATATTTATATTTTTCATATTTTTAAAATAAATAAAACATTGTCATCTATAAACAAACAAATATTTATAGAATAATTAAGTGAATATATATAACAAGGTTAGGAAAGTTCTCTTTAGAATAACAGTCCCAAATAACTCAAAATACGGTAAACTAGCAAATCGATACCTGACTCTCCGAGAGATCATGCAATTTTGTCTTGACTTTTTTAAAATAATATTTTAGTTTCTGACTTTATTAAAATATGCACTTTAGTCCTTAAAATAAATGTTTTTTATAAGATAAAGACTAAAGTGCATGTTTTTTTAATAAAGTATGGATTAAAATATTATTTTTAAAAAGTTATACAAAACTACATGGTTTGTGACTCAGAACGATTTGTTAGTTTACTGACGAGAATATATATATATATATATATATATATATATATTGACACGTGATATGTAAAAACAAAGAAAGCTAAGTGAATGGACGGTAACATCTGAAGGGGAAGTTCCTTATCTTTTAGTTGGATCTTCAACCTCAACCCTGTTTTCAATTTCTTCTCTGTTCTCTCAGAACCAACCAACATGCAGAGTATGGCAGCCACACTCAGTCTTCCAATTCTTCCTTACAACCCACGCCAATCAACCTCAAAACTTTCTTCCATCTCTGCAAAATTGAACATCCCTAAAGATTCACAAAAGTTCTTTGATCAAAATTTCAATGTTCTCAAACGTGCATCTCTTTCCCTCTCAGCAATCACATTTCCATTCTTATTAGAACCCAAGGCAAGCATCTTCCTCCCCTCTGAATTGATCCAGCAGATCTTGTTTCTCTTTATTTTTCCTTTCTCATAAAAGTGTTATTGACACAGGATGCACTTGCTGTTAATGGAGAGTTCGGGATATTGGAGGGAAGAACATTTGCTCTCATACACCCCATTGTGCTGGGTGCTCTGTTCTTCTATACTCTATATGCAGGCTATTTGGGGTGGCAATGGCGGCGAGTGAGGACTATCCAGAATGAGATTAATGAACTCAAGAAACAAGTCAAACCTACCCCAGTCACCCCAGATGGAGAACCACTGCAAACATCACCATCACCATCACCATCACCAGTAGAACTCAAAATACAACAACTTACAGAGGTAAGTAGCATTATGGCATGCTTTGCTTGATAGGACTGAAAATGGGAGCTATATATGGAATTAACAAGGTCTATGGAGATAATATGTTTCTATTAAAATAAAAGCTACTTATATTTGCAAAAGCAGAATGACCCTCTTGTCTTGTAAGTTGTGTGTGCCACATTATATGCATTTGCAATGAGAGGATGAGGGCCTTTTTCAAAACATTTAGATAGAATGTGATAGTGTGCTGTAATGAAATAG
This sequence comes from Sesbania bispinosa, assembly GCA_026901365.1. Lineage (NCBI taxonomy): Eukaryota > Viridiplantae > Streptophyta > Magnoliopsida > Fabales > Fabaceae > Sesbania > Sesbania bispinosa. The sequence continues at coordinate 818,373 of QLOH01000472.1, read as the reverse complement.
ATTTTTCCAATTATGGAATGGACCTTGATTATATCATTAGATGAGCAATTTAGCTGGTGTGCATTTTTCCCCTTCTAATCTTAGTATAAGACCCAATTTGGATACAACTTGTGCAAAAGAACTTTTAGAGGAAAAAAAATAGAATGAATCAAAAAGATAAGATGAATTTAACTTCTCCATAAGTTGAAATTAGTTTCTTATGGAGAAGTTAAATGGGAGAGCTTCTGAAGAAAGTGAACTACAAAGACTAATTTTTACTTATGGAGAAGTTAAATTCATTTGAACTCTTTGATTTATTCTCTTTTTTTATTCTAGAAGTTCTTCTCCAAAAGATGTATCCAAACTGGGTTAAGCCTTCTCATGTTTCATTAATTGCTGGATGCTGGGTTATAATTGTATTAAGTTATAACCAATAACCACTCATTGAATGCTGAATTCTGAATCTGATGAGCACCTAATTTATTGACTACTCATATTCAGGAGAGGAAAGAGCTGATTAAAGGTTCGTATAAGGATAGACACTTCAATGCTGGATCCATACTTCTAGGATTTGGGGTGCTTGAGGCAGTTGGTGGAGGAGTGAACACATGGTTTAGGACAGGAAAGCTATTTCCTGGTCCACATTTATTTGCAGGAGCAGGTAAATTACAAAAACAAAGAGGATTATTATAATTTAATTATTTATAAAAGAATATTCAATTTGAAGAAGAAGAATATTTGTAGCTTTCAGAACAGGCTGATCAACAACATAGTTTAAACAGTGTAGTTTTGCGGATTATATTAGTGGTATAGAAAATGAGAAGTCTTGTGTAATTTTTGTCCTCCAGCTATTACTGTCTTATGGGCACTGGCAGCAGCTCTTGTTCCACCAATGCAGAAAGGGAGTGAGACAGCCAGAAATCTTCACATAGCACTGAATGCATTGAATGTTCTTCTCTTTATCTGGCAGATTCCCACTGGTTTTGAGATTGTACTCAAAGTGTTTGAGTTCACAAAATGGCCTTGAATGCAGGATTCTCATGTGTAACTTCCCTGGTATTTTACCTTCAGTTTAGCTTTCCGGCAACATCAGATAATGCAAATTTTGGCATTTTCCACCTTTCTTTAGCCTTGTACCATAATTCTGTGCCAGTCAAGCATTGCATAATTGTATTAATTACACCATTCTTTTGTAGAATTTAGCATATAATAAGTTCTTACATTCAGATTATTACATAATGGAATGAGTGCTAGCACCTTGTCATTTGGCAGCAAAAATTTTAAAACTAATAATTAGCAAATATTGCATGTGGGTGTAGGAATCCTGATTTTAAATAGACATTTCTAATTTAATATACCTAAGTACATGTTGAATAAGGATTTATGACAGATTATACCCACTTCCTGATTTTAGTGATTGTGTATGCTTACATACACATTGTGTTGTGTGCATATATGTATACATATTGCACAAAAGTGTGTCATATTATGGGTTTGTTAAGTAATGTGATAAAAACATTTGTTAAGAAATATAAAAATAAAAAAAATTAATTAAAAAGTATAACTTTAATACATTAATAACTTAAAAAAGATTAGGGATAATATTTTTTTTAATTTCTTGATTAGATATTTGCCGAATATTATACATACCTGAGTAATTGTTAAGTATCTGTACAAACTTTTATATCTAATTGTTAAGTATCTGTACAAACAGAGATTATAGCACATTTAAATAATAAATCAATTTTTTTGTTTGTTTAATTTAGGCTCGTTTTAAGATTATGAATAGTTAAAAGTGAGTGTAATTATTTTTAGTTTTACTGTTTTCTATTTAATATTAAATATAATATCACCAATGTCTCTATTTATCAATATTTTAAAAACCGGATAAGTGATTGAACCGGTAAAGCCACCGGTCACGGTTCAATGGTTCAACTGTAGTCGAATCGATATAAATTAAATAAATATTATATAAATTTTTCAATAATAAAATAACATAAAATTATAAGAAATTAAAATATATAAAGTCGTAAATTAGTATAAATAACCTTATTATAAGTCTTATAAGATAAAAAAATTAATAATAATTGGTAAAATAATAGATATATATGTAATCCTTAAACATATATCTTTATTTATTTTAAAATATTTAAGATTAAACAAAATTTTTTAAAAAATTGAAATAAATAAAAATTTTTGAAAATTTTAGAAAATTACCGATTGGATCGGTTTTCTGGTATCGATTTTCACGGTTCGACCGATTCTAAAGAGCACCGGTTTTTAGGGTTCAATGGACTGGTTACCAGGCGGGTTCCCGTTCTAATCAGCCGGTCCGGCTTACAAAACAATAAGGGTGCAATCGGGTTGGGTTGGATCGAGTTTAGGGTGACATCAAGTCCGAACTGATAAAATGATGGTGGGTTGGGTTGGTTCGGGTTTTGTATTTTTGGGGTGAGTAATCCGAACCGAACCAACCCGAATATGTTTGGGTTGGGTTGGGTCATTGGGTCATGAACATTTTTTCTTTCTTTTTTTTTAAATGTGGAAGATGAAATTAAATTAAAATATGAAGTGAAAAAAAGAAATAGAGAAAAATAAATTGAGAAGAGCAGATGAAATATGATTTGGGGAACCACCTTTATTTGTGCTGCCGTTGCACCTATTTTTGTTCTCTCCTTGCATGAAAATGAAATAAGATTAGAACCTTTTTTTTGTTTGGTTCGGGTTGGGTCTACCGGGTTCAACATAGGCAAACCCGATACCCAAGCCGAACCAGATCAAATTTGTAAGAAAATGTCCGAACCGAACAGAATACCCAAACCGAACCGTTAAATATCTTCGGGTTGGGTTGGATTCGTCAGATTCGCGGGTTGGGTTGAACCCGCTTACACCCCTACAAAACAATGTTATTCATGAAAACATGCACTTCCTGATTTTTAAAACGTTATCAAAATTACAAGGGTTTAATATGTTTTTGGTCCATAAACTTTCACCCGAATTTGATTTTGGTCCCTAATCATTATTTTCGTTGATTTTGATCCCTAACGTTTTCAAATAATTGAATTTAGTCTCTGCCATCAACTTGGTTAAATATAAGGGTGATGTGGTAGGGACTAATTTCAAAGATTTAAAAACGTTAGGGACCAAACACAACGAAAAATATAGATTAGGTACCAAAACCAAATTCGGGTGAAAGTTTAGAGACCAAAATTTGGGTTTGGTCCCTAATATTTGTTTTCTGTTATTTTTTATTCCTAACATTTTCAAATCATTGAAATTAGTCTCTGCCGTCAACTCTGTTAAATATAGGGTTGACGGCAGGGACTGATTTCAACGAGTTAAAAATATTATTGATCAAAAACAATGAAAAAAAAAGATTAAGAACCAAAACCAAATTCAGGTAAAAATTTAGAGACAAAAACATATTTAACCAAAATTACAAATGTGTAGTAGTATATATGCAAATGCAAGCATTGTGTTTGACTAAATTCTTGGTTCTTCTAAATCAATTTAAAAAACATTAAAGCTATGCCACTCTACGGTGACTTTCATGAGTTTCACGAATATAAAATTTATGCTTGTATTAGCCATGTCTGCGGTGAAGATGGGGTCTCATAAAAGTTTTAAATTGGAAGACCCAATTACCTTGAATTGAAGGTTTTTATAAGGCAAAAATAATAAAGAATAATTGTACGCTATCGTTTGAAGTTTTAAAGCATTATAAAAAAAAGAGGGAGAAGAGAAGTGATGATATGATACCCATGAAGCACTGAACAAATTGGCGCGACAGACACGTATAAAGGACCCACATGGGGTTTATGGATATGTTCTTTTCTTCTCTATCGCTCAAATTAAAATAGCATAGGATTAGTTTCCACCATTGGCACCCCTGTTACGTACATTAAAGGAAGCCCCCATGAAGCATCTTCTATAAAGAGGTAAAGAAGAGAGCATACCTACCTCAGCAAGCAAAGTCATTACCAAGACAAACACATATAGTAAATGAAGGACCATGTGAATGTGATCATTTGTGTGTTTGATTTAACATACTCAAATTTGAATTCCCAACACAACTATTTATAGTATAAAAATTTTCATATTTCAACGCAAAATCAAACATGCAGTGATATTGACGCTCTTGATGTACATACATACATATGCTAGAATAGTAGATCAAGGTAAATGCAATGTAAGCATAACAGAGTAAATGTAGTGTGTAAGACCAGAATTCACCCACACCCCCAAAGAAAAATTCTAATTAAATCACTCACTCCAACGGATACCAACCTTACTTTGTGAGCTTGTGTCAGCTGGAGGTTCTAATTGAATCTGATACTTTCCCCATTTCTCTTTTTTTCTTTTCTTTTTGTTATGTGCTTTGGGCATGGTCTATTCACAATCCCTTTTTGTTGCAACCTGAGACAAGTTGTGTCCACTTTTGGCTCTGCACCGAGGGGTCTATAAATAAAACATTGAGCCTACCATATATTTTGTGCTCATTCTTGTCCTCCACCTTATTTTCAGTTTCACTACTTCTCTTCCAAGTTTTGGTTTGAACAGTTCTCAAACACCATGGCTAACCCACCCCCAGTTCGTCCATGGTTCCGCTTAACCTCCATTCGCCCTGTCCCTACACCTGCCCCTGCTCCAGCTCCAGAGCCACGCCCTACTCTGTCTCTACCCACATTTAGGACTTCTTCAGCACCATCATCACCTCAGATTCATCCACCTCAACCTCAAGAAAAGCCAACAGAACACACTGCTTCATCTCCACCTCATAGAGTTGTTTCTACTTCACTGCCAACTTCTCCTGTCCAAAAGATAGCAGTTACATCACCTCCTCCTCACAAACCACCCTCTCCAGAGAAAACTACTCGTGTGCAAAGTCCTGTTCAATCTCCAAAGACAATAAAACAAACAGTTCGTAGCCCAATGCACTCACCAAAGGTCAAACCTGCTCCTCCACCCTCTCCCCTGACCCTCCCACCTTCCCAATTGAAGACTGAACAACCTAAGATACCTGTGGAGGCAGAGCCAAAAGGTGTGTTAGTTCAGAAAACCATCGACAAGCCTAAGCCATGGCACAATGGTAGTAGTGAATTGCATAGGGAAACCCGGAATCATGGCCATGCCCATCATGGAAAACACGTTAGTGGCAAAGAAAGTGAAAGCAAGGAGAGAAAGCATTCGGATTCAGAGGACTCTGGCATGAGAGTGATAACAATTGCAGGGGAAAACAGAGGAGCTTATATGGAAGTAATCCAGTCCCCAAAGAAACATGATCCAAAGTATCTTCACAAGAAGGGAAATTCAAATGTGAAAGTGGATGGTGTTGGTGAATCAGAGAGTTCAAGTGCTGAGGAAGGAAATGCAAACAAGAATCACAAAGGGAGAACAACATCTTCGTTCCCAATGGCTGCCTACATGAACAGCAATGTACAGTGTGTCAACAACTCGCTTTTGTACCACACTTCTTGCACACACCATGACCCAGGAGTGCGCCTTTCTCTCTCAAAGAAACCATTTGGGGAAGGTTACCATCTCAAGGAACATGTTGATGGACAGAACAATTGATTCAAATATAGTTGTTTATGGTGTGGTATGTGCAGAAAATAAAGGTTGAGTGAGTGGCCAATGAATGACCATCAAAGGGGGCGTGGATTCTAATTCTCTTGCTTCACTTTTTGTGCAGCCAAGTTGGAGATTCTCCACTGCCTTTGGTGGAAAATAAATGTATGGATAATAATTACGCATGGCTTTAACCAAATTAGTACTTTGTTAGTTTTTGTATGAAAGAATAGAGATCCTGAATCAGCCTATTAGGAGGGGGATGTTGGGGGTTGTGCATCGTTCATGATCCCTTGTTATTTGTTCATTGAGACACTGCTGTTTTGTAATAAATTTGTATTTGTATCTCCAATAATGTCATAAAATAATTATTCTGGCAAAAAAAAATTTGTTTTGTTCAACTTGATTATGGATCACTTAAACATATTATTGACCTTTCATTTAGAGAAATTTTACGATAAATTTTTACAAAAATGTTATACAACAATGAGAAAGAAAGAGATAAAAGAGAACACTTTGATGTGATAGAGGGTGTGATGAAGAGAAATAGACAGAAAAAATGAGATAAAAAGAGAAGTGTGTGATGTGATAGAAGGTGTGATGGAAAAATATGGAGAAAAAAAAATGTTGTATCAATTGTTGTATGGATAACATTTCTCTTTCATTTATAGATGACCGTTCATTTTGAACATATTATTCCATTCCATTATCTTTTTATTAACCTTTTGCAATTTCCAATTATGGAAAAACGATAGTAGAGTAATTTTTTTGAGTCAATGATAGTAAAGTACTACCTATGATCTTATATAATAAAAATAAAACTAAATCCAATAATAACCTTAAGTTAAGGATGTTTGTTGGAGGATATGTTTTGCTTATCCCTTACTAAACCTAGTTACATACGGATCCCGATCCTCTGCAGTGTTGTAGGTACCTGCAGCAAAAGTAACTACCAAATAGCTAGGAAATAGTTATGAAATCATTCCATAGTTAATATTAATAGTTATTTCCTAGTTATTCCGTGGTAAAAATGGTTGCAACACGGGAGAGGATCCTATATACAACTCTAATTAAAATTGAACTTTAATTAGTAGGATTAGATTAAGTTTGACCAAATATATAAACAAATAAAATTATGGAGTGGACAAATATGACATAATAATATGGTCGAAATAAAATAATTTAATGACATAAAAAAAAGAAAATAATTTAAGGAATCAATAATATCCATTATTTTAATTTTAATATGTGTCCATATTCCTTAAATTCATATATACATAAACACATAATGTGAAAGCAATATCTTTTAGATCTAAATTAAATATTTTTCTATAGCGTATAGATTACACTAGCTATAAAAAGGAATCAATAAAGAGCAGTATCCTTTTTAGATCTTTTATGTGAAAATAATTATTTTCCTTAAAAGAGCAATATCAATAATTTAAGGAATCAATAAAATCATTATGTATTTATGTATATATGAATTTAGATCTTTTCAAAAAAAGATAAAAAAATATGGACACATAGTCACGAGTTTTGCTAATAATAATGATGATAGTGTTTACCCTGATTTTTGGTAAACAAATGTATGTCAGAGCAATCTAGGGACGAGATACGAATCCTCTTAACGGTTCTTTTTAGAGGCAGTTATATTTGAAATTTCGAAGTAGAAGGAGATGGAGAAGAAGAAGAAGTAGAAGAAGTGATGCGGTAAAATAAAAGATAAATCAAAGAGTAAAGAGAAGACCTTGCACTAATTAAAATGGAGGGATCACACACTTTCGATCTCGTTTGTCAGTAGTCGCTGATGGATGGACGTGTTAGGCTTCTAGAGATTTTTAGCAAATGGGATCCAACCCCTTTTACATTGTACCAATACATATTTATAGACAATATTTTTAACTACTATTCTACACAACTTTGCCGCCTAGTGGACACGTGTCAATCACACATTTAAACATACTTATTTAATAAAACTATCTAAACTATTGGTAACTTCTAATAACTTCCCATTGGTAACTTCTCATAACCACTTTGAGACCCACTCATCTTCATAAGCACTTGAAATGTCTCATAAGGAAGATAAAATTATTTCGATGTTTAATCGAAATAATTATGGTGTTAACACAAGCCCCTGGTATTTTATCTTTTGACTATTTGGAGAAAGATAAAATACTAAAATGTTAAAAACCAAATTACCCACAACATAAAACTGACAGATGCATAACAGGACCTTACAATTCCAATTATGTCCAATATCTCCACAAGTTAGCTGGTGGTATATGCATTAATTATCACAAACTACCCAAATCCTTATTTGCACCAACAAAATTTGAAGGAACTCGTCCTCGCTATACCACTTCGAGCTTAGCTTTGTCGTTGTCCTATCATCCATCACCATTTCTATTACACTTCGAGCTCACCTTACTCCTCGTCATTTTCTTCGATGTGAGATTTGAGATGGCATTTTCGAGCTCTTCGATTTGCAAGTTGACATTCCGAGCTCTTCGATTTGGACATCTCAAGTTGACATTTCGAGCTCTTTCTATAAGCATTACGGGCTTAAGTTTTAGGAGGACTTCATTGGAGGCACTTCGAGCTCCTTGAAATGAACATTTCGAACTTTTGCTCGAAACTGGAAAATATTGCCTCTTCATTCTGCTCACCTTTCCTTTATGCCTTCTTGTCCAAATATAAACAATAGCAGTAATAGCGAGCTCGCTAATGACTCGAAGCACGTTGAAATCATAGATGGCCTTTGCACCCATGGTGGCCTGTCTGTCTGCTTCTTCCTTCAACATGTCCATCAATTCAAATGCCATATTTCGAGGGACTACCACCTATTTGTTTTGTTTTAGCAAATAAACTCCATGATGCAATATAAAGTACTGTAGCAACTACTTATTCATGACAAATGGTTTTTACTCTCTTTTCGAACAATTTTGGCCTCTTTCACGAAGCCATAAAGTCGAAATTCTCATTGCCTTTGAAATAGGAAATGACTTATACAGCAAATCGAAAACTACCAAGGCATAGAGAAAACAATTTGGCTTGGCTTGTGTTGATGGACACTTTCCCACTAAAATATTTGATAGTTAATATATATATTAACATGTCAAATACTTATTAACAAGTCCATACCTTTGAAAGTGTTTTACCACCACTAAATCAAAAAGTTACTCGAAAATGAATATCTCACAAAATTTCATGTTTCTTACGGCCTCGAAAATCACCCCTCATTTTATTTACGGCCCTAAAAGTCGTTTCTCTTTTTTTTTCTTTTTAGGTTTTTTCTTAAGTGCTTCGAAGGCCGCCTTTTGGATCTATACCATTAAATCTTAGTCATTGGTATCCTTTTGAAAAACTTTTTCAATTTCCTCTCGTTTCTCCTTCTCAAATTTAAATAGTTCCATTTGCCTAACTTCTTCATTATTCAGAAACTGAGATGAAATTTGAGAAATTGTTTGTTTGCTATTACTTTCCATTGAAAGTGTGTTCTTCCACTTCTTACTAACACACTACAAATTCCAAATTGAATACAACTACCCACAAGATGTCCCACCGGGCGTGCCAATTTGTTTACCCTGATTTTTGGTAAACAAATGTATCTCAGAACAATCTGGGGATGAGATACGAATCCTCTTAACGGTTCTTTTTAGGGGCAGTTTTATTTGGAATTTTGAAGTAGAAAGAGATGGAGAAGAAGAAGAAGTAGAAGAAGTGATGCAGTAAAATAAAAGATAAATCAAGGGGTAAAGAGAAGACCTTGCATTAATTAAAATAGAGGGATCACACACTTTTGATCTCGTTTGCCAGTAGTCGCTGATGGATGGACGTGTTAGGCTTGTAGAGATTTTCAGCAAATGGGATTCAACCCCTTTTACATTGTACCAATACATATTTATAGACAATATTCCTAACTACTATTCTACACAACTTTGCCGCCTAGTGGACACGTGTCAATCACACATTTAAACATATTTAATAAAACTATCTAAACTATTGGTAACTTCTAATAACTTCCCATTGGTAACTTCTCATAACCACTTTGAGACCCACTCATCTTCAATCTTCACATCTTGCACTTGAAATGTCTCACAGGGAAGATAAAATTATTTCGATGTCTAATCGAAATAATTATGGGTTAACAAATAGTTATGGGTGAAAGTAGGCAAAATCAAGTTAGGCTTTGCAAGGCTCAAGTCGGGTATATTATATTTCCGTGACCCAAGTCTGAGCTGTTACCTGTCAAGAGCCATTCTTTAAAGCATGATTTTATCTGGTTGAAAGTTTGGTTGATCTATTGGTCTATTTTAAAAGGTCATTTCAATAGATCCATCTTTAAATAAGCTAGTATGTTTATGGACTAAGATACTTACTCTTTAATAATGTAAATATATCAATAACATGTCTTTAAATAAGTCAACAAATCTATTTTTAAATAGACCAATAAAAGAAATTAAAAACTTATATATTATTATATTATTTATTATATATAATATATTTATATTTCATAAAAAATAAAAACATATTATTTATAAATAAAATAATTTCTCCAGCCTAATAGGCATTTAAAAAAAAATATAAGTCTAATTTATTTATTGTAAAAAAACTTTTTTTATTAAATGAGTCAACTTACCTTCAGGGTGTGTTTGTGAGTTTAGAGGGGAGGAAAAAGAAAGGATTGGAGGGAGAAGAGAGGGGAAGAAGAGGAGGGAAAGACTTTGTAAAATACCAAAACTCACAAACACAAAAAGGGGAAGGGCTTCCAATAAATCATTCCCTTCCCTTCCTTCCCTCCAAAATTCGACTCACAAACATACCCTAAATAGTTTGGTCCATAAGTCCATGGGAGCTATATGACTTATTCGACCCCCTAATGATGATACTGTATAACATTATTGATGACATTTTCAACGCTAAAAATAAAAATAATTGCGTTGAAGAATCTGACTTCAATTTCATCAAATGCCAAATGAAACATACATATATAATATGGTTATTAATGCATCAATCAAATCAAATATCAAATGCCAAATCAAACGCACAGATGTAATATGGTTATTAATGCATCAATCAAATCAAATATCAAATATATATTACTCGAACTACAAACCCAACGCGTGTTGCGTGGAGCGCATGGAACTTGAAAAATGCTTAAATATATGTCTATGGATACTGGTGATCAGAAATGAAAAAATAGACAATAAAATAAAAAGAAACAGTTTCCTACCTTTGATTCCACATTAAAAAATACAATTTCGTTTGATTTATTAAATTACTAGCAAAATGAGTGATTTAAAATTTAAATGACATTTTAAAATATAAAATAAACAAAAATATTTTTAAAAATTCAAAATATGACATAAATATATAATTAATTTAGAGTAAATTTGGAAAATACAAATTGAAGTATATTAAAAATAATAAAAAATTATAAAAAAGTTGTATAATTTATTTAAAGATAAAATTAAAAAGAAATTATTTATCTTGTTTTTAAAAACAAAGTAAAATTATTTTAATATATAAAAACTGACTGTTTGAAAACATCTTCTACTTAATATAGCTAAAATAAATAAATTTATAAGTATAAAAATTTGGTATTTAATTAACCAGATACATAAGAAATTAATTAAATAAATTTAAAAAATATGTAAACAAATTTTATTTATAATTCAAAAGTAGAAGAAATTAAAATATAATAAAGTAAGAGTTTTTTTGGAAAATAAATAATTATTTCATTTAAAAAGTGAAAAATCTAATTTAATACTATTATACAACTTGGGGAATTATTACAAAAAAAAACCTAGTTAATGTATAAATATTTGTGCGTGGGTTTTGTAGTTTGAAGTTGAAGGGCAAAAAGCTGCGTATCTCCCTTGTAAGAATTTTTCTTCACTTCTCCCATCAAGTTGTGCGCTTTTCTTTCCTCAGTACTCGGAGGCTAATTGGGTTCTCTTTTCTGTATTGAACTCATTTTTTCCTTTTTCTTTTTCTGAATGATCTGGGATTGGCAGTGCTGGGCTTTGTGTAGCAGAAGCAGCAATGGCTTCAGATTCCAAAACGTTTACATTCGAGGAGGTGTCCAAACACAACAACAAAAAGGATTGCTGGATTATTATCCATGGAAAGGTCTGTTTTTTACTCTCATTTTTCTTCCATTACTTCTGGATCTGTTTTTTTTATAGTCGATCTGTTTCAGTTTCTGTGATGATATGATCTGTGTCTTTGTTTCAATACTTATTATTTATAGTTTTATACCTCGAGAGAAATATGAATTCATCAATGGTTAGTCTGCGCAACATTAGGGGCTGCTAATGTTTTTAGGCACATAAGCCATAACTCATAAAGCACATTGGAGAAAGAAATTTCTGATTGTGAATTGAGTTACCAATAAATGGTGTTGTGATTTATTATTACTCCTTGTTAAATTCCCTATCTATCAGACAATAGGATGGATTAAGCCTGTGATACTAGTAAAACGCAGTATGTAAAAGTGCTATGTTTCAGTGCTTTGCACTAAAGCACTGAAGAAAAGGACTAGAAGAAAGAAACTTATGAGATGCAAGGGGATACTTATGAGATACAGCATTATGTATCCCATTTCCCCTCTCTACAATTAGTAATTAAAACTTCAAAATTTTATGACTAGTATGTCCATCAAATGATCATACTTAACATGTGTTCAATTGTAGCAGGTTTATGATGTCACCCCCGTTTTTGCATGATCATCCAGGAGGTGATGAATCTTTATTGTCATCAACAGGTAATCAATTTCTCCTTGGTTGGTTGGTTGGTTGATATTAGTAATCTGCTAGCAAAAGTTATCAACTTATCATTCTTAATCTTGTCCTTTTACAGGGAAGGATGCCACCGTTGATTTTGAAGATGTGGGCCACAGTGACTCTGCAATAGAAATGATGGAAAAATTCTTTGTTGGGAATGTTGACAGCTCCACCCTTCCAACTAAAGTTAACCACATTCCGCCACCACTCACACGTGGTGATAGCAATCAATCTTCAGGATTTGTTGCAAAGACTTTGCAATTCCTGTTGCCATTGTTGATATTGGCCTTTGCATTTGCTCTGCAGCACTATGGCAAAAAGAAACAGGTCAGCGACTCATGAAATGAAAGCTGAACTTGAGCTAGAGACATAGTTTCAGGGAGAGGTTTGTTATTCATAGCTTATTCATATCAATGCAGTGTCACAGTGGTAATAGACTTGAGACATTTTTGTTTTATGTATCATTTAAATTCGTTATTCTACCCAACACCAAGCAGGGCTCTTGATTTACTATGCTGTCTTGCTAGCTATTCATTTAGACATATCTCATATTTGAATGTTTCGAAATGGATTTTTTTTTTGGTCGAATTTCGAAATGGATTTTATTGAGTCTATTGGTTACTTACTTACTCTACAGATATTGCTTGAACGGGCTGGGCCTTTCTTTATGGCCCGTTTTTTGTGAAGCTGGGTGAGGTCAGCCCAACAAAAACAATGGGATTGGAGAAAATAGGCCCAGCCCAGAGAAATTGGCAGGCCAAAGTGCCAAACAAGTAAATCCCATTAAATATACAATTGCATAGTGCACTCATGAAACCCTGCATTTTTTGTGAACCTCTAGAATGCAAAGTTTTATTAGGAATTCACATCATTAGTGCGTAACTAACTGTTTATAATTTTATGGTTAAATTGCAAAGAAAATATTGGTCATCTTCTTGATGATATACATATAACTTCCTTTGTGATCATAATAATATACTTGGCTTGACTTGTTTGTACTTAGATAGCCACCCGAAGGACTAGATAGTTGTTCATCCAAATGAAATATGTGGTATTGTAATGTTTCAATGTCACAACCATACAGAAAGAAACACCGATTTGATCTTAGGCACAATTTTTATTTATTTATTTGTTTTAGTTAAGCTCATTGTCATTATATTAAAACAGAACACTTACCACACGTATAGTTTTGAAACTATCTTATTATATATGCAAACTAAGCATCTTTCCAGACAAGTAATCATACTGAAATGGACTGAATAAACTATGTTAGTTTAAGCTGCTTTTCCTTCTCCTTATCTAAACATGGAAAGTCACCCTTTTGTCCCTTGTGCTTGGATTTGCTTTCGGGTCAGTGTCTCTGTGTGGTGAAATATAGGGCAAGCCTTAACTAACAGCGATCGAGGGTCATGTTAAGGTTATAACTCAAGGCTATCGTTTTAATTGAGCATTAACCATAATGAATTGTTGGGAGGTCTTTGTCAAATTCACAATGAAAAAAGGCCTAATTGTCTGTTAGACCATTGTCATGGGCTCCATGTGTTCCTTTCAACCATCTTAATAACATGAGCCAAATGGGCAAATCAATATGTGCACGGTACACGTAAGGCCTAGCTGTTTAATCTTTGTTTTTTATGTCAGCAATTACACATTTAAAAAACAGAAGTGAAGCAAGATTTAGCCAACATTAATTAAAACAATTAGAGATGGATATCTTATATGCCTCATTAGTCATTAGTCATTAGTTTGTCACATAATATTATGCATACATTTAATGAAGATACATTTTACTTGGGCTGAAAATTAAAGCAGCCTTCTGAATAAAGCAAGGTGGTTTTGATTATATTTCTTGCTAAAAACCAGTTGTGAAAAACAATGGGCAGGGTAGACTAGTGTAGGTAGATCAAAACATAATATGAAGCTTCCAACAAGTCGAAGCAGAAATAAGCGGATGAAAAGGACTTCTTACACAAAACAGAATTAGTTTTAGTTGTTAAAAAACTGATGACGTTTGCTAAATGCATTCTGTTTCAGCTGCTGATGTAGTGCTGGTTGTAGAAAGAAACTTAATCAAGGTTTAAGTGAAAGATGATGTGACAACTTATCAATATAACCAAATATTTATGTCCATCCATCCCAAGTGATTGCTTCTTTGACTGTAGAACTGTATATATTTCAAGTATATGAGTATTAAGAATCCACACAGTATATATAGAGTAAATGGTAGTGTTTTACCATCTATTGAGAGGATTCAAAGTTAGATGAAGAAGAAAAAAGGTTAAAGAACAGAGGAAATTGCCTCTCATTATTCAGATAATGAAAGGAGAAATTTTGCTCTAATTCAGATGACTAAGAAAAAGAAAGGTATTGGTTGTGAAGATTGGGTTAATTGTTGACCTTAGTCAACATAATGGAATGGACTTCCAATGGTTTTCACAAATGAATACAAATTTGCTGGAAATGTCCTTGTTGGTCATCATTATGTACCCTTTTACCTATCATACCATCATGATAGTAACCATTTTCATTAAAGTGGGGGCATACCCACTTCACATGAAAATTATTTCTTATTGTCCAAATAGTAAAAGAAAATTCAGAAGAAGTATGGTAATAAATAGAACATTCCATTCTGTAGGTACTAAATTTGTGTAAGGTTGTACCTCTCTGCTGTCAATTACAAAGATAGATTGAAGTCATACAAATCTACAATCCCTCTCACTTGCAAATATTACACACAATCAACCCAAGTTAGGTCAACTGGTTAAAGGAATTTATCCATACATACCATCAAAACCTATATTCTGTACTTATCATTAGCTTTTTTTATTTTGAGCTAAAAAAAGACAGAAAATTTCATAGAGATGACAGTGGTCCAATTTGTGAAAAGGAAAGAGGTTATAATATAGACCATCATAGGTGGAAGGAGGACAAGAAGAAAACGGAATTGCCCCCACCCACCCCAGTAATGGAGAGATGTCTATAAACTATATAGAAAGCCGAGTGAGGGAACCATGTACTTTGTGATTTGTGAGGAGAAGATTAGGATTCAGACTGCATGGTGCCAAATTGCCAATATGACAGACAGATCCTACTAACATAATAGATACAGGACCAGACCCAATTGGACGTTTGTCTTGTTCAGGGAATTGGATTTCTATGAAGGGACTCAGATTCTTAACTGATAACATTTGTCATTTCTAAAACCTTTCCAATTTCATGACAGGGACGTCATTATATTTAGCATCTAGGCATTTTATTCAGACTTCATTTGCATATGAATAAAGGGTAAGGATTATATTCTTACCTTTGCGATAGTGATGAGTGTCAATTCTTCTGGTTTTTTATGTTAGTTGCACAATTTTTTTTTTTTTGTTTGAGAAATGTGATGGGTTAATTTTTAAATCCACACATCTTGACTATTATGATTTCAAATCAAATCATTAAAATTTAAACTGTGTAACTATCCCTACATTACAAGTTAGTCCACGACTAAATTATGTTGTTAGTTAATCGATTCTTTTTAGAATTTAGTAACATGAGATTGAAACATGGGAGTAAATGTAAAACGTATTAATTTCACTAGTATTTACATTGGCAACAGATTTTTTTTTTTTTTTCACATAACAAGACAAGTGGAAACTTGATACTCTAGCATCAACTAAAAAAAGGAGAAAACTAAACCAGAAGAAGACTCGTAATATCCTTTCGTTTGTCTTTCGTATTTCGAATTTTCAGCGGTTAAGCACTTAAGCTACGCCTAGGGCGCAGTTTAACAGTGAGAGGGTTAGCCATTTCACAAGAGAGCCTCAGCACCTCCGATAGATCAACTCCATCGTACGGTAGCCACTCATACTCGTGCAAAAGCGACGCCACCCAGAAACTCACCGTAGCCAACCCCAGCGCCTTCCCGGGGCACGCTCTCCTGCCCGACCCGAATGGAGCGAGCCTGAGATCCGACCCGATAGTGGAGAAGTCATCCGCAGTGCCACTGGAATTGAGAAACCTTTCAGGCATAAATTCTAATGGGTCTCTCCACACATGTGGGTCCCTGCAAATAGCCCACATGTTCACCATAGCAGTGGTCCCCGCTGGAACATGATACCCATCAATGGTCGTATCGCTTATGGACAAGCGGGCCCACGATAGAAGTGGGCCAGGGGGATGCAGCCTCAGCACTTCCTTCACAACCGCCGGAAGGTACACCAGCGTCGCCACGTCATCCTCAGCAACGGCGCGTGATCTCCCAACCACCGCATCGAGCTCCTCTTGCACCTTGGACTGCACATCTGGATGAAGTACCATCCTCGCTAGTATCCACTCGATCAAAACCGCCACGGTGTCTGTTCCCCTAAATATCATTTCCTGCAAAAAGAATAACAATCACACAAACGACAAAAAAAACATTTTAGTGTCAGCTCCACTCTCATTTCCATATTCTCAATTATTAATTATTAACATTAAACACACTTGGACCAATGAACTAGTCCAAAAAAAAATTATTTCAAATATTTTTAAAAATCCACTCATTCATTCAACTTATACGTGTAACACTAGCTAGCCTTGCAAATTGCAATTACACATGGATGTCGACATTGCATATTTAAATGAAAGGATTATTATATATAGTTACCCAAAGTACGGCGATCATATCGGAGTCGGATAATTGATCGGGTCCTTGAAGGGATAGCAACACGTCAACGAAGTCATGGTTCGATTGGGTTTTAGTACGAGCTCGGTGCTGGGCGATGATTCTAGCGACGAAGCGGTTCACCTTGGGGACGAGGTTGGAGCACCTGAACCTGATTTTCTGGGCGTCAAAATGTGCAAGCCAAGGAAGGTGGTCACCCCAATCAAGGGTACCTAACAGGTCGTACCCTTCGTCCACTAATTCTCTAAGCTCTTCTTCTTCTTTGTTTGAGTGATGTAGCATATACTCTTGTCCAAACACGGACCACATCATGTTACTGAGAGAAGCTTTCTTGAGCACTTGGCGAACACGTAAGGTGTGTTGGTGGTGGCTGTTTCTGAACATGTCAACCATTTGGGTGGCGATTTTAGAGCGGTGAAGTTGGGAGGATTTGATTTGTTTTGGGCAGAAGAGGTGAGTGGATGCGATTTTGCGGAGAGTTCTCCAGTAAACCCCGTAAGGGGCGAAGCCGATTGCCCTGTTGAACATGAGGGAGTATGCAGATTCCTTGACGGGACGATCCGCGAAGACGGAGCTGTTGAGAATCTCCTTGGCGACGTCAGGGTTGCACGTGACGATGGCACGTGTGTCGCCGAGGCTGAAGGCCATGAGCCTCCTGCCTCTGCATGCAGTTGCGGCTGCTGCAATACGGTGGTGAGCAAGAGAAGTCATGAGGGTGATGCTTCCAATGAGAGGCCATCCTTTGGGACCAGGAATCATTGGAAGTGATGAGGTTTTTATGATTCTCTTGGTCCAGGTGGTGCAGGTGGAGTAGTATTTGCCCCAGGCGGGACCACCGGGGTGAGACCAGTAAAAGACAGTCATGGTTAGCCAGAGGGAGGCCATGATGAAGAGGGACCAAGCAAGGTTTTGTTGTGTGCATTTGGAGGCGAGAGCAATGATCCAGAGGCTGTGATCAATGTGTGTTGTCATGGTCAGGTTGGGGAATGATATTGGTGTGTTTGACTGTTTGAGGGAGAGAGAAGGGGTTGGTTGTTATGATATTGGTGTGATTGAGTGAAGAGAGCAGAGGCCAATATGAATATATAGGGGAGGGAGGGAGGGGAAGTGGTTGTGATATTTTAGAGGGAAAAAGAAAGAATAACCGTTATGGTTGGGTGCACACTGAACTACTTGACCGTACAACAGAACAAAGCAAAATTATTATTTCACACTCAAAATCGGGTGTTGATATAGAAACAAAAAAGGGGAAAAAAAATTAATAGATGAGATAATAAAAGGAAGAAAGAGATTGATAAAAAGAAAAGGTGGAAATAATATATATAATTGTAAAAATACTCTCATTATATATGAATAATGTACTACCCCATAATAATGCGCCGAGTATGGAGACCGTATTAAGGCCCAGGGGTGACTTGCTTGACAAGTAACATCTCGACAA
This sequence comes from Sesbania bispinosa, assembly GCA_026901365.1. Taxonomy (NCBI): domain Eukaryota; kingdom Viridiplantae; phylum Streptophyta; class Magnoliopsida; order Fabales; family Fabaceae; genus Sesbania; species Sesbania bispinosa. The sequence continues at coordinate 799,952 of QLOH01000472.1, read as the reverse complement.
ATTAGGGGCAGAGGAAACGGTTATAGAAAAAAAAAAGAGTATAAAAGGGAGATAAGACTTAGGAGAAGGACAAGTTCGCATTTTCTATGAAAAAGTTGAGTTAATTAACTTCAGAATTAGCTCGGTTTTTTTTACTAAAAACAAATAATATTGTTCTCTAAATATACATAACACAATGGATACAATAATTGTACCACTGTGTTATGTTAGTACTCTCCAAAAAAAAGAGAGAGATAAAGGGGAATTTAATTTGTGCACACAGCCCCGTGTGGGAAAAAGATGGTAGGCACGGTTTTATATATGTGAATCAGTGCTTATAAAAAAATGATAGGTAGACACTAATGGATCTAAAAATAAAGAAAAATTAGAGCAAAATTAAAAGATATGTGATAAAATGATAAAAAGAGGGAAAAAGAAAGAATGGAAAAAAAGAGAGAGAAAGGAGAAATTGATTTTACAAAAATTATTATACTTTTTAAAGAATTACTCGAAGCTGATGTCAAACAGGAATCATAAGATCAATAAGAAGAAATTGAGATTACCTCGGTTCCACAAAAAATATACATAAACAAATATAATGCATTCATTGTAATTAACAATGCTGAATAAGAATTTGGATCTTCTCCAACAAAATCATAAGACCCATAACATGTGATAACTAATATGATAGAAATAAAAAAAAATAAATAAAAAAATGAGCAAGGAGTGCAAGAAATTAGAGTGTGAAAAAAAAAACTATAGATTTTTCTTTATCTCTCTCCTTTGATTTTCATTCATGCAAAGAGAATATAAAACTACTAGTGTAAAAGAATAATATGAAAAAATAAGACTCAACTAGCTAGCAAATCGGCCTGACTTTTGGGGATCATACAGTTTCATCCCTAACTTTGTTAAATAGAACTTTATTCTCCGACTCTTTTAAAAGCATGCACTTTAGTCCCTAAAGTGCATGTTTTTTTAATAAAGTGAAGGACTAAAGTGCATTTTAGTCCTTACTTTATTAAAAAATATGCATTTTAGTCCTTCACTTTATTAAAAAAACATACACTTTAGGGACTATAGTGCATGCTTTTAAAAAAGTCAGAGAATAAAATTCTATTTAACAAAAGTCAGGGACGAAACTGCATATAGTTCCCCAAGAGTCAGAGACCGATTTGCTAGTTTAGTCCAAAAAATAACGATGCAAATGAAATTAAAGTTACGGAAACATTGTCAAAAGATAAATGTCAGAAAGTTTTAAAACATTTTTAATATATATATACACAATTTTTTAAATTTTTATTATATATATTAAATATTAATTTCTCTCTTTCTTTTCACTATAACAAAAAATATTATCAAGGCGCTTTTACATTCACTTTGAGGGTGTTTTATTGCACTATTTTATGTCATACTCTTATAAATATAAAAAAATAATAAGGCGCTTTGGAAATGCCCCTGTTAAAGACTTGTCATAGTGTGCTTTCGCGGCCGAAGCGCCATTCAATTTTTTTAACTATCATGAGCTCCAATGAGGCCACTTCCAGTGAAACGCTCTCATTGGACTATTTTTTTTATATAATTAGGTCACTTAGCAAAAAAACACTCTCACTGACTTCTACTATTTTTTAATATAAGGTAATTAAGGGTGCTTCTACCAAGGAAGCGCCTTCAACAAGTACATTTTTTAAAAAAAAATTATGGGGAGTGCATTTTCGTTGCAGAAACGCCCTAACTAAACTGCTTTGAAAAATACATGAGGGTTATGTGGTAAGCGCCCTAAAGGAGAAAAATTAAGGGGGGAAAGGACGCTGGATACCTAAAAATAAAGGGCCTAAAGTGCCCTAACGTCGTAGGTACTTTGTGATGAAAGTGCTCTGATGAAAATTATAAAAAAATATAAACCGATAAAGGTGTATCAGGGTAGGAATTAATGCCATTAAATATGTGCCTTTATATCGATAAATTGGCATAATGTTTTTTTTATCTCTCTTTTTCTTCCAACTATCACACCTTAATTTCAATTTTTGTCACGACCCGGGCCGAATCTAAGGTCATGACCATCGCACAAACTAATACCCTTAGCGTGGAAAGCCTAAGACAATATATAGTACACTACTTGACAAATGATTTTCCATAGTCAACATACTTCCAGGATTTTGCATAAATTTTGACAGAGTCTTCCCTATATTTTGGACATCCCAAAATTTACAAAAATCCTGTTATTAACAAATATTACCAACCATAGTTCCCAACAACATAGTATTTATCCAATCAACATCAAAATATACATCTCAACATAAACCAATGACTAAACTCCCTATAGCTACAGAATATACATATAATCCCAAAATAACATCAAATGACCACCAACACAGAGGAGGCCTACCAAAATGAAATAATAGCGGAGCTGGAACAAATGAGTCTGCTAGCAGCATGCTACTCAGTTGTCTGGAAATTTGGATGAAAAACAATATAAAGGGGTAAGTCACAAAGACTTAATGAGGGCCTAACAACCATCATAAACTAGAAGGAAAACATACCAACACACGAGTTGTTTGATAGAAATCATTCTCAGTATAAAAATTATTTCTCAATATAAAACTAATTACTAACAAGTGAGTTCAGTAAATCGCATAATCTCAGGTAACTTGTTTCCAATATCCATGAGTTAAGTTTATCATATCCAAAGCAATAACAAATTTATCATATATAAGTTTAATAAGTAAATCCGAAATGAAAAACATTGAGTAAAATATAATTCAAATGAAATGTAAATACAGTAGGGATCACTCATGATAGAACCGAGAGGCAACTCCATTTCGCTGATAGCCCTTCCTCCGAAGGGTGGCCTTCCCATAGGGGTGACTCCATCTAACGAATAGCCCTCTCCTCTCTAGAACCATGTCCATATCTCAATATCATTGGGGAAAGCTACATCTCGCTGATAGCTCTCTCCTCCAAAAGTAGCCTCTCTCTTGAGGCAGCTCCATCTAACGAATAGTCCTCTCCTCCCGGAATCATATCATGTCTCAATGCCATATGATCATATCATATCATCGGGGGTAGCTCCATCTCGTTAATAGCCCTCTCCACAGAGTGGAGGCTCCATCTAAGAGATAGCTCTCTCCTCTCGGAATCATACAACTAGGTGCACCTAGGCCGTTATCATCCGCTAACGACATACAAGGTTCTAACATGGATCCCAAAAATATAAACATCAATTTTATTATATTTTCTCAAAGTCCATTCCAAAATTATATCTCTATTTTCACCAAACATAATCAATTTAAATTTATAATTTAACAACATTTAAAATGAATTTCACAGAGAATGAAATCAACATAAATTAAGAGCATATGTTTCCCATATTTTATTTAAATAATTGGCCTTAAAATATAGCATAATAATTTAAAATAGCACTTTTAAAAATATTTAAAATAGGCCACAATGATCGTTAAATCACTCACAACTACGGGGAGTCAGCCAAACTGCTTCTCAACCACTCCAGGAGTATTATGCAAGGTAGAAATCAACAGATCTGAGCACCAACAAATAGTTTCAACATTTAAAAACTTATTCAAAACTTTACTCATTATGGGTGACCATAAAATCCCTAAAACTCGTGCCCTAAGCTCTTAAAATAATTCTACCTAAAGTTAACATATACTTATAGCCTATTCTTTAAGTTATGAGTTGTGGTATACCTTAGAAAGCTGAAACGAACAACCTTTACGGTGTGGGTACTCTTCTCCTTCCTCATAGCACTATCCCTAACCCAAAAAATTACCAAACTTAGTTCCGAAAGAAAAAGGGAATGAGTAAGAAATTTTGGGTTTCATTACCTTTCAATGGGTGTAAGGTATTGAAAGAAAATGGAACACAAAAGAAAAGAAATGGGATGAAAGGAAAGGAAAAATGGAACTGATCGAGGGGGGAGGGGTCGCACGAAAGAGAAAGGGGGCTGGGGTCGAATGCTTCTCGCATATGCGAGAAGAATTCCCCCGTTTTGTTTTAAAACTCTGATTCTTTTTTTTCTAAAGTGAAACGGTTATAGTTAATTTTTCTTTTTATTTCTCTTCATTTCCTATCAGATTTATTATCACATCTCTCACTTTCTCTCCTCATATCATTTTTCTTCCTATCCTTTTCTTCCTTACATTTCCACAATCCACACCTGTTTTTTTTTTTTTTTGTGGGCTTAACTTTTGCCAAAGCATAAACCAATAAAAAGCGCGCATAACATAAATCCCTTTAATTTGTCAATTGACGGAATTCACAGTGGGCAAGAATTATTAAAGTTGTGCCACTTGCATTCACTCAGTATTCGTGTGAGTAGTTTTTGTAGCGCATAATCGCATATGTATGAAACACACATGATCATATAATGTTAACTGATAACATAGGAATCTTGTCATAATCATTTGTATTTTACATTTTTTCCAATTTAAATTCCCTTATATTTGCTGTAAATTAATCTATATAAGATGTACACTCTCAAAGTTTCAATAAAATATAATTAATCCATTCTTAATCCATTTGAAAATGAAACATTTGACTATTAATTATCATTTTGTTGGAGATTTTTTTTTGTAAGCAATGATTTGTAAGTTTATCATGTTTCTTTTTAGTAACTTACTGATCTGCTCCCTAAACCTTTATCATGACCATGCCATTCTCTTCTCATATAAGATTGATGTCATTTCCCCATTCACCATCTTGTGAGTTTTGGGGGTGATGAAATAGTAATCTTATCATGATCATTTGTATTTTGAAATTAAATTCCTTTATATTTATGTTAAAAATATATATCAAATGTAGGCTCTCAAAGTTTCAAAATATGCAATATATATAATGTATTCTTAAATCTCTTTATATAGGTCATGCAAACATGCCATCCCATCAGATTAAATTAAAAATATCTTATATAAAATTTAAATCAATTCTCATCCGTTAAAAATATTATTCTTTGATTACCTAAATAGTTTTTAAGAAAGAGAATAATTATCCTCTTGTCATTTGGGAATCAAAGCAAGTTCGTGACCTATGCTAATTAATCGTGGGATATATCAAGTAGCTAAACTTTGTGCTTGGGGATGTTTGTGTCCATTAATAAAATGCAATATAACCAATCCTTAGTTACAAGGAAAGAGTGAAGTGGAAATTTAGTATATAGATTTGATTACCTTAATCTTTGAAAGTTAATGTTGAATCAACATAAAATCATATTTTATTGAGCTTGCCTTGCAAGGGACCTAACCCACTTGGCTTTAATTTATACAACTCTCAGTTCACACGATGATTGGATCCGATTCCATGCTCTCAATTCTGACTAACTTTTGTGGGTTGTGAATATGGACGACTGGACATTTTTTGACCACCAATAATGATTGCTCCTTATTTTTATTAAACATCATCTTTTATATTACATTTTAAATGATAAAATAGGAGAAATTAAAACACATTTTATTGTATTTTGTTTTTTACTTTTTCCCTCAAACGTACGTAACAAATGTGTCCATGCAATTTTTCCAACCGAATTCAGGTATAGTATTTAACGCAGAGAGTGAGATTAATAAATTAAGATGATTTACTTTTTAGGTGTGCTTGATTTAAAAGGGGAAATGGGTCCTAAATAATTTGGTAACTGTTTGGCAGGATTTGGGAGCGAGTTATACTTGATCTTTAATTTGGAATAGGCTTTTATTAATTATTTTCTTCTGAACTTTTTTATTACATGATTAAATAATGAATATTAGATCAGGTACAAATGCAGTATAAATCTAAAAATAGATCACGAGTCTTCAAGACATAATAATCTAGACGGTACAAAATTGTATAATTAAGGAAAATAGTGCGAAAAAAATCTTGTTGGAGTCCTGTATATCATGTTTATGTTTCACATTAACCGTGGATATATAATGTGAAACATATATAATAATATAAACATGTAGACGGTAATAAGTGCAATCCGCTTCATGCCAACACAAAAAAAAAAAAAAAATGGTGCTTAGACCAGGCAAGGGGGAGAACCACCTTTTTATCTGAGTACTTTAGCTAGGCATGGAGCATAATTAACCGAAGTGCAACCAACTGCATATAAAAATAGAGAAGCATTATCTCATAATATATATTCTTGTCTCCTTTCCCAAGATTTGATTCGAGATGCAAAATGCATATTTTTAATCATTAAATTACACCTCATGCAACTCGCATGCCTGCTTAATATTCACCATCAATTCACACATATATGCATGATCGATCCTACTAAAGAAGTTTATGTAGATTATATAACTTATACTCTCCCTCCGTCCCTATTTATAATATCCTATTAGATTTTGGACTTGAGTCTAACTCAACCCCAAAAGCTAGCTTATGAGTGTGTTTGGCAAAACTAGCTGATAAGCTAGCTGGTAGCTGATAAACTAGTTGCTAGCTGATAAACTCCTAGCTTATAAGCTCCGAGCTAATAAGCTAGCTTATTAAATTAGAAATGTTTGGTAAAATTAGCTGATAAGCTAGTTAGTAAATATAAAATGACATAAAAGGGCATAACTACATAAATTTTATTATATCAATTCTATTTGTGTTTTTTAGAAAAAAAAAATATATGATTATGTAATTATAATTTTATATTTTTTAAAAAATAATTAAATTCTTATTAAACTTTTTAGTGATAAAATATTTAATTAAAAATTAAAATAAATAATGAAATTAATAAAATAAATAATATAATATAAAAATAATTTCATAAAATAATGAAAAGAAAATAATAATTTAATTAATTCGTAATTTTTTAAATTACTTATTATATATATGTAATAATAGGTAAAAAGAAATTGAAAGGTTTTTGTCACTAAAATTGAAAATATATAATAATAATAGGTAAAAAGAAATTAAGAATAATAAAAGAAATGTATTAAAATATAAATGGTAGTGATGAAAGAAAATTAAATAAACTATAAGTTACAAGCTAGTTCACCTAGCTATAAGCTAGAAGCTAAGTGAACTAGCTTGTAGCTTATAAGCTAGAAGCTCCTAAAATAAGCTACTTTGATGTACCTTACCAAACACTTTTGTGTTGGTCAAACTAGCTTATAAGCTAGTCAAATAAGCTAATAGCTAGCTTATTGGCCTTGCCAAACACACTCTATAGGGTGAGGATTGTCCAAGGTTTATATACTTTAATTTGGCCTTATCTCTAAGCAATGTGAGACTCTAACACACCCCCTCACGCCCATGACTGGACACATGGAGCGTGGACATCTATACGGGTGGCGACCCAATAACAACGAATCATCTATGATAGGTTTTGATACCATCTTAGATTTTGGACCTATGCCTAACTCAACCTCAAAAGCTAGTTTATAGGGTGAGGACTGTCCAAGGTTTATATACTTTAATTTGACCTTATCTCTAGGTAATGTGGGACTCTAACAGATCCTTTCTATAAGAATTGAATGTCCCTTAATATAAGATCCTTTGTAAATTTTTAGGTAAATTAATCATTATTTTTCATATTTGCCCTTCATTAATATTCAACTCTTTTATTCCCCATATATTGATGAGTGTGAATAATTAATGAAGTTTTACCCACATGCTCAACTACACCATTGGAAAGTGACTTTTGGATTCTTTCACCATGTCACAATTAATGTCTCTAAAATATAGTGATTTTTAAATAGGGGTATATTTGGAATGCTATTATTTTTTTCAAAAGACTAATACATTAACCGATTTTTTTAAAACTGTGGAGAGGTCTTATAATAAGAAACAAAGGGATTATTTATCAATGAAGTTATTTTAATTGGTTGATGCCCCGCAACTTTGTCCCAGTTATTAAATCTTTCTGAACACGCCATAGGTTACATCTGCATGCATGTTTGCATGGTGTAATCTAATCAACAACTTCCTAGTCTGTTGTCTTTTTCTTTTTTCACTTATATACACACACATCCTTAATTATGGCAGTTTTTTATAATGTATGATTTGTATAACCATAACAGTTAGTGTTATTATATTGAAAAGCACAATACGTTAGCAAACTACCTTTTATATATATATATATATATATATGAATATCCTCACTATGGAGATTATTATGTTCATTAGAAGAGTTGATTATTGGTTAGACAGGAATCGTATCGTGGTTTCAATATGTGTTTAATGAAGAATCGAAGACAAATAAGCTAATTAATTAACTAATTATATATATCGATCCCCATATTTTTTTAACAAATATATATATCTTTCTGGTTTTGGATGAGATGAAACAGATATTCTCTATCTATACATAAGTAACTTTTTTTTTGTCTCGAGTTCAAATTTATTTAGAAGAATAAATAATTTTTTATGAATTCTCCAAGTCAAGGGTAAAAATTATACATAAATAAGCCGTACCATACATGTGATCGATGGATACAACAGATCGATTATGCACGGGGGTTGATTTCCTGCAAATTTCGTGTGACCTAGCCTGCAGCTTATATGTGAAGGAAAATGAAACTTCCATACTGAAAAAATTGAGCGTGGAAGGTGTGGAGAAAAAAGGACACAAAGAAGAAAGAAAATGCATAAAAAAGATAGTGAAATATGTGATAATCATTATGATGAAAAAAAATAGAGAAATAAAAAAAAAATAAGTGTAGAAAATTAAATAAAGAGTATATAAAATGTTAGTGTGAGAAAAATCATAATTAATATATGAATTGAGATTCAAAGGATCTCAAATTTGAAAATAATTAACGTTTGATCAGATTAAAGTATAGAAATGAATAGCAAGACATAGTTAGGAAGGAGGCCAACAAGCTGTTAGAATCTTGAATATTATTTAAAGTCCTGATATTGTGATATGCATATTTGATCTTTTAACGATCTTAGGATCCCACCAAGTATCTCTTAATATTGCATGCAAAGTTTAAATTTAAGAAGTATTTCAAAAGTAAAAATTAAAAACATATTTAAAATTATAAGCTAGAGATGCATATATCTATATATATATTAAAGAGAAAAAAATTAAATTATAAAAGTATATAGATATTTAATTTACAAAAACTTGAAGGAAAAAAAGGTAACAATAACAGTATAACACTAACATGTGTTATTCTTTAAGAAATTAAGAATAAATTAAAAAACTAATTTACTCTTACAAGATATATATATATATATATATATATGTATATGTATATGTATGTATATAGTATATCAAATTTAATTTATACGAGAGGTTGAGATTTATGAAGACAAAGAGTACTCATTTTTTAAGTATAAAATGAAACTTAGCTATGAAATTATTCAATAAAAGGGGTCTTATAAATGGGGACGGAGAGTAAGAACCAAACTTAGCTATGAAATTATTCAATAGCTAAATCCTAACTATTTCTTAACTAATTTTACTAAGATTTATTGGAAGTACGTACGTAGGCTAGTTAGTTAGTAGTTGAGTTCAAGTACGTATCCGAAAAGGCTCAGTACGCGAGCAAAGTATATATCCATTTATTTACTCTTAAAATTTCGTGGATTAACAAGATGATCTATAAATTAAATAAAAAACAAATATACCTTTATTTATATATTGAAGATTATTTCACCTAAAAAAAACCTTATTTATATGTACTGTGCTTAATTAACAAGCTAGTGGCATCTTTTATCACCTTTTAAAAAGAGAGATAAAATAGACACCAAATGCGCAAATAATTAACAACTACCCTCTTGTATATATAATGAAATGAAATATAGGCTAGTGGGTGTTGATATATAGGTCTCACTGTTAGTTTCTTCCAATTAATTTATTACTAAGATAATTTGTAATGTTTTGACCCCTTTTTTTTCTTCAAGTGGGAAATCTTCGATTGCAACTAATTTTGAGCAAATTAACACGAGTAATATGGAAGAACAAAATGGACCTTCTTTCGCTTGAAAGGCCAAAAGTCATAATAAGTTGCATAGTGTTAGAGTCTCGCGTTGCCAAGAGATAATCACAAATTATGATATATAGGCCTTGGACAATCCTCACCCTACAAGCTAGCTTTTGGGGTTGAGTTATGCTCAGGTCCAAAATTTAAGATGGTATCAGAGCCTATCCTAGATGATCTGTTGTTATTGGGCCGCCACCCGTATAGTTGTCCACGCTCCAGATGTCTGGCGTGAGGGGGTGTGTTAGAGTCCCATATTACCTAGAGATAATCACAAATTGTGATATATAGGCCTTGGGCAATCCTCACCCTATAAGCTAGCTTTTGGGGTTGAGTTAGGCTCAGGCCAAAAATCTAAGAAATAGTGACACTGCATCTTCATGATGATTCTACGGCCACTTCTTCAAGGTATTGGCCGCAACCGGAAGTTTGTCAGCCCTTAATTAAGAATCTTATAATTAATAAAAAGCTGGCGGAAGTATGGTATATACCAGACAGGTTCGATTTGGGCATGAAACAACTTGCAGGTCTTAGGTTGACCAGTTTTGGTATTGGTACGGTCCAGAAAAAATTGAATTGAAGTTGGAATTGTTCAAAACAAGGAGGAACCTTTAACATGCATTGAACATAAATCTGCACCATCGGGTGTACACTAGCTAGCTAGTTTCATTTTATTAATATTTATGTCTATGGTCAACTATGAATTAATTGTGAATGATAACCCAAGGTCAAGGTGACTTGGTCTTTATAAAATGCTCACATTGTTTACGTTCCCATTAATAATTTTGCATAGATTATTTTACCCTTTAATATCTTGAAGAGCTAGCTAACCCTGATTTCTACCTATGAATGATAAAACCGTAATTTGCTCCTTTATTATTTTTCGTTAAACCAATATCTTTTTCTTCTTTATTACTGACAACATTTATCTTTTCTTGTCTTTCTTTCTCTTTTTATCATATTAATGACGAAGAATAAATGTAATTTGGTGCAAATATTTTCGTAATGAATTTTCTAACAATTTTTCTAATCGTGAAAGAAAGCGTTTTTTTTTTCATTTAGTACTCTAGGCAGCAGAGAAAATGTAGGAGACCATAGCATTAGTCGAAACACACAATCCTTCGAAAGAGAGGGAGCATAGTCATAATGGCGTCCACAAAGAGCAATTCTCTGATAGGCCCATTATGTTTTATATTGGTCCATTGATAGGTCTATTATTTTTGCGTCTAGAACTAACTCGTAGCTAAAAGGCCCAACCCAACCAGACCTTTCAAATTGCACCATCCAATGTTTCAAGATAGCTTTGGTAGGCCTAATCATAAGCCATACTCTAATTCATTCAATTGAAAAGACAATATTTTTTCGAAAAAAAAAACACAATATTTTAAATAACTTAGTTGAGTTTCGTCTAAAAAAACTTAATTGAGCGTATTTAATAAGCATTTATAACATAGAAGCTTGTCATAAGTGTTTAGTTTATAAATAAATAGTAGAAGCACGTTAAATATAAGTATTACTGTATTAGGGCCTTTTACCATAATTGAAGGTGCAATGCGTTAAAATATGAAGTTTATGTATAAAAAAAATTGAAAATGAGTTAAATGATACTGGAGTAATTAATGTATAATGTATCTACATTTTGTATGGTTCAAAGTTTAAAATTGAGTATGTATAAACATTTGGTTTCCTTAATTTAATTGCACTTGTTTGGTTGCTCTGTTTTATTCAGGACCACAAGTCCCACCATTGATATTGATAATCACAGGTTGATTGGCCTAAGAGATCATCGGAATCAAACATCCCGAAATCTTCTGGTGAAGCGTGCTCAACGTAACAAAGTTCACATCCGCATATGTGTTGTGATTTTTCTGTTGACTGGCTTGGCTTTACCTCTGATTCATTGTTTTGTGTACAACTCTGACGTGGCTTTTGCATTCGATCATTCAGCTTCTGCAACTGCATGTTTAAAATCGAAACTAGAATTAATCATTAGCCTCTAATATGAAATTATGAGAACTGTGTTTGTTGTAATAATTAAGTACCTAGGCCTGTATTAGCAATGCCTGATGCTCCTTCTTCAGAATCAGAGCATCAAAGCGTGTTGTAGTCTCTCTCAAGCTGCTTTGACTTCCATCGAGCTCTTTTGTTCTGAAACCATATATATAGCAACCCAATTGCTCTGTTGCCAACTGCAGTTTCTTTAGAGGTTGGAGCCATGACTCTGTCTCAAACATAGATTCCATTGATTGGATTTGTTTGTCGCTGAACCTTTTCTTTTTGCTCCTCTTCTTTCTCATCATTGCTGCTGCATCTCTAGCTTCATCTGATGAATGAGAATATTCCATATATACTGGCTAGCTGGAAGGCCTTGGGGATAGATATATATGTGATATGGGATTTTTAATTTCTTGTGTGCTTTCTTTTCTTGTACGTTCAGGGTTAAGCTTTAATTGAGATATGCATTCTTCTTTCTTGGCTTTGATCGGATATAATGGCTAGCTTTCTGTTATCTATATACACATTTTTTTTATCACCTTACTCCCTATCATTTTTCTATCTATATTTAAAACAATCAAATCCGAACATTTCATTAACTAGTTCATCATTTTATCACTACCATCATCCTTTTGACTTAGGTTTAATTTGTCCTAATTAGTTATGTTATGTCGGTCACCAGTCACCATCTTTATAAAAATGCTCATCCTAGTTTGACAATAATTGCAATTTATTTATTAATTAGTGGAGCAACGTTATTTAGTTGCATAGCTATTGTGTGTAATAAGGTTGTTTAATTATTCTAAACAAGTCTCACATGATTTTAAATTTTTGCAAAGTACGCCTAAGTGAGTTTCTCACTGGGTCTTGATTAACAACTCTAGGTCTGAAATTGATCACAGTGAATAAATTGAGCACAGAGCTTTCAGCTTTCATTAGCCGCAGGCTGAAATGTTGATTGAAAAATTATGTTTTTAATAAATGTGTTCTAATATGTTATTTAATTAATATATTTATTTAATTTTACTAAGAAAATATTAGTCCCTTTTTTTTTTTTTTGGTCAATAGAAAATATTAGTCCTAAATGGGATAAGTTCACAAAGGGTGACCTGTCAAACCAAACGAATGGCACGCAGCCACGTTACCTACCAAGGTCAAAACATTAGTCCTACCCAGTTACGTCGTTTTTTTCATTCTGAGTTTGTCTCTCATGACGTGGAAGGAATTGCGTGGTCGCATGTACAAAGCATGATATAAATTTCGGCTACACGTGGCATTACTGTTAATCATACCTTATTTGGGACAAGTTTTTGGGTACAAGTGTCTATCTCAATGATTTTCAGTTTTAGAATTTAGACTGCTCTCGACTCGTGACACGTAATTTGTTGGCCATAGCCCATAGCGTTATTTTAGAAGATAAAATAAAATAAATTGCTCATTTACTTTTAAATATTGAATTACATTATATTTTTATAAAGTAATTTAAAATTATTGTTGTCTTCCATCATCGTCTCTTTTTTTTTTTTCCTTAATGTATAAGCTGAAGCCTTTGAACTTTGATTACCTTGTTTGTACTTAAATGAACATTTATATATTAGATTTTAAATAATTTTAATTAATTAAAATTAAATTTGAAATCAATTGAGTATATAACTAAATATTATTGTGTTAAATATTCGGAGCAAGAGTTTTGCTTTTGCCACCCATAAGATCCTACTTAATTCTAACAAGATTGTCTCTCATGGATGATACATGTGATTGTGGTCTTGCATAAAAAATGTAAACCTTTATTAATAAAATTAGTTGATAGCTGATACAAAACTATTATCCTTCCTTAAGCATACTTGATTTGGTTCATCTTCATCATGTATTGCATATTACCTCTCAAATCATCATTGTATTATGTTTCCCGTTTATAGGGGTAGAAGTATGTCGAGCCAAGCTAGGCATTGATTGGCCCAAGCCTGCCCTACATTATTTTCATGGTCCAAGCCTAGTCTATTACCTGTCATGAGCCATTTTTTGAGGCCTAGTCTGACCCGTTTAAAAGTTTGGTTTGGCCTATTAGCCCGTTTAAAAGTCCATTTCATATTATGACATTAAAAACGGTCAATAGGTCTATCTCTAAATAGGCTAATATGTTTACGGGCTAATAAGGTTACCTTTTAATAAGAAAAGTGCTAGCAACACACTCAATAAGAGCAACACTCTTTAGCTCACTCTCCCCAACACACTCCATGTGATTGGTTAAAAATCACATGGGTCCCACCACATTGGGAGTGGGACCCACAAATTTGGTGGGACCCATGTGAATTTTAACCAATCACATAGATTGTTGGGGAGAGTGTGTTGCTAGCACTCCTCTATTAATAATGTAAATATGTCACTTAGATATGCCTTTAAATAGTGACTATCTCTAAATAGGCCAAGGGAAGAAACTAAAAATGTCATATATATATATAATTATTATACTATTTATTGTGTATAATATATTGATACTTTTATTAAAAATAATATTATTTATAAATAGGGCTAACCAGTCAAGCTTAATAGACTTTTTGATAAGCCTAATTTGACTTATTTAATTAAAAAGCTTTTTCAAATGCTTAGACCTGACATTTTTATTAAACGAGTCAAGACAAGTTAGGTCTTAAATAGGTTGGGTTGTATAGGTCCCGATGAGCGGTCTATCCTATTTCCACCCCTACCCGCTAACAGCCATTGTTGTGATTGCTTTTAGGTTGCCACTGGAGTATGGGGAGTTGGTTTTAGCACCTTCCCCCTTCTCTTCCTTGAACTACCCATGCCCCTATCTCCCCACCTCCACCGCCATCCACCCCTTATAACCACCACGGCCACCCCTCCTCTTCCCAGTCAACCCCACCCCACCCTCCTAACCCACCTTTCCCCGTAGCCCACTCACCCCCTAACCCCACTGCCCGAAACCCACTCCCCCTCTCCCTACCCCCTTAACCCACCACTTCATTCCTCTTCTCCTCACCCTCAATTTAATATTTTTTAAGTATTTGGGCTTAGAGTTGAAATTTTTTCCGTCTCTAAAAGATAAAATTTAAAAAAAATTTACACTTTCAAAAGATAATTTTTTTGGTTAAATATGTTTTTAGTCCCTGAAATATAATCGATATTTGGTTTTAGTCCCTGTAATTCAAAACCACTGGATTTGGTCCCTCAAAAATTGAAAATACCCCTTTTTAGTCCTTATCGATAAAATTTTGTAGTTAATCCGTAGCAAAATCTGTAGCAAAATTGTGCAATAAGGACTAATGTGGGATATTTTCAATTTTTGAAGGACCAAAACCACTGATTTTAAATTACAGGGACTAAAACCAAATCTCAATTATATTTTAGGGACTAAAAACATATTTAACCCTAATTTTTTTGAGAAGATACACTTCTTTTGGAAGGTAAATGATAAAATTTCTTTCGGAAGCACTTTTTTATCATTTACGAAGTTAATTTTCAGAAATTTTCGAAAATGCATTTCTAAAAATGTGTACGAGGATATTTTTGAAAAATATATAGGGTGAAAAAAGAAAAAAGGGGTGCAAAAATCAACTCCCTAAAGCATGTCGTGGGTGGCAACTTGTGAGGGTTCGACTTCTCTGTTGCGCGTGTCCGTACTGCTCGTCTCCAGTTCGAGCTCTGGACCGTCTGATCTCTATCGGATGATCCGGATTCTGCATGCAACCCACACTCCTTAAAAAGAGTCAACAAATTCAGACCGTCTGATGGAGATCGAATAGTCCAGAGCGCGCATAGGAAACGCACAGCGCAAGAGAGAAGCCAAGCTCGTGGACGAGGGGCAAGGATTAGGGATAGGAGTTTGTCACTCAATAACGATAAAAAAATGTGAACTCGAAGAGCCAATTAACAAGTATGTACGTATGACCAGCCAACGTAATTCCGACCCTAAAGTAAATAATTAAAATTACTATAGTTTTATTTAAAAATCTTTTTTTGGAAAATGTTAATTAGGAGTGTTTTTGAGGTCACAATAGGAAGTTTTTATTAAAATATATAGTATTATTTTTATATGATTTCTACTGGCGGTAAAGGTATCCTTCACGTATTTGAGTTGTAACATTCTGTTACTAGCTGATCCACAAATTAAGTGATAAAATGTATAGTATTATTGTTATAAAAATAATTAATATCGTGATTTAATCTAATAAAAACCTTTTAAAATCACTTGTTAGCATAACTTATTTTAAAAACTTTTTGATATACAAAATTACTTATTATAAATTTATCTCCCAACAACCTCCACTCATCAATTTTTAATAATTAATGATGTTCTTAAATGTCATTTTAACATTTTCAGCTAATTTTATGAAACATTTTCAGCTTTCATCTAACTTTTCAGTATTCAGCTAGTTTTTCAACTAATTTTACTAAACACACTACTAGTATATTCTCATTTACACTCTTTTTTCTTTACTTTCTTTTACACTTTTTTTAATTTCTCTTCCTTCCTATAAATAAGTGTCCGTTAAGTTTATAATTCAATGTTTAAATATAAATATAAATCATACACAATTTATAAAACAAATTTGAAAGAAAATAATTTAAAATAAAACAATCGCACGCTAAATGGTCGGTGGAGTTAGTTTTACGCGTGGAATTTAATATTAGTAGAATATTATTTAATTTAATTTAAAGTGTCGACCAAGTCCACCCTCATCTCAATTGACTTCTCGCCGCCATATTCCCAATCACCCACCTTTTCTTTCTTCATTGGAAACTTCAGAGTTGATGCCTATCCATCCATTAGACCACTACAATTGCAATAAATAAAAACCCTCATTCTCCCAAAATAACCATTCCACGCTCTCAGGCTAGCTAGTAGTAGCAATTAACTTGCCACTTCTGCTTCTCCACTAAAAATTTTGTCTCGATCGATGTTGGGCAAAAGCTTTAGTTTCAAACAAGTTCAGCTGACATATCATCACCACCATGGAATACCAAAAGGGTTCATGGCAATCAAGGTGGGTCAAGGTGAAGAGCAACAGAGGATTACGGTACCCGTTAATTACCTCAACCACCCCCTGTTTATTCAGCTCCTCAAGGAGGCAGAGGAAGAGTATGGTTTTTCTCACCAGGGAACCATAATTATCCCTTGTCAAGTCACGGAGTTCAAGTATGTTCAGCACTTGATTGATTCTGAGATGTCCCACCACCACCACCATCTAGTTGCCTGCTTCAGGGCTTGAGAATATGGTCACATAGGTAGCTTAGCTCTCTATTAATGTAAATTGTAAATCTTTAGGCTGGCTATGTAATTTTCGTATGTTAATATCTCTCTTCACTCTCCATATATATATATATATATATATATATATATATATATATATATAGGTTCCGGTACACTGCTGAAAAATCATGTATATGAGCTACCTAGAGAAAGATGAACAGAGTTTCTTGCTTGCTAGTGTGATCTTTTTCCCGATAATTTTGTGTCAGCAGCTGTAACAAAAAAAAGGAGTTAATGAATCCTTTTCTATCTTTCTTTCTTGTATTTGATTTCTCTGTTTGCTAATTCTTTTTTCCTTTCCTTTGTTGAGGGTGAATTTAGTGGGAATGTCATCGTCTATTGTGAGAAAGATGTGAATGAAAATTATAGAGATACAAGATCAACTTGCTGCAAACAGACAAATGGTTATTTCC
The DNA here is from genome assembly GCA_026901365.1 of Sesbania bispinosa. Taxonomy (NCBI): domain Eukaryota; kingdom Viridiplantae; phylum Streptophyta; class Magnoliopsida; order Fabales; family Fabaceae; genus Sesbania; species Sesbania bispinosa. The sequence continues at coordinate 782,379 of QLOH01000472.1, read as the reverse complement.
ATGTCGACAGATAATTACAACATATATATATATATATATATATATATATATTTTAAAGTCCCTCCAATGCAAAATATCTTTTGCTTGATAAAAATTGGATACACTTTTGAAATAAATATTTCATTTCCATAATTTTTTTGTGTTTGAGCATGTATATCCCCTATTAAAAGGGGAAATCCTCCCTAATAATATGTTGAGTGGGAATGGAATCAATTGAGCCATAATCCTTTGCTATTTTTTTCGAATTTAATTATTAAAATTAGTGTATGAATACTGGAGGCTTTTTAAAATCTTTAAATTTGCTTGAAATAAATGGAATCATATATAAAGGTAAAAAATGAGAAATAAATGGAATCATACGGGAAGTATAGAGTGGAGAGATATAAAAATAAAATAAAATGAAGAGAAAATATGTAAAAAATGTGATAATTGATTTGATGAAGAAAAAAATAGAAAAAAAAGTGAATATAATAGAAATGAGTTTAGAATAATTAAAGTTAAATCATAGATGAACAATTTGGGCTATATATTGCCTCCTTGATGAAAAAGTAATAACGTTTAAATATGTTTTTTGTTTCTATAAAATATACATTTTTCATTTCAATCCTTGTAAAATTTTAGTTTTTAGACTTCACGAAGTCAATCTTTTTCAAAATAGTTTTTGTCATCAGTGTTAGTTAGTGTTTGGATAACGTGGTCGTTAGCAAATTTGTTGATATTTTTTAAATAATCATCGTGAAATTAACTATATTTTCCTGATAAATCTCTCCTCTTTCATCTTGTATTATAGTTTCATCACCTTTTCTTCTTTCAGTGCTTCCGCTCTTTGCCTCTATACCTTCACCACTAACATTCTCATCCTCACACCATCGAAGATAGTAACAAGTTCAAAATATCTGTAATGAGCATATCAAAACCAATTGATGCCTCCCTACTATAACCTTAACCCTTTATTTTTTTAAGCTTATATTCCCTCTCCTCTTATAATTAAAGTGTCCCGGCATGAATGTAAGTTTACCATAGAGACAATGTGAGAAAGATTAATCTAAAAACCAAAACAAAATTTTACAGGAATTAAAATAAAAATGAGTGTATTTTATAAATACAAAAAAAACATATTAAAATTAACCAAGACATAAATAGTAAGCCAGGTGGAAATAAAAGAGTAAAGAAGACTATAAATTAATGAAATTTTTCATGTATCTGCTGTTGTGCTTCAAAATTTCATGCATGATAAGATGAGATGTAATAAAATAGAATTAATTTATTATTTTATTATTTAGATATTTTATTATTGCATGATGAAAAAAACTAGTTTCATCTCAATATCTCTTAAATTAAAGGAAAAGAAAGGTGAAATATATGATAAAATAAAATAAAATGCATTCCTTATATTGCACTCCATCTTTATCTATTGTTAAATAATTCAAACAATAAATTATAATATTAATTATTACATTTCATTTAACTTTATTTTATCTCTTTTGATTCAATACAAATATAATTAATTTAGGGCAATTTTAGGGTGGAATAAATAAAATTTGGTTCACCTAGTACAATATATATTTAAGGGAAAAATACGTTTTTGGTCCCTGTAAAATACCAAGTTTTTGTTTTTCGTCCCTTTAAATTTTTTTTTTGGGTTATAGTCCTTGCAAAAAAATATTTCTTATAAAAATGGTCCCTGTCGTTAGTCTCCTCTGTTAACTGCTTACGTGGCTAACAGAGAAGCTGAGTCAGCATGCCAACCTGTCATTTTAACTTTCCTACATGGATATTAATTATCTGAATTGTTTTTTGCTTTTTAATTAATCACTCAGCTGTTATAAATTTATGGAACCCTAATGTGGAAAATAGTTCACCTTCCATTGACACACTCTCAGTTTCTCTGCGTATACCCTACCGAAGCACAAGGAAGGAGGCGACGAAAAAGCGGTTGAATCCACCGGGTCTTTCAAGTAAGGAGGACGTGTGCTGGGTGACGAGGGTGCGCGTATTACCTACGGTAGTAGGATTTGGACGGTGCGCGTCAACTTCCATTGTCAGGGAAGTGCGTAGAGGTGAGTTCCTCAAAACTTCTGAATGATTCATTTTCTACTGTATTCAATGTGTGAACCATGTGAAGGAATCTTGTGGGGGACCAGGGTTGTGTGCATCCATGTGGAAAAAATGCTTGTTTATTATTTCCCATGCCCTAAATTTGTTTGGTAGTGATTAGTTTATTACTTATGTGCCTTCTGGTCAATGTAAATAGCTTAACGTTTAAGGGTGTTTAGTTTAATTTAGTTAATTAATTACTTTGATTAAGTTTAATTAAGTTAATTAGTTACTTTGATTTATTTGTAGGATGGGCTTTGCTGTTGCTTTCCATGTCAGAGGGTCATTTGTTAGGGACCCATGTCTTCATTACAGAGGTGGGGAGGTCCACATAATGAAGGACATAGATATAGATAAATGGTCTTACTTTGAAGCATTAGGTATTGTGAAAGAGGATCTGGGAGTTTCTGGTTTGGCTAAGCTTTGGTGGAAAGCCAATGAGGAGTCATTTGAGGAAGGTCTGAAGGTGATAAGCAAGGATCTGCATGCTCAACAGATGGCACAATATGCTATTGTGTACAACTGTGCTGTTGACTTATTTGTTGAAATGAGTGAGTGTGGTTCTAATAACCCGGATGAAGGAATAAGTGGTGAGAAGGCAGTTGAGAACAAGGAGTGTGAGGCACAAAGCCAAGTTGCAACTCAGAAAAAAGAAAGAAAGAAAGAAGATAAGTGACATGAAAACAGGGAAGGAAGGGAATGATGAGCCAAGTGTGGTTGATAAGCCTGAAAGTGAGGAAATGTGTGAAGAAGATGAGGGTGAGGATAGTGATGTGAACAGTGTGAAGGACATTCACTTTGATGACAGTGAGGAGGAGAGAATAGATGGTTTGGATGATGGATTTCATGCTGAAGAACCTGTGCCAGTTTCTGTGGCAAACCCTATTGAGGAAGGTACAAAGGGAAGGAAGAAGTCAGTGGCCAAAAGAAGACCTTATGAGGGGAGGCAAAAGTTACCAGTAAGGAAGGATAACAAGGGTGAAGCAAGTGGAAGTGGTCAGAGTATAAGTGAAGGTGGTAGTGCTCCTGATCCAGTTTCTGTTGGTATTCCTGAGGGTGTTCCTACAATGCATGACATTGATGATGGATACATGAGTGAGGAATTGGAAAGTGGTCACTCTAGTGGGGGGTCAGATGGTGAGGGGGAAAGACCTCATTACATAATGTTTAGAAAAGAGGAGATGTGCAAGGATTTCCAGTTCAAATTAGGCATGGAGTTTAGTTCTTTAAAAGAGTTCAAGGAAGCTATCCTTGAACATTCTGTGCTTAACGGCAGAGAAATACAATTTCAGAAAAATGACAAAGTCAGGGTGAGGGTGAGGTGCAAGAACACATGTGACTTCTTGGCCTTGGTGAGCAAAGTTGGGGGTAGCTGTACATTTAGAATGAAGACATTGGTTAATAGACATACTTGTGGTAGGGTGTTTAACAATAGCAATGCTAAGTCAAAGTGGGCAGCAAAGGTAGTGGCAGAGAAGATGAAGTCCTCAAATAATGTGAGATTGGGTGAGATTGTCACAGATATAAGAACTTCCTTTGCAACTGGTATTAGTGTGTGGAGAGCATGGAAAGCTAAGAAGATTGCTAAGGCAATGGTGGAGGGAGATGCTACAAGACAATATTCACTTTTGTGGTCTTATAGTGCAGAGTTGAGACGTGCATCTGAAAGGAATACTTGTAAGCTTCAGCTAGAAAGGCCCAATCCAGATCTACCTCCAAAATTTGGAAGCTTTTATATGTGTCTGGATGGTTGCAAGTCTGCCTTTTTACAAGGATGTAGGCCATTCATAGGTGTGGATGGTTGCCACTTGAAAACCAGGTATGGTGGGCAACTACTTATAGCTGTGGGGAGGGATCCCAACGACCAATATTTTCCACTAGCTTTTGCTGTTGTGGAAAATGAGACTAAAGAGAGTTGGAGATGGTTTCTCGCTCTATTGTTGGAAGACATTGGAGATGCTACAACTCACAGATGGATCTTCACATCAGATCAACAAAAGTTACTTTATTATTTGTTTTTGTTTTCTAGTTTTTAGCAGTTTTCTAGTTTTTAATTGTTCATGCATTTGTTGTTGTTTTAAATTGTTGTTTTTACATTATTCATTTAGGGATTAATACCTACATTTGAGGAGATGCTACTTGGAGTGGAACACCGGTTCTGTTTAAGACACTTGTATGCAAATTTCAAAAAAAAGTTCGGTGGAGGTACCATGCTAAGGGACCTGATGATGGCTGCAACTAAAGCAACCTACTATGAAGCTTGGGAGGACAAAATGGAACAAATCAAGGCCATTAATGACAAGGGTTATGATTGGTTGAAATCCATTCCTACAAAGTTTTGGTGTAAGCACGCATTTACTTATTGCCCTAAGTGTGATGTCCTGATGAATAATATATGTGAGTCCTTTAACAGTACAATTCTAGTGGCTAGGGATAAGCCTATAATAACAATGTTTGAGTGGATAAGGACTTATGTAATGGGTAGGTTTGCTAGTCTCCAGGAAAAATTCAATAAATACAATGGTGAGGTAATGCCAAAACCTAGAAGAAGGCTAGATAAGGAAATACAACTATCTGCTCACTGGTTTGCAACTTGGGCTGGAGGAAAGAAATTTGAAATTACACATAGCATGATGCTTGAAAAATTTGTTGTTGACTTGGATAAGCACACATGTAGTTGCAATTTCTGGGACTTAGTGGGCATACCATGTAGGCATGCAGTATCAGCCATTAGCTATAAGGGGGAAAACCCAGAAACATATGTTCATAGATACTACAGAAGAGAGAGTTATGAGCTTTGTTATGGACAGACCATTTCACCCATTAATGGGCAGAATATGTGGCCTAAGACTGATGATCCACCAATATTGCCCCTATCTACAAGGCTGGGCCTGGGAGGCCCAAAAAACTGAGGAGAAGGGAGCCAGATGAAGATCCTAACCCAACAAGACTTAAGAGGTCTCATACTAGGTATTTATGTGGAGTATGTCATCAAGGTGGCCACAATAGCAGAAAATGCCCAAATCGCCCAGTGACTGAAGATGATGCTCCAATTTCTGATCAGCAAGCTGCTCCAAATCCTGATCAACAACCTCCAACCAATCCTGATCAGCAAGCTCCTACCAATCCTGATCAGCAGGCTGCTCCCAGTTCACAACAGCAAGGCCAACAAGCTGCACAAGGAGCTCCTCCTAATTCTCCCAATACCAATCCACAAACTACAAAGGTAATATTCTTGGTTATTGGTTAAATATTACATATTAATGTCAATCAGTTTTTTGGACATTGCCTCAATAATTCCAATTTTTTCAGGGAAAGGGGAAACCTACTGCACAACGGAAAGGTAAGGCAGCAACTACTGCACAGGGAGGGAAGGCACCAAATGCTCCACAGAAAGGGAAGGCACCACCTACAAAACCCCACAAAGGTAAGGCACCAACAGCTCCACAAAAAGGGAAGGCACCAACAGCTCCACAAAAGGGAAGGCACCAACTGTTCCACCACAAAAAGGGAAGGCACCACCTACAAAACCCCACAAAGGGAAGGCACCAATAGCTCCACAAAAAGGGAAGGCACCAACTGTTCCACCACAGAAAGGGAAGGCACCAGTTGCACATAAGAAAGGGAAAGAAACAGCTGCTTCACACCCAAGTATGCAACCTATGCCACAAGGGGATGAAATCATGTGTTCACAAGCTTCTACCCAATCATCTATTTCAACTTTTATTGATCAACATAACAACATTTTAAACAAACTGGTAACAACTAGAACATCCTTTGTATGCCTTAATTACTTTTATTTTCATTACATCCTAATTGACAGTTATGGTATGGTGCTGCAGAATGATGCTAATATCCCACCATCTCCAGCTAACATCTTAATTAAAATGCTTTTGGTACTATCTTATCTTAAACCTATCAACTAAGAAACCATTTTACATATATTAATTAGTCAATCTCTACATATTGCTACAGGATGTTGGGAGGCAAGTTACAAATGGAGAAAGAATCAATTGGTCAAATGTTGCTGCAGATTTTGGAATTGTACAATCACCTGCAGATGTGGGACTTTCACATTCAGCTGCAGCAGATGATTATGCCCACATCTTAAAAGGATTGGGGACTCCACCAAAGTAGATGAAGTTACCTTATTAGTGCTGAAAAGTTACAATTGTAATAGGATGTCTGTTTATACATTCCTTTTTGGAATTACTTCTTCTGTCTTTTGTTTTGTTTGTTTGGATTAGACACTCCACTGTTTAGACCATACTTTTTGGAATAGGATGTCTAGTTAGACATTCCTTTTTGGAATTACACATAGCAGGTCTTTTGTTAAAGTTATGATCAATTACAATCGAGTCCATGTGAACATCCTATATGTAATACTGTTTGGTTGTGGAGTTGATATGAACATCCTTTGGATTATGCTGTTAAAGTATTACTCTTGTTTAAGTAATGCTACAAATTTTAGTCCTTCACAATATTGCTAAAATAAGGCACTTGTAAACATACTTTTGGATATAAAAAGCTGCATTTTTCAATCCAACACCAACTAAGCAGAAACATTCTTCAATAATAGTTAACAATGACCCAAAGGAGATTTCACAATTTTAAAGGGAACAAAGCAGTAGATTCCAACAACCTTTTCCAGCTAACTCAATACACCAAAAGGATAGTTCCAACCATTTCAATTACATTCAAACAACCTTTTCAGCTAACTTAATACACCTAACATAATAGACCATTCCCTACATTCCTTGCTTCAAAGCAATACACTGAGTAGAAACAAAAACACAGAAACCAATTGTCATGCCCCATGACAACACCAAAGCCCCAATGAACAATTTTTTCATTTTCCTCTCCTCACTAATCTTTCTTTGCAGCTTTGCAATTTTCTTCTTCATGTTCGTAACCTCCTGAGCATTACAACCCCTATCCTCCACATTCCCTGGTTGCTGCAACACTTCTTCATCAGCCCACTCAAAGTAATCACACGACCCTTTCTTCTGCAAATATAGAAGATGCGAGATGAGAAAACGTTGGCTGTTGAGGAGAGTAAGCAGTAGCAAGAACACAGAAAGAAGAGGAACTCACCTTCCAATTAGGGCACCTCCAAAATGTCCGCCCAGGATTAATCGGAGTGTTCGAAGTGAACAACACGATCCTCTCCCCACATCCACAGACTTTGCGTCGGGAGAAGGATGACGAAGACGAGCACTTGGACGCCATCTTCTTCTTCTCGGACGCGCCGCTACCACCCCTCTGCGACGAAGCCATTTCTTCTTTTTCATGTTATATGGGAAATATGATTTTAGGGTTAAATTAGGGAGGAATATAGTGATTAATTAAAAAGCAAAAAAACAATTCAGATAATTAATATCCATGTAGGAAAGATAAAACGACAGGTTGGCATGCTGACTCAGCATCTTTGTTAGCCACGTAAGCAGTTAACAGAGGAGACTAACGGCAGGGACCATTTTTATAAGAAATATTTTTTGCAGGGACTATAACCCAAAAAAAAATTTTAAAGGGACGAAAAACAAAAAGTTGGTATTTTACACGGACCAAAAACGTATTTTGCCCTATATTTTATTAGCTACTAAAGGTGAATGAATGTTTTGATTTTTTATTAAATGGTTCTTATATGACTATTTGAGTTTAATTTAAGTATAATTATGGTTTATAGATTTATAATACAACTTATACTAGCTTCATTGAGAATCTATCAATCTAAAGTTAAAGGGAAACTTTTACATTATACGGTATTATCGATTTGAGTTTTTATTCTTTTCAATCAATATTTCATAAAAGTAAGTAAAAATCGATTTAATATTAATCATGAATAAAATGAACATTAAATATGTTGATATTCATGAATTTAAATTATTATGTTTTTATATTTTGGACATCATGATTATCATGAACAAACCTTATAATTTAAGGGGTAGGATAACAAATCTTATTTGTCAAATTAACTCGATTAATTATTTCTTTATTTCTTATTAAAAACAAATTCATATTATTTATCAAAACAAATTTAATCACTTAAAAAAGTTATGTGCAATCAATTATTTATTTATTATTTTAAATTAATTAACTAAAATCGATGTCACAAATCACATCATAAGTACCAAAACCTGTTTAGGAAAAGCATAGCATATCTTCATAATCAATATACAATGCATATATAAGAGAGGTAATTAGCACCTTTGTTCACCAATGGTTGTTTGCATGGCGCTAGGGATGGCAATTGAGCCCAAGTCTTATGGGTACTCGCAAAAATTACCCATAATGGGTAAGATAAAAACTCTCAAAAACGGGTATGGGCGCGGGTACGGGCAAAAGTCCGCGTTTTTTATGGGGACGGGCGTGGATACGGATACTTTGATGCCCAACCCTCCCCATACCCGCACTCATATATATAATTATATATAGGGATACATTAATTTTACTAAAACATCTAATATATTTATGCATATTTTTAAAATTGATATATACAATATATTTCAAATTAAAAATATATTTTTATAACTATCTATTTGTATTTTTTTACTTTATAATATATGACTAATTAGTGTTAATAATCATTTTTTGCAGAACTTGAAAAATTCTAACACATGATATTCAAGTTTATAAAATAGTGTAACGTGAAAATATATTGTAATATTTAATAAAAATTTTGAAATTTAGATCATTTGTTGTGTTTTTTTTTGTTTAACCACAAGTATCCTCCACGGGAGGCAATCCTGTTCGAGCCGGGAACATCCACATCATGGTGGGGCTAGCTCTCCCAGCGGAGATTTTTTCCATCCACAAGACTCGAACCCGAGACATTGCTTAAGGGTAATTAAGCATGTACCACTTGAACCAACCTTCGTTGGTATTTGTTGTATTTTAGAACATTAACATATTGTGTTTCAATGTATTTAAATTGTTATATAACTGATATAAAATTATGTTTAGACGATCTTTGAGTAAATTTTTCAATTGAGATATTGTTTTCTTAACGGGTGTAGGTACGGGCATATAGGTGCCCAGCGGGTATGGGGATAAGCACTAAAATTACTGTCCACGCGGGTATGAGCGCGGGTACGAGCTTTTTTTTTAAAACGCGGGTACGGGGACGGACACTATGATACCCTGCCCAGAGGGTACCCATTGCCATCCGATCCCTACATGCTCCCCCGCTTGGGTACGCCAGTCTGGTGGTTCTTTAATAAGACCCCTCCCTCAGTTTTTTTTTAGTAAACTAGCAAATCGGTCCCTGACTCTGCAGAGACCATACAGTTTCGTCCCTGACTTTTCTAAAATAGCACTTTCGTCCGTACTTTGTTAAAAACACATGCACTTTAGTCCTTATTTCACTAAAAAACATGCACTTTAGTCCTTCACTTTATTACAAAATATGCACTTTAGGGACTAAAGTGCATGTGTTTTTGACAAGTACGGACTAAAGTGCTATTTTAGCAAAGTCAGGCATGAAACTACATGGTCTCTGCAGAGTCAATGACCGATTTGCTAGTTTACTTGTTTTTTTTTTTAAATATATTAGGTCAGTTTGCGAATGCATTATCTATAGGAAAAAAAATCCGATAGAAATTTTTAATGAATTCAATTTTTATACACTTTCAACGTTAAAGGGACCCTTAAAAAATTTGTATATACTTATATCAAATGATATGCTATTCACACAATTAAATATAATTAAATGGTTCGACGATAGTGTAAAAAAAGTAATTATATATATATACACACCAAAATTAAATTCAATTTTAATTGGTAGTGGATTTATAATAAAAAATGAAATTTATTAAATTCATTTGCGAATGTGGGATTGAATCAGAAAATGAAAGTTAATGATAAAATATATATAATTAATTATATATATTTTATCATTAAAGTTTTATTAGAAAAGATTATATTACATAATATTGGGAAATTCTAGGATACCCTCTCGTGAGAGAGGGTTTTGGTACCTTCTTTGATCATTGAATCAATTTCTCTCAACTTTCTTAAATGATCTTAGTATTTTTATACTTATAGGACAATATTTAACTATTAGAATTTGTATTTTTAATTTTTGAAAAGACTTTTTGACCCCCAATAACTATTATCATGTATTTTTTATTGTATTCCCCTATTTTTTCACATTCTCATTTGCAATACACATGTGTCTCATTTAAAATCTATTTTATGTCTTTGAAATAATTTAGGATGGAGTACATGACTTGTTCCTACGTAATTTTGGCCTATTCAACAAAAAAAATGACAAGAAAGTACCAAAACCTTCTCTAACGGGAGGGTACCAAATTGCGACCCATATATATTATCATGTACTTTTTTACTCTTGTGGTGTTTTCTCAAGCTCTTTGAATGTACATCTATAGAAATTATTCTAGGTTATGTTGAAAAAAATAGAATTCAAGAAATCAAATGCATTTATAAACTTCTTCATAAGTTGAAATTAGTCTTTTTACCACACCTACTCCAAAAGCTCTCACATTTAACTTCTCCATAAGTAACTAATTTTAATTTATGGAGAAGTTAAATTCATTTGACCTCTTTAATTCATTCTATTTTTATCTTTTAAAAGTTTTTTTTAGAAGTGTATCCACACATGCCAATAATATGATCTTCAACCACTGATCTTAAAGCAAACTTACCACATGCTTGAGTCACCAGGGATATTTATTATAAGTTTTTTTTTCACAATTTTTATGAGTTATTTAATGAATTGTACGTTTATATATTATTGGGAATGGTTGGTGGTGCAGCGGCATGGACCGTCATATGGTTACCTAGGTACATGTTTGTTGTAAAATGACAAGGTGTGTTTCCAAAAACTACCGTCTCCAACGAAACCTTCGAACTTAGACAATGATGTGTCATAAAACCATGGTCTATGACGAGTTACAAGAAAACACGAGCTTAAGCATGCATGTTGAATTTGTCTCGTTGCCCAATTTGACCAATTTTGGTGCCTATTCTGTATTTACATTGTCATTCTTGGACTCTATGGTCCAAATTTTAATTTGTTAACTGAAAATTTTAATTGCTAGATTTATAGTTTGTTTATAACGGCTCATAGAAACACTGTTGCCAGTTATTGGTGTGAAGAGTTTATAATTGCAAGTAAAATCATTTAGAATTAAACAAATGAAAGAGACAGAGTAAAATCCCCAAGCAAATATATATATGTGTTCAGTTTTGTATTGGCCTGATAGCAACTCTAATGGGAATTGTTTGATATGAATTGTTTAACTTAAAAATTATTATTTAATTGTGGATTCTACAAGTTGAGTTGTTTAAAAATGAGTAAGAGTTGATTGTATAAGTAACTCTTACCCATTTTTAAGCAACTCAACTTGTGAGACCCATATTAAAATAATAATTTTTATTTTAAACAACTCTTTAAGTAACTCTTATTAGAGATGATCTAATGTTCTTGCTCCCTTGCTTAATCCAGAGGAAAGAAGAAGCATAGGTTTTTGTATAGGCAGAGAACTTGGGTTATGTTAATTTGTACATGTAAATTACAAATATCTCTTCAATTCCTCCCCCACTCCTGGTTTGAATTTTGATCCAAATACTTGACTTTTTAATAGTAAAGTTTCGGATTTGAGTATATATTATGAATAAAAATGAAAAATCTTTGTTGAGAATGCTAGTTTTATAGAATTGCTTTCATGGATACCTGTAAGTTATAAAAAATATTTTATATTTTGATTGGTGAACATAAAACATTGCATAAAGCAATTTCTACCTAAATATAGAATAGAGTATAATTTGTCAAACCATATAGGCACAACTTTAGTTTTGCTTATGGCCTCCTTCCCTCCAGATTGGATGGTATTTCACTTTTTCATTCCCCACTTTAATTTCGTGACTTTGCATCTCTCCTCAGTCCTCGCCATTTTCTTGTGTCCGTTATGTACGCCATGACACATAATCATCAGAATCAATCAAATAATAAAGCAATAAGGGAAATAGAATAGGCAGCCCGTAAATGTATGTGCTTGCCTGGCTAGTGGGAATTTGCTAGATAGCCTCGAATTTCATTATTATTTTGCTTCTTTAACTAATTAAACGCCAAAAACTCTGCGCGCACCTGTCAAGAATTGAGATTATAAAGCATAAAATGAAAAAATTCATTTATTATAATTCAAAATGAGAATAATAATTCACGAGAATAAAGATATCCTTGGAAATATTCTACTTCTGAGTATTTTCTATTGATTTATAATCCATCAATATAATGATGGGTTTTCGTTTAAGATGGAAAGGAACCTCAGTTCAGGAATACTTTTTTTTTTATAAAGAGATGGGTAGAAGGAGGGAATCCTAGTTCCTTTGACCAATTTCTATGACTCACCATTTAACAGATTCTTAATCAACTAATATTAATCATTCGTTATATATTGGTTAAGAATGTTAGATCTTTTAATGGATTTTCATTTCACGTGGGAGGAGAATAATTATTACAAAAGTACTTCATACTTCAGTATTTATCAGTCGTTAAATCATGAATTTAACATTCTCTCTCGTCTCCTATATATTAGTTTTCCTAATTTATTCAAAATATTTCTTCAAAAAAATAGAAAATTATTTTTTTATAAAAAAATTATTCAAACCCTCTAAAAATCATTGCGTGTGGCTTATATGTTGTCACATTTTATTCATTTTAATAACATATAACTAAGTGATATATTATATCTATTAAGGTGTGACAATATATTATATTATTAAATAACAGTCTTAAAAAAATTATACTGAAATTACATAGTCGTTAAAAGTTGTAAGAGCTGAGTTTCAAGTGTCAAATAACTACTTTTAATATATTAAAAATTTGTATAAGAGTATCCGCTGTACTCTTTTCTTGAATGTCACTCCTCCAGTAAAATAGTCCTCCTTGAATTTCATAAAATCCGTGGTACTCTTTTCTTATAAAACCATATGTTTTTCTCATATATAAATATATATATATATAATTTAAAATAAGATTAATGTTATTTATTACCTTTTTTATAATTTATTTATTACCTTTGAAACAATTATTTTCTTATAAAATAGGATTCAAAAACCAATGAAATAAAAAATTGATTTTTGTGAATTTTGGTCTTTTTGATTTACGTTTTGATTCTTTTTTTTTTATTTTTGCGATTTGCATTGAATTTGATATGAACACCACTAGATGACGATGTGAATTTTTTTGTATACTCATTAAAGTCATTAATAATTGCACAATTTTTTTATAGTATATTTAACTTATGAATTGAATGATATAATGTCGGTGTAAAAAGGTCTTATACTATCATCTCGAGTATGATGTTACATTATTTATTAAGTTTAATATCACAAGATGTATTGTATTCATTAAATGGTGTGATAAATACATGTTTACACTTTAAGGACTCGTTTGGTGAACAGAATAAAGAATGAGATAAGGTATTAATATCATATCCTATTATATTTTCAGTGTTTGTTGTACCAATATGATAAGATACATAAATCTATCATATTGGGCTATCCTATCGTTTTATCCGGTGTAATTTTTATCTATGTGAGGATCTGAGTTAGAAATTGATTGAATATTTTTTTTAACTCTAATCTCTCAACAATGTTCTCTCCCATCCTATTTTATATCTTGCTTTTATCACATCATTTTCTTATCAAACTCTCTTATAATTATTTTCTATTTTAATTTATTTGACTACCATACAAGACCTATATTTTTCTCCAATGTAATTTTTATTATTAAGAGAGTTTTAGAGATAACAATTGAACCCAAGCCCTATGGATACCCACAAAAATTACCCGCAATGAACAAGGTAAAAACCCGCAAAACGGGTATTGACGTGGGTACATGCAATAGCCCGCATTTTTTTAACGGGGACGGGGTGCGGACACGGGGCACTATGATGTCCAACCTGCCCCATACCCGCGCGCACACACACACACATATATACACATATATATATTTATTTAATAAATAATTCCATATATAATTATATATATATATTAATTTTATTAAAATATTTAATATATTTTTAAAACTATCTATTGTGTTTTTACTTTATAATATATGACTAATTATTATTATTAATCATTTTTTGCATATCACGGAGAATGCAAACACATGATATCCAAGTTTGTAAAATAGTGTGATGTGAAAGTATATTGTAATATTTAATAAAAAATTTAAACATTAATAATGTGTTGTGTTTTAGAATATTAACATACGTATTGTGTTTCGATTTAATTAAATTGTTATGTCATTGATATTTAATAATTATGTTTAGATGATTTTGGAGTAATTTTTAATTGAGTTATAATTTTCTTTAATTAATATCTTTTTAATAACTTATTAATTTTTTACTTAACTAAATTGCGGTTAATGGGTGTGGGTATGGGCATATAGGTGCCCAGCGGATACGAGACATTAAAATTATTATCCACACGGATGTAGACTTTTTTGAAAAATACAGGTATAGAGACGAGTACTATAATATCCTCCCTAGAGAATACCCATTATCATCCCCAGAGAGAGTATGAGGTAGAAATTAAATTGAAAGAATAGACATTTTATTCACTTTTGACCTACTCTCTTAATATTATTCTTTCTCGACCCTGTTCTATCTTGTTTTTGTATAGTAGTATCAATTATTTCTTTATGCAAGTCTCTTATTATTTCGTATCTTATTTAATTAAGTAATTGTAAGAGATTTGCATATTAGGTTTAGCAATATAAGATTCGTGAGGGGGGTCTCATCTCATCATGATCGTAACAACTGTCCTTGATCGTACGTGCATAGTAGTCACATAGAAAAGGTTGGCGTTGCATCTGATTCCATCCCACTAGCCTTTCATGATTTATTTATAGCACATAATCTAATTGCTAGGTCCACAAAAAATGCCAAATGATCATCAAACTCACCCAAGATCGAACGGCGTAGAGTCCAAACGAGTAGAAAACCAAGTAAACTCACAACTTCACACACACACACTCTCTCTCTTCAGTACTCTGTCGTATATATCCCTCCCCTCTTCTAAGTCTCTGTCTTTGGAATGTGTTTCTCATTTGTCGTAGATCAACCATGAGTCTCACTAACGCTCCAACATCTCTGAGATATTCATCTCTCACCCTTTTCAAGAAACAAATCACAGCCTCACATCCTTGGCTATTTTACTTTGTTTTCTTCTGAGTTTTCTCGAGAAACACACACAAAAAGCTTGACCTCTGTTTTTCTCTTGTCTCCTTGTCTCGTCAATTCTCTCTGGTTTCACGGAGATGGGTGTCGGGGAGAAGAGTCTAACTCTAAAGGGCTTTCATTTGCATCGCCACCATCACCATGGGCATGGGAAGAAGCAAGAGTTCAGAGGGGTACCCAAAGGGTGTCTAGCAATCAAGGTGGGTCAAGGAGAAGAGCAACAGAGGTTCGTGGTGCCAGTGATATACTTCAATCACCCACTCTTCATGCAGCTTCTCAAGGAAGCAGAGGAAGAATTTGGGTTTGATCAGAAGGGAACCATAACCATCCCTTGTCATGTTGAGGAATTCAGGAACGTCCGAGGCATGATTGATAGGGAAAAGTCTCTCCATCACCACCATCATGTTGGCTGCTTTGGCTTCTAATCATACTCATCAAAACTCAGGAACCAACATAACAAAAACAACAGTAACGATGATGATGAAAAGAAAAAATAGTTCTTGACCCAGAAATCTTAGTGTTCTACAAGGTATTAGTACTAATGATTTCGGGCTGTAAATTTCTTAGTTTTTTATTTTTATTTTTCGTTTGTTAGTTGAGTGATGATGATAAAGATGAGATGATGATGACGAAAGAACATAATGTTACTTCTTCCCATTGTAGTTACTTTGTTATAATTTTGTTAGGAATCGTAATGAAAAAAAGATGCTTTTTTCTTTTTTTCCATTCCTTTCTTTCTCAAAGAATTTGTCGCTATATAATGGTATTGGAATAATAGGGAAAAGGAAAGAATTGAAAGGAACGAAATGACGGTATGTAGGGCCAAAACCGTTTCTTTCTTCTGAGTGACTGAATTCACTACTCGCCACAACAAAATACAGAGCAAACGGCTCTGTTTTCTTTTGGGATAGAGAAAAAATATGTTACCCCGCACTCTTTCTTTTTTTTTTTTCTCCCTCTGATTTTTGGATGGTATTCGTTATATAATTCCTTTTCCCCAAAATAAGTGCCTGAAATTTCTTATTTTGGGAGGGAAATTTATCGCTGAAATATTACTTATCCCATGCATGAACACTTACAAGAATATGGACCATAAAGGGTGAAATGGGGATTTGATTGGAGAAAGATTACACGCATAGCATAGGGTGTGGACCATTTTTGGCTCTAAATTCTGAATGCGGCTCAATTCATTAGATTTATTTTGAATGAGTGGGAGGAGTGTTAACCAAAACTTTTAGTAGATTTTACTTCCTTGGGTGATCCTCATTATAATTATATGTATATATTAACAAGTTACACTTCTAAGAGTTCGTTAATAAATTTAAAAATGTAATTTATTAATATATCCTTCTAAAGTACATGAACCTGGGAGTACATTGCTTAATTAAAGATTATATAATCACTTCAAAAACAAATTATTTTATATTTTGACCATTTATGAGTAGTTTAGTGTTAGGACATGATAAACCTATGTATTTAACATTAAAAATAATTAAAAAAATAATTGTATTGAAAGATCTTAATTTTAGTTTGATTGATTTTTAATGTCACTATATATGTGTGTGGATATAATGGTCAAAATTTACTGTTTTCACTAACATAAAAAATGTCCTTTTCACTTGAATTATTTCCAACAAGGTGCTAAATGTATACACTCCACAAGTATATATTCCTTCCATGGAGAAATGTCGTTTGTACAATATACAAATAACATGGTTGTACATAAAGAGATATAGAAATAAAAGAGGAAAAAGAGAGAAAAATGTAGGATGCGAATAGATGTGATGGAGAGAAATAGAGAAAGAAATGTGTTGTACGTATAAGTTGTTGTATGTATTTGGTTGTATGAAAATGTTATCTCTTATAACAATTATACTTAGCCACATACAATTATTTTTTATTCAGTAAAATATTAAAAAAAACCCATATAAAATAATTATTGAAGAATATGTAGGTGTTCTAGGAATGCCAAAAATTTGTTCTCTCATTTGATACATGTATGTATGTATGTATGGGATGATTACAAAAAACGAAGATTATTAAATAATTTTAGTTATAGAAAAATGTAATTGTATTTTATTAAAGAATTAAAGAATGATATTGGATTATCCTAATAGGTATTTCAAATAATGTTGATAATTAATAAATAAAAAAGTATTAAATACTTTCTATATTTAAAATGAAAAATGTGATTTCATTTTATTAAATCATTAAAGAATGATTTTAAATTATCATAATAAATCTTTCCAGTGATATTGATAAATTATAAAATATCAAATAATATCCATATTTAAATTATATGGTACTCATGGTTCCAGCATTGTAAGTACATAACTAGTTAGCATCCCTTTATACTGCACAATATTTTAAAAATTAAAACAATAAATTAAGAAAAAAAATGATTATAAATGTAATATATTTACATTAGGAAATGATTAATTTGAAATATGAATTTAATTTAAATTTGAGTATGAGGGGTTAATTAATTTGGATTAAAAATAGATACATTGATATTAAAAAATAAATAATATTTTGAATTTAAAAAATGATAAGATGAATAAAAAGTAAAAGACAACACAAATGTTTTTCTTAAAAATTTTACATGATTAAGCATAAAATGGAGATCCTTCTCAATAATATTTTTTTATACATATAACTTTAAGGATCAAACACTACACCACACATATTTTAGGGATGTGAGCCTCTTCTAATTGAACAAATACTGTAGTATATAATTTGTTTTACTCTTTAAGAAAATAAGGATAAAAAATTATGGGTTTGACCAAACATGGCTTGAGCTTTCATAGAAATTGATAAAATCCAATAATGATATTCATTTATTTTCTCATATGTTTCATTATACACCTCCCTTTTTATTTATGTCATCCTTTTCATTATATTTTTATTTCTTCTCTTATATTTCATAATCTTATAATTAAGTTATAACTATGAATATTGGGATTTTGGTCATAGACAAAAAAAAATCAATTTAAGAATCAAAATGATGAAAAGACCAGTAATGTCTATTTTAAACATTAAATAAACAAAGGGTTATTGGTAGGGGTTGTCTACCCATAAAAATTAGATACGGTTGAGTTGTGCTTTTAGAATAAGGATTAAAGTTTTATATTATGAAAAAGTCAACTATTGGGAGGGCCTCTTAGTAATAAATCTATTTATAATTAAAATTGAGACATGAATTAGAGCATAATCACATTACATCCTTTTTGAATAAAATTAAGTTTATATTCAAAAATTAGAAAAGCTAATTCCAAATTTATTTACCTAAAAGCAAATCTTCCAGATCATTTTTTCCTTACACAATACTTAATTGCATAATATAATTCTTTAGTAATATATTTTTTTCATTACATATTCCATGCTATATATTAATTACAAATTTACTTATAATAATTCAACATATAGAAATGTACTTTTATGTTATACATAATCTCACAATATTAATTATATTATATTTATATTTAACATAAATAATATCTCATTTTTTAATCTAAAAAAAATGACGAAATCCATTATTTTTACGCGCAAAGTGAGGGTTAGATTCTAGTTATAACAGTAACTGAGAGTACAGATGTAAAGGGTAAATTTTATGGGGAAAATAAGTTTAAACCAATTTAAAAAACTTTGATTTAGGTCTATCTGGGTTTAGTAAACTGGTTTGAACAATCCAATCCGCTAAATTTAAGATTTTCAAATAAATTAATTCAAAGAACTGTTTTTTTTTATACTCGTAGGCGGTTGCCGTACCGAAGCTGCACAGTAGAATGGTCCTCCTCCACTGCCACTAGTTACTAGCAACAAAATGACAAGATGCTATAAATGAGACACGTAGTTATGATATACGTCAATGGTTCAAAGATTTGGTAGATTGAATCCGGAATGATATTATATATAAGAATTCATTTTTCTAGGGATGATATAACTGTAAGAAACAAAACAAACTGTCCCTATTGGATTTTCAATAGTAGAAATCCGCAGATAAGCAAATATTTTAATTAAACTAGAACAAAGAAAATATTGAATGAGAGATATTAAAATACAAATTGTACATAATTTGAAATCCAAACCCATAGGCTAAAGCCATGGTTTTTGCGGTTACTCCGGGAAGGAATGCCTTGGGTTCAAATCTTCAATAATGTATAATTACATGCAGTTCTTCTGCTCGTCCTATATATAATTTGCGTGGTTATAGTCATTTGTTTATTTGGATAAATATTTAAGCTAACTAGTTGACCTTGTTTTAAATATAACCAGAATGATGATAAATGGCTAGATGGATTTGGATTCCATGGCCTTGATTGTAATCATCAAATTCTAGTCATCGGATGATTTATTTATATATCCAGTTTGGATGAAACTTTTGTAAAAATATTTCTATGTGAAAAAATTAGAAGGAATTAAAGAGGTCAAATATTAGTCTTTGTAGCTCACCTACTTCAAAAATTTTTTCATTTAATTATTCATAAGTAACTAATTTTAACTTATGGAGTACTTAAATTTATTTGACCTCTTTAATTAATTCTATTTTTATCTTCTAAAAGTTTTTTTACGGAAATATATCCAAATTAGACCATGTAGATGTACTATTTAAATTTGATTTATCATCTCGATATTTAGGTCTTACGATCTTTATCGCACTACAGTCAAGTCAACTACTATTTGGAACCCAAATCTGACTAGGGATGGTTCTAACCGTTTGTTTGTTATGGTTGTAAGAAAGATATAATATACGGGCTACTATATCAAATTTTTATTTTTTTTAATATGAGAAATGAATAATGATATTTTTTAATATAATTAATTAGGTAAATTTCTATTATTTACTACTAATATATAAACTGGTGTAAGTAATAGTGTTGAAATTTATAGGAAGTGCTGGTCTGGTATTGTAGGGTAGACGTTTTTGAATGTGTAAAGTAGTTATAATACAGTGCGGAGAATAAACTAGAGAGAGTGTAATCCATTTGGGTTTTGAGATTCGATGCTAATTTGCATAACGTTTGTTTCACGAATAGATCGATCATATTTGAAACACGACATTCTGTGAGGGTAATTGACCCAGTTGAGGCGAGGCGTGTGCCCTGCCTGCGACACTTGCTGGTCTATGCTCCCTTCCTTTAGCAGAAAAGTTTTATGTGAAATAAATTTAATTCAGTCTATATATACAAATTTGGACCATCCGACATTGACATTAGATGATTTTTGTCAGGAAATATTCTGGTACTTCACGGGTTAAGGACAACCCTGTCTGTCAACACCAAGTAGGAAGTAGGAACTTTTACGTTACGTTATGTTTTGTTTTGTTTGGAGGCTCATGGTGGCATTGGAGCTCGCGGCTCAAGCAAACAGACAAAGCCCGGCTTCAGCCTCTCCTCCTAGACTCCAAAAAATATTTTGAATATGTACAATTTTTGAAAAAAGAAATGAATTAAGGCCTTAATGGTTTTATAGATAATATTAAGCGTAAATATTTCAAAATTTGACTGAGTTCATGAGCTTTTGTTTTTGGTCAACAACTCAAACAAAGATGAAGTGGGCCTGCTTATGAGGCGTCCTTTGAGTCTTCATTTTAACACAATTGTCTGATTTTACATATCATAATCAAAGACATATTATGGCATAAAGAAGCAATTTAATTAACTCTCGATAATTTTATTTAGGTATGTAATAAAATTATTTACCAGATAACGGCAGTAAAAAAAACCATATTGATACAAATTACTTTAATTTTGACGCTGTAGTCCTTTTCGGCATTCACAAACAAATGAATAAGCATGGGCTCAAACCCGTAGGAGGAGGAGGAGGGACTTTTAACATAAAATTGACCCAAATTAGCTTTGCTAACACTTTCATTTATACACATTCTTCTTTTCTCCACCCCGAAAGAAAAGTAACGAAAAAAAAATTCCTTAAAAACCTATAAAATCTTCTTTTCCTCACCTTTATATGCGACTAACGGTGTCTTGGGATTGAATTTCGGGGAATAAAGCCATGCAAAAATTTTGTATATCCAAGTAAATTAAGCTTTCCATCATTTCTAATCCAATCTTTGAGAATTGAATAAGCTGAAGGACCAAGATTTAACTCCTGCAACCATAAAATAGAAAAAGCATAACTAACCTGAAAATGATGGAGGCATACATTATTTTAGAAATAGAAATTAATTATAGCACTTACTCTTGCTAATTCTTCAATCGATATCACACGGTTACCCTCTCTCTCAAAATGCTCAAAAGCAGTGCTGGCAATATCCTCCCACCTATCAAGTGCCTCCAATTGATATATGCTAGTTGCAGCTGCACAAAATTCTTCAAAATCCATCTTTCTATAGGCAAGTGGTTCCATCTATAGAATTATTCAAGCCAGAAATTAAAGATTTTTTGTCAAAACAGAGAACTATGGTGTAGAGAAGTTCACAGTATATTAAGAATTAAATAATAAATATTTAGACAACAAGCAGAAGTTTAGGGGATATAAGCAACTAGTTACAACTCAAAACAATTTTAAGATAAAACAGGAATGATTTCCATGTGCACTCAATAATATAATATGCACTTGACAGTCTGATTCTCAACACTTAGATCACCAAGGATCTTATAAACAATAATGCAAATGCAATAATACATCACCGATCTAATGTGATTGGACCAAATTTCCGAAAAAAAAAATGTAGTTAGGAACACATGCACAAAAAAGCAAATGCAATGGCATGATTCACCAAAGATATTTTGCTCCTACATACTGTATACGAATAACAGCTCACCGTGTGTATGATGTCAAGAACCCTTGACTCTCTCATGGCATCAGTTGCATGACGTACAAGAGCCTGCAGAGTTCAATTTCAAACTAAGTCATGAGGATCAAGAATCATACAAGAAATGACAGGGAGCAATCAACACTCATTCACACAGGTATAAACCGGGGCGGGGGGGCACACTATGCAGAAATGAGCAAGTTGTGGTGATAAAATGAGCACTCTCTCTCTCACACACAAAGAAACACACAACACAGAAAATTTTAACTATTACTTTATCAACCATAACAAGACCGGAAGAATTAACAGTGGAGCAGAAGATAACCATTTTGAAATTGTCAAGGGTGACATGCCCGTCTCTATTTGGTTCCAACAATCTGAATTGTGCTCTTAGATACACCAACTGATCCTCTGTCAAGGCTTTTGAGAGAGCCTGGATAAAAAAAATAAGCGAAATGATCTGTTAGAACCCAGTGCAGAAAATAAATAAATAAATTTCAACAGACAATCCTCTAATTTCAGTATTCACAGAATGAATGTGTGAATTTTTGCGAAAAAAAGAGCACGATATAACAGCAATAACAACCAAATCTCCTTTAAACTAGGTCGGACCAACTACATGAATCAAACTATGCTATAATGTCCTACCACAAATGTCCAACCATGGACTGTTTAAATCCAAATCATTCTCAATGGCTTTCCCTATAGTTCTCCTTGGTCTCCCTCATCTAATCTGTTTGAACTATCCTCCATTGTAGGTCATATAGCTGTGCTGTAAATTTTTGCCTTGAGTTTGAGTGGTATTTTTCTAACAAATTATACTGTAACATTCCTCCATTTCATCTTCTATGTTTGAATCCTATGGTTTACATATCCTTCTATTTTCCCGTCATTTTATATGGTGGATCCAGGATACTTAAACCGTGAAACTTGTGGTATGGCGTATGTCACACAACTATCATAGTTTATAGTAGACCTTTAACACCACACAGTTGTTTTTTCATAACATGAAGCATATTAAAGCAGTACACACAATAAAACATCATATTGATTCTATTGATCAATTGAGTAAAAACTCAAAATTAAACAAGCATGTAAAATACATCCAGAAAGGATGAAGAAATAATTGCCTAGATAAAACCGAGCAAAATATACAATAAAATGCCTATAAATTCAAAGCACGCATGTTCAAGAGAAAATAGGAAAGAAGAACAATAATAAAGAAGAAACTTAGGGGGTGTTCTGTTTGTATTCTGTTTTCCTTTTTAATTTATTTGCTTTTGTTGATAATTACAAAAACGCTATCTTGTTTCATTTTGTTTCCTGTTTTAAAAATTTTCTGAAAGAAATGGAGAATAAAAGGAAACAATGTTTTCATCATTTCTATCACAATTTTGAAAACAAGAAATAGAATAAGACAATGTACCATTTTTGTAATTATTACTGAAAACGTTTCAAATTGATGATGGAAACAAAAAACCTTTTAACACCCCTAAATGTTCATATCGGCATAAGGATATTACAGGAAATTAAATAAATAATACCTTTGCTGCTGCACGTTTGAATGGTGTCGCATGAAGATAAGACTTCACCAATTTATAAATTAATATATCTAAAGGGATAGGAGTCATAGGACGGCTATCATCCCTCAACCAAGGGTGAGCTGCAGTTAAACAAAGCATGTATTAGTTTTAAAATCTAATTTGCAATAACATTGTCACTACCATTATATACATCTATTCCTAATAGAACCAAGTGATTTATCATTTGGCTGTCTACTATAACATAAACTACTCTGCTTATGGTAGAAATAACTGAAAGACAATGAGAGTCTTTCACAATACTATCCTGTTCGGGCAGGGTGTTATGGTGTAAAATTCCACAATCAACAAGATGATTGTATTCATTCCATAATAATAATGATAATGTCAAAATTCTATTCTTTGATGTGAGTCATGTGACTTACCCACAAATAAGAATCCCGTGATGATCAATAAAGGAACATTACCTAGCATCTAACAACTGCCATACTAGTCTAAACTGATAGGACAACTTACTTAGAGCTTGGGCAGCAGTCATTCTTTTCCTGTAGTCCTTGTTTAGGAGCCTTTTAACAAAGTCCTTGGCCTCTGGAGATACTGATGGCCAAGGTAAATCATCATACTTAGGATCACCTCTGAGCACTGCACGAAAAATTCCAGATTCTGTTCGTGCCCAAAAAGGTCGACTTCCACACAATAAGATGTAGGTAATAACACCAATACTCCATATATCTGCTTCCACACTATAAGACCTGTGAAGGACCTCAGGTGCAACATAATATGCACTCCCAACAATGTCATTCAACCGTTCATCTGCATATCAACACCCATGAAGGGAAAATTAATAGGATTGGCTTTATTTATATCCACGGAAATGTAATGAAGCATCAATGAAAATCAGAAGAAACTTTGGATAACGACAAAATAGGATGAGACCACCAAAACAGAAATACTGAACACTACGCACTCCCTAGTGTCATGTATGCATTCAGGATGAGGATTAGGACCCAACGATTAAGGAACTAAGCACTTTCTAGTGTCCCGTATCATTAAGAATTTCCTTTTCTTCTTTAGGAAACCAAGCTGATATCATCAATCACTTCTGTTATCTTTAGTTTTTTAAATTTTTCAGGAAGTTTTAGATGGGAGAGGAATAGAACCAAGTTTGACTCTGAAACTGATGAGACACAAAATACTGTGTAAATTTTCAACAGACAGACAAAATTAGAAGAGAGAAAAATAAAATGGTTAATTGGTTCACCAATAAAAACACTAATACAGCTTCAGTGGTCACGACACAGTGTTACTTAAAATTTATGCAGCAGAACCTGTAAAGTGTGCATATAGTAGCAACTTGCCTATTTAATATAAGAACATAGTAAAAGAAGATTGTTTTGCAAGGACAATGAAAATTGAGAACCGCACTAATTATTACCTGGTCTGATGAAGTCAGACAGACCAAAATCAATAAGCTTCATATCAGCATCTTCACTTCTTGAAGTGAAGAGGAAATTCTGTAAAAGCAAATCCAGATAAAGAATCATCAACAATACTTAACATTCTTATCCATAAGCACACATTAGGTTAAAAAGAGAACTAGATGTTACAAAATTGATACATGAAAGAAGATTTAATGCACAAACCTCAGGCTTCAGATCACGATGCACAACACCTTGAAGATGACAAAAGGCAACCACGCTTAGAATCTGCAAAACTATAACTTTTGCATCCTCCTCTGTATACCTTCCTCCCCTAGAATAGAAGAGAACATTTTTCAATCAAACCGCAGATTATATTAAGTTAAAAATCACAAAAAAAAAAGGACAACTTAGTGTATGAAGTTTAATATATTGTGGGGCCTTGGGGAAGGGGATGATAGATGTGCTCATCCTTACCCCATAAACAAAGAGGTTGTTTCCATAACTAGAACCTGTGACCCTAGGTCACAAGGCAGCAACCTTATTGTTGTTACCCAAGGCAAACCCTGTTAGAAAATCATAAATATAACAGAAAAACCAACCTTGACAAAATTCGGTCAAGAAGCTCCCCACCTTCACACAATCTGATAAGAAAATAAAATCCCATAAAGGTCACTATATGATGATACCACATTAGAAGATGCATGCTCCCACAATTCAATTATTCAATTATAACTAATCATAAAGCATTCTCCACCAAAATATATTTTAGTAGAAACTTAAAAGTCTTTTATCATGTATTATAAAGATGTGGTTGAACTCATTGAAAAATGCTAACAAGGAAAAAGTGTAAAGAAAAGGAATCGAAAACTGAGAAACTGGAAATTAATTGCAGATACTGACAGCAAAGCAATGGGTATAAGAGAATCAAAGTCCTTTCTATAGTTTAATGTGTCCGTTAAGTGAAAACATGGTACAGAGAAAGACAAAGATTCAATTCTCTAGCAATCCTACACCAAATTCTTAATATAGATGATACAGAAAACATGATAAAACGACATACTCCATAACTATGTACACATTATTGGCATCCTCGCAAGCATCGTGAAACTTGGTGAGATGCCTATGGCCAGACAGAGCTTTTAAAATCTTCACTTCTCTACGAACATCTTCAATTGATATTGTTGTGGTCATCTGCCAAATCAATCTTATTAAGATGCAGTAAAAAGTTTATTTAACAAAACGGCAAATTAACAATTAAATAAATGTAGTTCATAAATCATGGCTTTATAAATTAAATGAGGTGGTAGTAATTACCGTTACATATATGATGGGATTACCGTTACATATATAACGGGACCTATTTTGGTCCAAATAGCAAAAGTGTTTTAAGACATTACTGGATGTCCTTCATAAAGTATAAAATTGCATGTAAGTACTAACTGAAAGTACTACATATGAGTACAGTCAAACACAATGCAGACAGTGGTGACATTGCAAGAGGCAGAGGACTTGAAAAATGAAAATGTTCTACTACTTCTTTGAAGTTCCATGAATTAAGAGAAAGAAAAGATGATGGGAGATCTGGAGGGCACATAGGCACAACTGCACATTCAAAATAAAAAAATGGAAAAATAAGCTATGGATTCATCTGATAAGAACACATATTATTCATGGAAGCAAAAATTCGATAAACTCAAATAGATTATTTAATAAATCCTGTAAAGGACAATCTTATCATTTATAATAAAGAAACTAGAAGAGTTTTCAACTAGCTTGTACAATACTCTGACAGCTATTTTTGGTGTACTGTGACAATTCCACTTAAGATTTTCACAAATCTATTTTCTTCTTAAACATAATAATAATAACAACTAGAATCATTGTCTTGAGGCACCTCAATTTTCTTAGGCACCATGGATTTGGATCTTATCTTTTTATCTTATCATGCTATATTCCATTAACTTCTACGTCCCTTGATAATATTTTTAACGTGTACATAAACTGATGGAATCTATAAATCTTAGAATACATAGGTCATATCATTTTCAGAACTCCAATCAAGCAGGAAATTTCTTAAGTTGATGCCAGACAACATCCCAATCAGTTCCTAGTTCGATTACCACTAGGAAAAAAAGCGGTAAGAACAATGCATAACTACAGGACAAGCATCATGGCACACCACAATAGCCTAAGAATCACATCGATTCTTGGTACTGAATCAAGCAGAGACCGATACGGAAGGGCAGGGGAAAAGATCAACCCCAATTGTCCAAATGCCACCACAACCACAAGAGTCCAAAGTAATCACAATCAACCATATCAAATAATATTAATGTTTTTTTTTTCTTTTTTTGCAAAATACGAGATTGTAGAAATAGATAGACAGATAAAATGAGCAGAAGCGAATTGAGGCATTGTACCTTGGCCTTGGAAATGATTTTAACAGCAACAGTTTGGTCTTTGAGTTCACCCTTCTTGGCCCTGGCAGAGCATGTATGACCAAAATGCCCTCGCCCCACTTCCTTCCCCACCTCATACTTTGCTCCAAAGTTCTTGCTATACCCGAAGCTCTTATCCAGCGCCTGCTCTGGTTCCGAACCACGTTCCTCCGGTATTGGGCCTTCCTTGGGCTTCGCCTGCCCAAGCCTCTTCGCCAAAGACGCCCTTATATGCTTTGCCGGAGATGGAGGCGGAAAAGGACGCCGGAAAAACCCCCTCGGCGTCGAAGCCCTCGCCGGCGACGGGCTCGGGTTTACTCCCTGAGGATAGGGACTCGGCCAGGGGCTGGCGTGCGAGGAGGACCGTGCCGGCGTGTTCTTCACCGACGACGGAAACCCGTTGCCGACACCGGTGGAGGAGGGCGTCGGGTAGCCAGTGGCGTCGCCGGAGGCGCCAATTATGGTGGTTGTGTTTGGCTCATGTTCAGTGGGATTGGTCTTACCATAACACTGGCCCATCGCAACACCTTGTTATACTGATCAAGCCTCTCCGCACATTCCAGAACCTTCCACTCCGATCCGCTTCTCGCCGGCTAAACACTGAGATCTGCTAGTGGAAAACGATAAAACCGGAGAATTTCAGTCAGGTAGAGAGAGAGAGAGAGAAACACGCACACACCAAAAAAAAGAGCAAAGCAGACAAGGCTGTTCAGTGTTACAAGTAACAAACAAATGGGAGTGAGTGAGTGAGGTGGGAAAGTATAAGCAGCATCGCAGTGTAGATCTGCAAAACCCTGACAAAGTTTGATCTGTGTCTATTTGCGTAATCAGGGCCGTTGATTCGTTTCTTTCTACTTTTGGTTTTGTCTTTTGCTACTTTTATTTTTGTGTGTGTGCATTATTTTATCACTGCGTGTCTTATGTTTTGGTTATTCCTTTATTTATTTGTAAATTAAATGGGAGGGTGTTTGGTGTGAGAGATTAAAGAGGGTAGTGGGTGGAGGGGATGGTAGGGGATAAAAGTGCTTTGGGTAAAGACGATTCGATGGAATCAGAGTCGCAGTGAATACAGACACAGCCTGGTCCGAAGCTTCCAAAGGACGTAGGATTCTGTGGGGGACGGACTTGGTAGTCTTCTTTTGTCACTTTCTTTTGAGCCACTGCTTTGCTTGTGTTGTGTTGTGCCTACTTCTTATTATTCCATATCATATCAGTATCATATGGGTGGGATTAAATTAGGTGCTGATTTAAGAGAAATTAATGGGATCATGAATTCACACCTTCCCCTCATTTTTGGAGAGAGAATCTCTCAGATTGCTCCTCCATTTATAACAGGAGTAACTGCCATTCATTAAAACTGCCAATTAATTGGAGTTTTATTTTAAAGAAAATTATATTTAGAGCGTGTTTCCTAAAATTAAAAGATGAGCTCATTCAAAGTTGAACCACTTTTTGAAAAAATAGCTCAAAAATGAAAGTTTAAATTGAAATTATTTGATAAAATTAACTGAGATTAACTGATAACTATAAAATAAAAAATAATGTCATTATTAATTATAGAATCAAGACTTTAAATTTAATAATTATGAAATTTTTGAAGAATAAAAAAGTAAAAAGTAATTTTATCTATGAGTTAAAATTTGGAAATGTTATCTAGTAAAACATTAATAGTTCCTAAAAAGTTGATTTTATCAAACACACTAAAAAAGTATATAATGATATTTTGAAAAATGGGGAATTAAACTTATTCCTTCCACTGGTGATTCATTTTTACATGTCTCATTTGAAAGGATTTTTTTTTAACATTAAAGGGATAAAGTCCAAAGAAAACAAAATACAATTGTGGAAAACAAAACCCGGTAATTGTCCCAAAAGAAAGATAGACTGACAACTAGTAGGATAAAACACAAAATTATTCAACATATTTATTTTTATATTATTAATTTTTTTGTTAGGTAAATAAAATTAAATTAAAAGGGAGTATAAAGGGCACTTCAACCCATACAAAATTTTAATACAAGCAAAAGAAATAAACCAAGACCAACCACCCAAATAATTAAGTGGAATAACCAAAAGCAAAAGACCTAGCTAGTAGAGTTACTCTCCAACAAAGTTCCAAAATATATCGTGGACCGTATAGTATCACCAAAATGTCCAATAACAATCCAAATACTCCACAAGTGACCAACAACACTAAGGTATTAAGTGCAGTATGTACAGCAAATACATGCACCACGTTCAATAATATAACACCACGGCAAAATCAACGGCAAAGAACCTGATTATGTAAAACTTGAATCCGTACCAATAAAAACTCCAAGGAACGAATAAAACCACATCAGAAAGTTGTACCAAGTGACAGAACCACCATAATATGCAGATTACACATATTCCATACATGATAAAAAAACTACCACTGCCGCATCATTAGGCATCACTAGAGTTAAAAGCACACATCAAGTTGAGCTGCCTAAGAAGTGTAAGGATAGCAAAAACATGAATCCTTTGCACTAAGCCATTTCTAGCTCCTCGGTTTAACAAGATCTAATAAATCAGTTGGATTATAAATGACGTCTGAAAAAATTAAAATAGTCCAAATTGTAGCCAACCAAACTGTAGACCACCGCAATCGAATTTTGGAAGAACAATTGGTGAGTCTCAAATATTGTCCAAAATGAGTATGATAAATATTATGCTGCAGAGAAGTAAAACCAAACCAATCTAGACGGAGTTTTCAAGTTTGAAATGCAAAATAACATTGAAACAAAATATGAGACAATACTTAATCAACATACTACTACTAAAGTATAACTCGCATTTCATTTATTTATTTATAAATTTTGAGTTAAAAATATTAAAGTTAAATATTATCTAATTATTTTGTATTAAAGAAATAAAATCGATTTGCATTTAAAATTTAAAAATATTTGTCACCTAAAATATGTGAATGGTTAGGATTGTAATGAAAAGATTTTATTTTACCTTATACATTTAAACTTAATTAAAGCTAGTCTCATACTTTACAATTTAATTAAATTAATCATCATTTTAATGTATATGAATTAATTAATAGATAAATTTACACCATGTATATTTGGTAAAAAAAACTAAATAATTTATACAATATATTACTCACATTGAACATCTAAATTTGTTTATAATAAATTATATAAATATATCATGATCATGATATCATGTTTAAAATGGCATTCCAAACATATCCTAATCTTACTCGTTTTTTGTCCTTGTAACCGGAATACCACTGCTTCATTTAAAAAATTATATCAAATTACAACAATTACGAATGGCCAAATACTGATAATAAATAAAGTGGGTAAGTATATATATGGATGATGTGATTTGTCTACAACCAAGAGTTGTTATTTGTTAGTTAGTAATAGTCAATCATTTAAATTTGACTTCACACATGACATTAATCTATATAGTGGCGAGTAAAGTTGTCAAAATGGGCTATCCGGTCCGGATTGGCCCGACTCAAAGTGGGTAGTGGACTTTTGCGGGCTGGGCTAAAATACTCGGCTAAAATTCGATCCTCTAAAATAAAAAAAAGAGTGCATAAACCCTAATAAATCTCATTCAAATAAATTTAAAATACATTATAAATTCTCAAACGCATTCATCCATCAATCATATTAAAATAACATACATTTAACATATTCAAATAAATTTAAAACATATTAGAAGATTTTTCTCAACTTTTCATTCTTACTTTACTAAAGTTATCTTTTACTCATAGAAAAACAGACGGTTTATATCACAAAAAATATTCAACGATGAGTTTTCGAAATAAAAGAAAGAAGTAAAAATTACATTCGATATATTATAAAATGTAATTTATATAACTACTTCATTTATTAATATTTTATAAACATTGTTAGTATTTTTTTATGATTATGAAAAAAAATTAATATTTTTAATTGAAAGTTTCTTAGGTGGTACTTATATTATAATTTATATTTTGAAAATAAGTATTATACTATGTTTTGAAAATAAGTCCATTTGGTCAGATCAAAACATAGGAAAACGTGAAGTAAACATGACTTAGTGACCGAGCACAAAAACATGTTTTTACTAATTGGTTGATTTAAAAACTTATACTTTGTTGGAAAAAAATATACCTTGCAACATTTTTTATTTTTTATATATATGTAGGTAGCCCGAAAAGCCCGTCGGGTTACCCGGCCCGAACGCGGATTGTTACGGGCTTTATTTATTTCGGGCTAAAAAACCCACAAAAAATTTGGGCTTCAAATCTTAATGCCCAAGCCCTGTAAAAATGCGGGTTCGGGCGGACCGGCCCGGTCGGACTAGCCCATTTTACTGGCTCTAGTGGCAAGTAGCTGAGAGGTATTCCAAAAACCCTTGTAGAATTTGTTTGTTTAGTCAACATATATCTGACTTGCACTAAAATAATCAACTACTACTACGGTCGACATTCGCATATTTTATGTGTCTATTTAATGATGATGGGAATATATGAAAATATTTGTTTCAACTAAAACCCATGCCATGCTTCGTTTTTGTGGTTAAAGTTGAAGTTAAACTTTCTTCTATATGAATATAGGTGCTAAAGAGTTTGTGTCCATTTAAATTATAGTTGAGTAAAATCGATTCTAAGATAATAAATAAAAAAATATTGCAAATTTTATGAATATATTAGACGAAAGAGATTTATAATCAATTATATAAAATTGATTCTGCATTATGTTTAACTCTTTTCTGGGCTCATCCTTCAGGCTTCAAGAAAAATCATGCATTTACGGTATCAGTATAGCTAGGAGACCACTAGAGATTACTCAAATCTTCTTTGCGGATGACAATATTATTTTCTTCAGGAACACTAACCAAGAGGTACTCGTTATCCTTCAAATCCTTGAACTTTACCAAGCTGCATTGGGCCAGTTGATCAATTTGGATAAGAATTGTCTTTTAGCCGAAATGTTCCCTTAGACAGACAGAATTTGCTCCAAAGATGAATTCAAATTGAGGCGGTTGACAATCATTCAAAGTATTTGGGTATCTCGACTTTTGTTGGTCGATCATAGACCCAAATATTTTATTATACCCGATATAGAGTTCGGAAAAAGCTTAAAGGTTGGAAGGAAGATTTTTTTTTTTTTTTTTATCTTCACTAGGTAGAGAGGTTCTAATCAAGGCGGTTTCTCAATCTATCATTAGCTACATTATGAGTTGTTTTCTTTTATCCCAAAATTTATGTGATTCGATAGAAAAAATTATTAATAAATTTTGGTGGGGCAGTAAAAGGAATGAGAGGAAATTGCATTGGTTGTCATGGGAGAGGTTGTGTGCTCCTGAGAGTGCAGGTGGAATGGGGTTCAAGCTCTCAATATTGCTTTACTGGCCAAGAAAGGATGGAGATTAATGTATAACAAAGATAACATGAGTGAGATTGAAAGAAAGATGGAGATTTCCCACACCAAAACCTACCTTCTAATTGGAACATCTTAGAAACCTTCAACCCATTTTTTTGACACTCTTGGAAGTCAGTGCTAGCAACATGTCTCTATAGCTGCATAGCCTTTTTGAGAGGAAGATGAAGAGGTTCAAAGCAAGGCAGTTTCAACCAAGGAAGAAGGAGCTATGCGAACTCTTCCAAATTGAAGACGGTGGATAGGGTTTCTAATTGGGGCTAGGGATTTTATGAAATGAGAGGTTGAAGAAGATGTGTTTTAAAAGTCGTATAAGGTTAGTTGAGTAAGATTAATGCTTGTCAGATAGACTTAAGTTGTACACAGTGGTAACATAGAGCTCCATTAACTACCTCAACAATTAACTGAGCTCAGTTACACTTATGGGCTAAAATAATAAGTGTTTTTAAAAATGTACATACAAAAACACATAAAAAAAAGTTTGCAAGGACCAAAATAAAAAACGTGAAAAATACTACCTATCAAAATCCATCAGACAAAGTGGAAAATCTAGAACTCTAAACATCCTAACATATGCTATCACCAATCTTAGTCATTAAAAAAAAACTACTTTTTCGTCCATTAAAAAAGAGCTATAAGTAAAAACAAAAAAAAAATGTTGATATTATGCATTACTATAGTCTGCTAAGAGCCAGAGGTGAGTTTCAAAACAGTAAATTGTTGGGTGTTACTATTCAAACCACTTTTTTACTATTCACATATTTTTTATTTTATAATGATATTTTAAAATTACCACTTTTTGTCTCCACTTATCTCCCTTTCCCTTTTCCCCCCTCCCTTCCCTTTCCTCACGTCACTCATGGCTGCAACACTCCTCCACCTTCCTCCTCTTGCCCCTTCCCTTTTATTGTTTTTTTCTCTTCACAATTTTAAGCATTGAAAAATTTTCGGTACATAATTTAAAAAAGTATGTATCGGAAACACAATTTTTATTTTACCAAAAATTTAATTTTTGGTTCAAAATTTAAACAATTATATACCGAAATTTTAATTTTAAAAACAATTAAATTGGTATTGAAAATTCAATTTAAATTATTATCCAAAATTAAAATTTAATTTCTAGCATTTAATTTTCATGATTCTGTGTTGAAAATTAAATTACCGGTACATAATTTTACTAAATCAAAATCAGCAAGTTGGGTGCCGGAAACAAGGGGAAGGTAAGTTAGGAAAATATAAAATTAAAAAATGGGGTGGTGTGAATAATACAAAGGGTGGTGTGAATAGTAAATCCCCTTGTTGTTTAGCTGGCCCTATTGGAATTTAGCATCTCCTTGGGCCAGGGTCTACCTCTACCCAAATTGGTAGCTTACGATCCACACCCAATACTGTTCTGCCCAACATTGACAGCTACTCCTACCGCCAATAGAGGTTGCATTTTTCAATAGTATAGTATATATATCTTAACAGAGGTAAACAGTAATAATTTTTCACAGAATTAGTATCCAATTACTCACAACTCAAACAAGATTGCTGAATAGAAAAGAGGTTATGTCCTAAAAGAAGATGAAGCTAAAGCGGAATCATCTATATAACATGGCTTTCGGCCAAAGTTCATATATCGCTAAGGGTGTGTTTGTGAGTTTAGTTTTAGAGGGAAGGAGAAAGAAATGATTGGAGGAGAAATGGATGGAGAACTAGAAGAGAAGGGGAAGACTTTATAAAATGCATTTGAGAGAATCAAACTCTCAAACACAAAGAAAAAAAGACTTTCAATAAATCCTCTCATTCCTTCTATTTTCCTCCAAAACAACTCACAAACATACCCTAAAGAAATTATTGTTTTTCAATGTATGTAAGTATGTAAGTGATGATAACATTGATAATCATCATCAATTTGAGGCTTGAGCTATATGTTGGAGTGAAGTTAAAGAAAATATTTAATTTTTAAATTAATTTATTGTGTGACTTATATAATTTTCTAGAACTTTATATACTTTAAAAGTATCATATGCATACATGTATATGAGTGAAATATATAAATATCACGACAACATATGTTTTTAATAAGAAATAAAAGTAAGTTTAATTTAAATGAATTAATTATACACAGGGATTGCCGTTTTTTTATGGGGTAATACATATATTGAAATTTTAATTGATTAGTTAAGATAAGTTATCTCGCATAAAAAATAAAATACTAAAGAGATAAAAAAAAAACTATAAAAAGTATCATGTTTAAATATATTCTTAGTCCCTAAAAATATAGTGAAGTTTTGTCCCTCATTTGTTTGCTCATTGGTTTTGGTCATTTATTTTCTAAAATCACTTGATTTTAGTCCTCGTCATTAGTTATATTTTACTAAGTGATGATATATTGATTTTTTTTTTAGATTTTCATTTGAATTTTCCTGCTGAGTTCAAAATTTAAAGAAAATTTTATTTAAATTCTAAAACAATTGCGAAAAAATTATTAGCAATATTTCAGCAACAAATCTAAGGAACTTCACAACAGTATTTTTATGTATACAATTTATGGTTATATATATATATATAATTATTTTACTTTTTGTTTTTTTTAAATAGAACTATGATTATGATGAGACTTGTCAACTTCTTCTTCTTCTTCGGTTCCTCCCATAAGATAAAGTTACTTTGTGTTGGAATATATGTCATGTAAAGCTACGTGTCAAAAAGGTGCCAATAGGTTATGAATACAAATAACGTTGACATTTCCTACAGAAAATTAATCGTGAGCCATCTTCACTTTGATATGCCGACCAATATATACTCAATTATTGTTTGAGCATTGAATACCTTAGAGCTCACACTTTTAGTTCGTTAAGAAGTTTTTATTCTAGTTTGTTGGATGGTGTGGTCTAGTTAAACTGTTACACAGGTACACCTTCACCTAATTTTTTTCATTCTCATCCCCAAAATTAAGAAAACGCCCTTTGGGGAGTGTTCGAGCTTTGAAGAAGTTCATGGTGGAGTAGCTTAAAAGTAACTCCAGTCCTTGCCAAAGACTGGTATAGAATATATGCACGGAATTGGACCAATTGGTAGTGCACGTTTCAGTGATTCAAAAGCAACCACAAGATAATGACGTGAACTTCATCAGTATAAATTACGATGGTGTGCGCGCGTTTTGGGAATGGATTATCATAATTAACATGATTTCAAAAATTGGACTGGTCAAACTGCTTTATATATATATATATATATATATATATATATATATATATATATATCACTTTGAACTTTCTATATAAAAAATGGGTTCCGTTAACGAGTGCCCTAAGGACACTGGTTAAGGTATTATATACAAAAGGTATTTGTTGGAAATCACAACATTGGTTGCATTTGCAACATTCAATGCTACACACTCCAATAAAACATTTCTATTTTTGGATCTTTAACAGATGCCCTAATAAGGGCACTCGTTAGCATTTTCCATAAAAAAAAAGTCAATATATATAGCGTCGTTTTAATGTTTTTTTTTAAAGAGCTAGATTATGAGTGTGTTTGGTAAAAACTAGCTGAAAAGCTAGCTAAAAGTTGAAAAACTCGCTGAAAGCTTAAAGCTAGCTGAAAGTTGAAAAGCTATTGAATGTGTTAGGTAAAACTAGTTGAAAATGGTAAAATGACATTTAAGGACAACATTAATTATTAAATAATGGTAAATGAAGGTGGTTGAGGGTTAAACTTGTAATTAACTTTCAGCTAGTAGTTGAAAATTGAAGTTTTTTTTAAAAAGGCTACCAAAGTAGCTTTTTAAGAAAAGTTTATAGCTATAGAAAGGATATAATTGATAGGAAAATACTTCAATTCATTGATGATCATGAGTACAACTATATATACAATATTTGAATTTCAAAAATTAGATGTAACAATAATTTGAATTTGAATACAACAAGAGTAGATTATATAGAGATAAGATGAGAAATTTTCTCAACCACTTTACACGCCCCGGCAAGACGGTGGAGGGGTAACGACACCTATCTTGGATAGCATAAATGAGTGTCGGGCCCAGCGAACGGCTATATGAGAAGATCATCAGCTAGTTGGTGACTCGATGGAACATGAGAGACAAGGAGCTCATTTTTGGTCACTAACTCGCGAACAAAGTGATAATCAATGGATAGGAAAAGATATCTTTATCTTTATATATATAAAAGTAAGGTAGTGAAATCATCCTTTGAAATCTAAAGGGAGGATAAAATGGTAAATTCCTTTCAATAAAACTTCTAAAAGTAGTAAGTCACTTATTTATTTATATATATATATATATATATATTAAAGTGTTAGTATTATTAATCATCGTTAATTAAGTATAGTAATTATGTTAATGGAAAAAACATTATTACTAACATATAAAAATAATCATAATAATAATAAAGATATATTCTCTAATTTACCTCAAAGCCTATAATTTTTACTGATCTTTATTTTACTTGATTAAATAATTTAATTTATTTTAGAAATTACAAATACTAATGCTAGAAAATGATTAGATGTGGCTTAAATTAAATGCGATAAAATGCATAAATCAAAAAGTAGGAACAATGATAAAAATAAATAATACACAATTATTAAATTAAGCACCTTTTAAGAAATGAAAATGAAAAATGTTACTCACGTGTGAATCTCTTTGGTATAAAATGCTTTTAGTTAAATATGAGAAGTGACGTCGGGATAGAAAAGAGGATATTAGATGGGATAATACTTAAGAAAAATTGAAATAAGAATTCCATGACAGACATGACAAGAGAGTTGATGGAGGAAATGATTGAAAATGGAAGGAAAAGTTAAAAGATAGGTTCTATGCTTATTAACGATCACAAGAATATGGAAAAAAACACTATTACTAACTTATAAAAATAATCATAATAATAATAAACATATATCCTCTAATTTAGCTAAAAGCTTATAACTTTTACTAATCTTTATTTTACTTAATTAAATAATTTAATTTATTTGAGAAATTACATATACTAATGATAAAAATAAATAATACATAATTATTAAATTAAGCACTTTTTGATAAATGAAAATGAAAAATATTAATCACGTGTGAATCTCTTTGATGTAAAATGCTTTTAATTAAATATGGGAAGTGACGTTGGGATAGAAAAGAGGATATTAGAGAGAATAAGACTTAAGAAAAATTGAAATAAAAGTTTCATGATAGGAAAGTTGATGAAGGGAATGATTGGAAATGGGAGAAGTTAAAAGATAGGTTATATGCTTATTAACGGTTATAAGAATTTACCTGAAAAGCCTATAACTTTTACTAATCTTGTTTTACTTAATTAAATTATTTAATTTATTTGAGAAATTAAAAATATTAATACCTAAAAAATAATTAAATATTTTAAATCCCTTATTAAAAAAATCACTTTAGCATATTTTATGAAATATATTAAAAGAATACAAATAAATATATTATGATATTTAAAATATACTAAATTACTTAAAAAATACTTTACAATTACGATAATAGTAATTATAGTTATTATAATAATATCAAAGACTTTTTTAAATTTTAAATATTAAATTTATCCAAAAAAACTAAGCCTAAAAGTTTTGTTAAATTATAGTAAAATTATCACAATCATTTATTTGATTTGAACTTATCAAGTTTCATTTTTTCTATTCTGAAAATAAAAACATGTCTTCTAATTTACTTGAAAAACCTACAACTTTTAGTTAAATATGGGAAGTGATATCAAAATAGAAAAGAGGATATTAGAGGTTGAAATAAAATTTCTATGATAGGAGAGCTGGTGGAGCGAATGATTGAAAATGGAAGGAAAAGTTAAAAAATATGCTATATGGATATTAACGTTCATAAGAAGTTAGTTATTTTTTTAAATCTAAAATGTTATATATAAGTCTTCTAAAAATATGATATTAATGAATATTTAGTTAGTTAATTAATTATGAAATATAACATCTTTGTGAATATTTAATTAATTCATATTAACAGTTCATGTGTTACAAATGAATAATTTGATATGTTTGATACTGTTTATACTTTTAAAATTCTTAGTACAATAAGTTATTCAAAACTTCCAAATCATAACATTAAAATGAAAGCAGTATTTCTATCATATTAATGAGAAATATAAATTTGTATATTTTGCAAACTGACGCATGACTTATAATAACTCATATGAACGCATATGTTTTCAAAGGAAGAGTTATATTTAAAAACAAGGTTGGAGAAAAAGTTTTAATTTCAAGGTTTTCATGAATTCCATCAAATAAAAGTATTACTTTTAAATTTCAACGGAAACAATTTCTAATTGTCATTTCATTTACCATTATAATAAATATAAGACTTAGATATATAATTTATCTTATATTCAACTTCAATTTTGTATTATGTTTAACTCTGTATTCAATAATTATTTACTTTTTTATATTTTAATATATAATTTATTAATTAAAATTATTTTATTAATTCAATATATCATGTCTCGTGGATCGCACGGGTACTATACTAGTAATTGATAGGAAAAGGCTTCAATTCATTAATGACCATGAGTACAACTATATATACAATATTTGAATTTAAAAAATTAGATGTAACAATAATTTGAATTTGAATACAACAAGAGTAGATTATACAGTGATAAGATGAGAAATTTTCTCAATCACTTTACAGTAGCTACCAAAAAAATTACCTTCCCAAACACGGTTGAAATGATTTCAGTTACTATTTTCAATTTTTAGTTAGCTGAAATGGCAAACTAAACACACTCTATATAATTCATTTTGAATGTTATGTGAATACTGTATGAAAGTGTTGGCTTTAATGTTATAATTATAAATGTTATATTAAATTATTAAATATAAAAATATTATTATATCACATGAAAAATCTAACTTGGTATTAGTTGCAGCGGCATAATTTACCAATTGAATATCAACCTTTAATTAAGATTGATATTAACAAAATCGATAATTTCTTCATAAAAGCTATAAAAAAATTGATATAAAGAAAACAACCTCATATTCTTGCTTTCTTTGACTGGCCTAGATCAAATATATCCATCTTGTTTTAATTTACAATTTGTTTGTTTCAAAGGAAAATAGTAAAAAGAAGGAACCTCGATGCAGAGAAAATGAGAAAAATATACATTTTCTCTTATTTGGTTACAAAGAGAAAATAGAGAAGAAAGAACAATTTTCACATGGGAATGTGATTCATATAATTTTTTTATGTTAAGTAAAAAAAAACTCAAATTTTAACGAGATAACATTTTATACTATATTTTATCTCACTAATTAAGTATAGGATGACTTGATTATTCTCATTTTATCAAAAATAAAAAATATATTTATCACTTATTTTCATATTTTTCTTTTTTACTCCATCCACCTTCCTCTTTTATTTTATTTTATGAAAAGTCTTTTCTCTCATTTTA
Source organism: Sesbania bispinosa (assembly GCA_026901365.1). Taxonomy (NCBI): domain Eukaryota; kingdom Viridiplantae; phylum Streptophyta; class Magnoliopsida; order Fabales; family Fabaceae; genus Sesbania; species Sesbania bispinosa. The sequence goes on along the minus strand of QLOH01000472.1, from coordinate 742,055 downwards.
AACAATTTAAAAGTTCATTAGTTTTTACCCGTGTTCTTGTTTCTCTGATTTTTTTCACGAATTTTTTTGGCCGAAATAAAATATTAAAAATAATGATAAAAATATTAAATAATTTCAATTAAAAATAGTAAATTTTATTTAAATAAATTTTTTTATTTAAATGAAATTTCTCAATAAATTAATCATTTAATAAATTTATTAAATATTAAATAATTTCAAAAAAATTTTAGGGGACGTCCCCGTCACTTGGTTACGTCCTTTCCACCGTGCCTCACTTCAATACAAAGTTAATTACATGGATCTTTACAAATGATCTTCTTTTAAGACAAATAATAACACATAGTTAGAATAACTTTATAAAACATTTTAAATTCTACAAACTAAATTTTAACTAAAATTGTTGCACATTCATTTTCCCTAGATATTTAATTAAACGTCGAGCCATCGCAATAATAACTAGTACAGGATCTAATGTCTAATAATCTTTTTTTAAAAAATGAAACGTACATCTACAATTAGAAAATTTATAAAAGAACTCTGATTAATTCTCCAATCAAAATAAAAACTCTTGTTTTGGTACATAGAAGTTCCAACTATGTTTCCCCAAGGCCATATTGCGTTTGGAAGATAATATTTAGTACAATCTTGGAGTAATTTCTCTGACATTCGAATTAAAAATTCACAAAAAAAACGAATTATTTTTTGAATAAGATTAGAGCTCAAACCCACGATTCCATTAGTACAAAAAAAGCAGAATAAGAATAGATGTATGTACCTAATCTAACTGACCTGTAAAATGAAATGATGCATACAGGCAAACAATACACATGACATATGGGGGTGGGGACCAAAGAAGGCCACGGTTAGAGAACATCACGCGGAGATGGCATGGTAATGACACGACAGATAGGTGCATTTGCATGCATGATGTGTGCATGGCCATGTTCTCATGCCCCCACCATATATTTTTACCATCTATATATTTATTTATTTAATTTAATAATAATAGTAGTATGGTATTTATGCAGGACAGTCAGTGCATGCCCTACGGGTCGGGCCAACCCGGAAAATGACATATATAATACTACAGTTCTATTTCTACTTGATTGATGTGAAATTTGTAGTACTACGTACTCATTCTTTAATCACAGCAATTAAAGTCTTTCAGCTTGGAACAAGGAAGGAACAAAATAACATGTACACATGTGACTTTCCTCGTGGGAATTCGGAAGCAAAGACCAAAAACGGCCAAAACAGGGGCGAAGCTTTTTGGCCCTAGAGAATCCATGATGTACTTCTGTGTTGAATTGAAATTCCCATTTTTCAACCAAACTTACATCTATTTTATTTGATGAATAAAATGATTCATTAGCTTCTTCCTAATTTCCAAACGCTGCTCTGTTCAGCTTAATATTGACACCCTGTTTTCTCCTGTGTGGAGGTTGGGTGTTTTTTTTTACGCTTATTAAATAAATCTATTATAAGTGGACCAAATAAAAGATAAACCAAGTGTGACAATAAAAGAAAGAGATTTTATTTTGTACGTTAAGTTTTTACATCATGGTGATAAGATTCCATTAAGAAAATAAATACAACAATCTTAAACAAAAGTCTTGTAAATTTTGGGAGGACCATACATAAATTTCTGGTATTTACTCATCTTTTCACGTGATCTAATGAGAAAATTTATACTAGCTGACAACGAGGAGATGGAAAAAAATGTCAAAACTGTATAAAACTACAGTCCACTCAGAATTAACTACACGTTACTCTGTGTTTCTCTGCTAACCCATGTTGTCACGAGGTGAGGGTAGTTTTTCTCAGTAACCAGCCTTTCTTCTTTCCTTAATTTCTGCTGTTACTCTCTACCAAGAACCAACAACAACATAATAATAATAATAATACTAACAAACAAAAGAAAAGCAACTTGTCTCCATCAAGCTTTTCCAGCGTACCATCCCAATCTCTCTCTCTTTCCTTTACAACCAAACCCATCTCAATTCTTTCTCAAATTGCCTTTAAAAGTATTCCCTTTTACCGTCCCATTTTAATAGTCTTTCTCAAATCCCACACATACCACACCATTCATTCAGATCCCTTTTAACACCAATCCAACCCATTATTGCTTGTTCCTTAATTACGCCAATGACTCGGCTATTTCGATCCAAATCTTGCGGAGTGGTTGAGTTCAACCCTGCTACTCCTCCAAGTCCATTTTTCCACAACGTGAAGGATGAAGATGAAGAAGAAGAAGAAGAAGAAGAAGAAGATGATGATGAATTATACAATGATGATTCAGATGATTGGAGCAACCCGGTTTCAACGCCGTTCATCAATGGAGGGTCAAAAGGTGGGGTAGATAACAAAGGTTGGCGTCATGAGCAGCAGTTTACCATATTGGACATTGTGGTGGCTGCTTTGAAGAAGTCACTGGTGACTTGCAGTGTGGAGAGGGAAGATGTTTCTTCCTTAGATATTAGCTGGCCAACAGAGGTGCGCCATGTCTCCCATGTTACCTTTGATAGGTTCAATGGCTTTCTCGGTTTGCCCACTGAGCTCCAGCCTGAGCTTCCTACCAGGGTGCCTAGTGCCAGGTCAACCCCCCCCCCCCCCCCTCTCTCTCTCTTCTCCACAGAACATGCAATTGGGTAATTGAAGTAACACTCAAGGTTCAATTTTGTTGAGATTTCATGCAGATCAGAGAGTAGTGTGATGATTTGTAATTTGCTTAGGATTAGATAGATATAAGCACTTGTTTTTTCAGTAATGAGCCAGGAAAAAAACAGTTGTATCTAGACATGTGGTTGCAAACTTACAAAGGTTCTTTGTTTGGTCTTATGGATTTTAGACTGAAATTTTTAGTTGTGAATCTCTTTGTTGCCTCTTCCCTGCTCACTGAGGAGGGAATTCAATTGCTGTGACAGTAAAGAGTAGAGGAAAAAAAGAAAAAGGGTAGTTAATTGGTTTGCCTTTCATCTATGTACCTTCTTCCTCTCTTTTCTGACTGAGATATTATAATCATGCAGTGCAAAGGTATTTGGAGTTTCTGCAAAGTCAATGCAATGCTCTTATGATGAAAGGGGGAACAGTGTCCCAACGATTCTGCTGATGATGCAAAAGCGTTTGTATTCAGAGGGAGGCCTAAAAGTATGTTCTGTTTGTGTGGAATTAGTTTTTAAAAGCATTTATTTGGTTTTACTTTGGCTGAATAACCTTTCTTGGTTGTTTGGTGAGATTTACATATTTTTTTTTAAAAAAAAATTATTTGACAACTTACCTTGAGTATTGGATAAAAACCTTTACTTTCACATAGCATTTGAGGTCTAATTTCATGCTTGCCATGCCTGAACTGAAGGCAGAAGGAATATTCCGAATTAATGCTGATAACAGCCAAGAAGAGTTTGTTCGTAATCAGTTAAACAGAGGCCTAGTGCCACGTGGAATCGATGTTCATTGTTTATCTGGTTTGATAAAGGTATTTACTAAATTCTTGATTTAACTTCTTTTTCTATTATGCTTCAATTAATATACATATGTACTTTGATCTTGGCTTAACAGTTTTCATGCCTTGTAGGCTTGGTTTAGAGAGCTTCCAACAGGGGTACTTGATTCTCTCACCCCAGAACAAGTGATGCACTGCAACACAGAAGAGGATTGTACTAATCTTGTCAAGTTACTTCCTTCAACAGAAGCTTCACTGCTTGACTGGGCAATCAATTTGATGGCAGATGTAGTTGAGCATGAACAATTCAACAAAATGAATGCACGCAATATTGCTATGGTTTTTGCACCCAACATGACACAGGTCAGTTAACACTATAAGCATAGATGAATAGTTCTGTTCCTTCTGTTGTTTCTTGTTGACTCTTTTCAAGCAGAGTTTACTTTAATTAGGCTCACTTTTTAGTTCAACAACATAAGTGCTTGTTTGGTTTACAGTCGAGTAGAATTGATTTTAGAAATCAATGGTTCAGATGAGCGATGCACGCTTTACGAAACACGTTAAACAGAAGTGATTTAAAATCAATTTTGCGAAACCATAGTTTTGCACTCTATCAGCTGTAAAACAAACAGGCTAATACTCTTTGTATGTGCTGATTATTTATCCTATAGAGCATATTGAAACGCTTATTTCCTTGTGCTATGCAGATGGCAGACCCTTTGACAGCATTGATTCATGCAGTGCAAGTGATGAACTTCCTTAAGACATTGATCCTGAAGACCCTTAGAGAAAGAGATGAATCAATTGCCAAGGCAAGACAGCTTTCATCACTCTTAGATTCTCCTTCCTGCAAAGGTGATTTCGAATTTAACAGGGAGGGATCATGTGAACAAACTGAGGATACTACTACTAGTGCCACAAAATCACCTGTGAAGAGTAAGCTCTCGAGGACTTCTACCTTGGGAAGAATAGAGTGGTGTATTGAAGAGAAACTTTGGAACTCTGATGTAAAAGGAAATGGAGGTGGGGAAGTAGAATATGCTTCAGGATGTGAGAGTGGTCCTTTAGAAAATAGAAGTATATATGACAGTGAACATTGGCTGAGATTGAGAAAAAGAGTGCGAAGGCTATGCCGGCACCCTGTATTTCAATTAAGCAAGCCATCTAAGAAACGTGCTGCAAGTCTTGGCATTGTAAATAGTACTAGAGAAGGAGGTGGTGAGGCTTGGGCCTAAAATAACTACTGCATGCTCTGTAGCTTTGTATCATTGAGATGAGATGTATAGATGTTTGCCTGAGATTGTCCGTAGCATATAGCTTCAGTTGTAACTGCTGCCTGCTCTCTTAGTAGAATACAAGTTCATGAGATGTTTAGGGGACTTATCAAAATTCTTCTACTAGTGATTACCCTATAAAGAATTTTGTTGGACTGGACAAATAATCAAACTTACTTGTTGGAGTACAACTTTATTTTCTTATTGTCATAGCATATAGTAATAGTGCTACATCTATAACAAGAAAATAGCATAAAGTTTTATGATAAAATAGCAAAAAAAAATATAAGCAAATGGCTTTCTACTTCAATGGATAGGCAGTGGTCATCACTCATCAATCATACATTAGTCAGTCATGCTATGCAATGCAGCTTTGCTGTATTGTGGGGGCTAGCAAACTTTGCAGTGCAGACATATTTGATTAGTTCATGCATGATGTGGTCCACCTGGCTTGTTAGTGAAGTTGCATTAGCTAGAACCAGAACACTTGCTAAAAAAACAAAACATTATTCTTTTCAAGACTAACCAACATCTCAGATAAATCCAAACAAAATTGGAAGTTAAAACCATATTCCATCCGTTTTCGCACTGTGGTTGGGAATTTTGGCCCCTTAAACTTAACCACTCTCATTAACAGTTTCTTGCCACTAGCTTTTCACATATATTTGAGGAAAATGTTTCTCAACCAAGTCTTATAATTCTCTCCTGTTTTTACTTTCTAAATTCTCCCAGACTATATATAATCTCATATTTTATTCTTCTGTTCGGAATCCCATAATCACAGCCTAAAAGTTCCAAAAATTTGAATAATGTTACACTGAGTTAAATTCACTAATAAAATCCCTCTCATGTCTAAACGCGCATTCAATTCATGTTTAATAAAATCACACCCTCTTCAACTTTGATGCTCGTTATCAGATAGAACCAAATGCAAACCTTCTTATTTATATCAACACAACAAAGCAAAATTATGGAAAATCAGCATGCTATTTAGGCCATGATCTCATCACAACACAATTTCATCTCTTACCCTCATCACCACCGGTTTTAGTTGATACAAACTGGCTGCATGCCAAGTCCCTAAAGCCTAACAACACAATCTCATCTACTGATCTTAACTAAGAAAGACAAGCTCTTTGTTCTTCGCTGGACAGATCAAAGGTCATTAGATAACACTAGTCCTACCTTCTAAGAGAAACCTACTATCAAGTGTCACATGTATCTACTGAAAAGCTAAATGAAAGCATGTCACTTAGCCTCTTCTGTCCCCTTCATATAAGATTATTCAACATCTCCACTGTTATGCACAGCAGCTGAGTTGCGCTGGCCATCTCCACCTGCTGTCCCAGCCTCAGAAGCATCTTGCTTACTTCCACCACGTACATCATTTGGAGCTGTAGTTGCTGGTGGGCCACCACTGCTGCCACCTCCAAGAGTAGCCTCACTATGCATTGGATGCATGCCATTATTTATCCCTCGAGGTCTTAGTCCCATTTGCCCTTGGATGGCTTGCTGGTGTAGCTGCTGCTGTGGATCCTGCATTTGATGTGGATTACCAAATTGCAATGCCATCTTTGGGGTGAAAATTCCTTGTTGCTGAGCCATTGCTGCAGCCTGCGAATGTTGCATATAGTACTCTGGGTGCATTGCAGGGTGTGGGGTCATCTACAAGTGTCAAAAACAAAATAATTAAACCAGGGTTAAGGGAAACTAATAGACTCCAAGAGGCCAGCTATGCTCAACTTTTACCTGCGGAGGCATAGCTGGTGTTTGTGGCTGGGCATCAGCAATTGCAGCTAAATACATTAAATTCTTTTGAAGCTGAGCTTGGTACCTAAGACATCATATCATCACACAATCATTACATAAAACCCTTGACAAATACTAAATAAAACAAAAGCAAGAATGAGATAATTACCAGCCTTGCAGAAAGATTAAGACAGGCTTGGTAGAGATCAAAGCAACAAAGTCAAATGCTATTTTATAGAATAGAATTCCTAACTTAACACAAACTACCCTTCTTTTATAGACATCACTTAGATACTTGTCAAGATTAAAATTTCACCCATAACAAACTCAAATTAACACATAGAAAAGGTTAAAATCCAATATACAATAAAAATCATAGGATGAATACTGTGTTTGTTGGCCAGTAATACTTCAAGTGATTTTGAATACAAAACAAATATGACTAATTCAATTATTATCAGAAGCAGGGAAAAAAACTATATTTTGAATTCCCTACAGGTAAAGTATCTTCTTTTTTCATACAATAGCATAAACTCTATATACAAATCCTTGATAGGATGCTAGAACAACACTCACATCAGATAGAATCTGTGACTTGTACAGAAAATGCAAACTGTGAGGGTTTGGAGGAGAATGATATAATCTGCCTAGTGCCTACTACTCACATAGCACTAATTAAATTCAGACCAAAAGTCAGCACTGATAGAAACATGCAGACACAACTGAGAGGTCACTTACTGGGCACATTCAGCAAGCTTTCCAAGATTTTGATTGTCTAATATTGCAAGAATGAGCTTCTTGTTCTCATCAAGATACTGCATCATGTGTGATAACAGGCCATTCAAATTAAACATGAGAATTCTCAATCCCTATTTGTGCATATGACATGTAGATGATGGGAAGTAATAATCATCACAACATGCAGACAAAAAGAAGACATAGATGATGGGGTAAAATTTTTGGTAATTTTCCAAAATTGATGTAAAACATAAAGAATAAATTAACAATTTCATGGCATACATTTCTTGATGAATCCAGTATACTATAGAAAATTTCAAGCACCATAGTATCATTAGTGTTGTTGTACTCAGACTTTTCAGCGTTTCAAGAAATCTGTACCGTGGAAGATACCAGTGTTTTCAGACTCTGTGTTGCTTAGGCATGCAGTGATAACTTATTTGATTATGAAAAATCAATTTATCCCGTCTAAAAAAATCAACAAAATAATATGCAGTTATGCACATGAACTGTTATAGCCCGACCAAAAGCTTCTCAATTTCTAGTGGTTTATTTAGCATCAAATGTTATCCGTTATGCCAAATCAACAGGCATTATAAAACTCATCATTATTTGCAGCCAACAAACTACAAGCTAAAAGATGGAAATCTCTCAAAAATTGTTCTCATTCACTTTATAACTTACAAATAACTTAAATGCATGAGATGCCAAAGTATGTTTTAATGCTAAGGCTATCTCTATACGTAGTTTGAAGACACAGAGCTACATATCTCAAAATTCATAATTTCAAAAAATTTCGCTCTTAGTTCCTAAACCCTGTTCAGTTTCCATTTTGCTGAACACGAGCAAAAAGAGCTCCTCATTATCCACAAAAAGATACCGCTGCCAAGAAGAAAGAAACTGCAAAGGCCGTCAAGTTAACACTGTACTTTAAGAAGGGAACAGCGTCACTAAAACAGTAAAAAGCATACCTTTTGAATCTGTTCGGTGGTAATGTTTGTAGGTGGGAACGAAGGCATCATCGGAATCATTTGTGGTGTCTGCTGCATCTTATCCAGGTTGTTATGATCACTGAAATTAATAAAGAGAATGAACCCTAATTCCCCCAAAACAAATAATAATAACAACCATAAACGGTCAACAAATGCAAACAGTCTACACAAACCCCATCAGGGAAAAGACAAAAACTTGGAGCGAAAGAGTACCTGGGTCAAGGAGTTTGGGAATGGGACTTGTGTTGTCAAGCAAGATCTTTGGGATGTTGTGTCGACAAGGTTTCTGGAATTGAAGACAAGGGAAAACATAAACTTAAATACAAGGAATATTTTAAGGTACTTTTAATTTTAAGTTGTGATTCAAAATTGTATCAAAGCAAACAAAACTTTCCAGATTTGGTGTGATTCGGACGAGGGTAGTTCCAAACAGCTACGGTAAGCACGAGTAACCCTATATTTATAATGATGACCCCATGTTCCTCTGTCTGAGTTTGACGGTTGCTTCATTTTGAGCCCAGTTCGGATTGTTGTACTACTGTAGTCTGTAGGCTGTAGCACACCACTATACTTGAGAATTGAATGAATGGGATACTGCCTTGGATTTTTTCTTCAAAATCCCAATTTTAAATTCCATGAATTTATAACTGGGGCTCACAGGCACATTTGAATTTGAATTCCACTATCCATTGGTAAAAGCAGAGTCGTTTTTTTAATCATGTCATGTGTATACCTAAAACAATTATGTTTAAAGAGGAAATATTTACATTATGGTGGTACTAATTCTTTCACAAACTTAAAAAAAAACTATTTTGTTTGATATAGATAGAATAATAATGACCTTTGTGTACAATATTTATATTTTTAATTCCAAGTAACAGCTCCCCGAGTCTTAAAAAGATAAATGAGGAATGTAATTAAGCATCACTAAACCAAATTAGAACAATTAAACTTCGATGAAATAAAAAAAAACGGTGGTAGTTAGTGCGTTGCATTTCCTGCATTTGGTGCCATTTTCATGTCTCATAACTGATGTATGTCTAGTTTAATAGTAAATGATTATTGTGGATCAAAAATTGGAAATGATGGGAAGTTTCAAGATCTAAACTACTCTACTCTACCTATTATAGATCCATTTGATTTACAATTTAGTAGGATTGATTTTAACAAATTTATAGATCAAAGACATAAATGAATTATGCACGATTTACGAAATATATTGAATGAAAATAATTTAAAATCAATTCCACATAAACTGATTGTGGTGGATTTTAGGACGGACCCTTTCATTTGGATCCACAGTATGTCACTTATTCACATCTATAGATTTTATTTTTATTTTATGGTAAGTTTGGTAGAGAAGAAATTGAGGGAGAGGCGGGGAAATTGGGGAAAGATAAATAGGTGTGTATTTGGTAGTGTAGGAATGAGAGATGAGAAAAATATGCGAGCCCACATATCTGTCAATTTCTTCACAAAATTGCGGAGAAACAAAGAGAAATATTGACAAAAGAGAGAGAAAACGGACGAGTGTGTCCCTCTACATAGTTACTCGTGATTGCAATCATTAATATTGCTTCCTTCGGTAGAGAAGAAATTGAGGGAGAGGCAGGGGAAATTGGGGAAAGATAAATAGGTGTGTATTTGGTAATGTAGAAATGAGAGATGAGAAAAATAGGTGAGCTCACATATCTGTCAATTTCTTCACAAAATTGCGCAGAAACAAAGAGAAATATTGACAGAAAAGAGAGAAAACGGACGAGTGTGTCCCTCTACATAGTTACTCGTGATTGCAATCATGATCATATATTGCTTCCTTCCGGATGCGAATCCTCTACCTTTAACTCAAAACAAGAGAGCTTCTTGTTCCGCGTATCTATACCACATAGTTATAAGCAAACATAACATATGTTCAAGATTTTGACACGTTTAGCTTGTAAGGGTTCCTGTTGGGTGGACGAAATGCAATGTGGATGGTGTTGTGAAACTCACTGGTACTAAGGATTCCTGTGGGGAAGTTTAAGGGACTCTGTTGGTAATTGGATCACTGGATTTTCTAGACTCCTTGGAAATTGCTCTATCACTTTAGCCGAGCTTTGGGGTATGTATCATGCCCTTACCATTGCTCACGGTAATTCTATATCCCCTATTTGGATTGAATCAGACTCCAGGGTTGCTATCTCTCTTGTTACTAAGGGTTGTTCCCATCTTCATCCCTGCTATCAGATGGTTAAAGCCACTAAAGAGCTATGTATACCACCCGCCAATGTGTTCTTCAGTCATTTCATATCGGGAAACCAATAGAGTAGTGGACTTCTTGGCCTCCTTCACTTATAACCTTAGTTTAGGCTTGCATTTGTTTGATGTCCCTCCTCCTGGGTGTAGGGAGTTAGTTGAACAAGATATCATATGTGTCTCATTTCCTAGGAGAGTTTTTGTTTAGTTTTTGGGCTCAATCCTCCCTTGTACCGAAAAAAAAGATTTTGTCACGTTATCTTTAAATTCTTTTTATTTTAATGGGTGAGGTTCATTTAGTAAAAAAGGTGTAAAACTTATATAAAGTCTTCCATGTTATGTATTGATACTTTATGGGCGCTCAAATAATTGTGAGTTTTGAGTTTTTTGTTTGTAAAGTTTTTAAATTAAGTTCTTACAATTCAAAATTAAGAACTAAATGACTAAAACTCACGCATTCACTTATGTTTAACATAATATATCACGTGTGACATGATCTATAATCTTGGTCACAACATTTAGTCATTTATTACAAAATTATATCTTTAATATTATGTTGATTGCAATATAGAATGGTTAAGGTACATGACTCACTATCTAAGGCAAAACCTTGTTTTTATGCATGTAAATGAGTTGGCTTACAAATCACTTATCAAACCCATTTTACTTGTAAGTTGTGCAAACCAACTCACATAAATCCGCAATTAAATGAGTTAAGGGTCGAGCAATCAGGGCTTGTGTGGAATGACTCATATAGTGAAGTTCATATATCTCATTCTAAATACAAGTTATTAACACATATTATATTTCTTGAAAAAAAAAGACAATGTTTAAAATTTTTCCATAGTCCTATTTATAAGACAAAATGCACAAATCTAGAAGCATTTATTGTTTTTTTCCTCATATTTACCCTCGTTGACGATTAAAGGTTTTAAGGTGACACATTTATCATGGTAGTGAAATTTAATTTTAAATAAGAATAAACTTATAATCTTATAGAATAATTTCTTAAAAATTAACGCATTAATTATTTTTATTAATATATGTGTTTTTGTCTAAATTATCTTATAAATAGGATCAAAGGGAATATAGAATTAACATCCAATAAAAAATTGAGATTTTTTATTGAATTAATAACATATTTGAATTATATCAAAATTACATTAAAAAATACAATTAAATTGAATCCACGTCTATAATATGATTTTTTTTCTAAACCAAATATGCTATAAAACAATTGATTTGTAATATTTCACCCATGTGATTTTTACCAAAATCAAATACTATACTATAAAACAATTGATTTGTAGTATTTGACTTTTGTGGTTTGGATCCGAAGCGACCCGTATTTGACCCATCTCCAAATAAAGTTGTCTGAGTCTGTCTGTGGCGGAGCAGCAGCAGCGAGTGGATTAACCCCAAAGCCAAAGTGTGAGAGTTCCAATCGGAATCGGAGAGAAAGGAAGGAAGGAAGAGTTAATCCAAAATCCAATCCATCCTGGCTTCGGATATCTGGCAACGCCTATTCCCCCCACGAAGTAGAAGAAGATCCTCCTCACTCTCACTCTCACTCTCACTTCCATTCCCAAACATCAGAATCAGAATTATGAATAATATAAACGTCTTTAAGCTCTGCTCTGGCCTCAGAGTCCTCGGCTACTTCATGATCCTCTTGTTTGCTGCTATTGTTGCCCTCACTTACTACGCCGTCGTTTTCATCTCCTGGGGCCCTCTCTTGTTCCATTCCCCCTTCTTCGCCTTCTCTATTATCATCCTCTTCCACATTCTTGTACGTTCTCGCTCTCACTTCACATCACATCACATCCTCCTTCTTCTAATTTCAAATATGAATCACATCTCTCTGCATTTGCTTATGCTTGCAGCTAATACTATTAACGTGGTCCTACTTTATGGTGGTAGTCCATGATCCTGGTTCTGTTCCTCAAAATTGGAGACCACATCAACTTCAACATCAAGAGATACACGATGAAGAAGCAGTTGCAATTGCAGTTGAAGCTCACTCTTCCAACCGATTGGATTCGGAGGCAACATCTTCCGCCGGCTATTGTACTCGATGCCAAAACGGCAAGCCGCCACGTTGCCATCACTGCTCCATTTGTAACTTCTGCGTTTCTGATTTAATTTGCCTTTTAATTTGCCATCACAAGCATATCATGAAACCAAGGTCTTGCTTCTTCTTTTCTGTAGGCCAAAGGTGTGTTCTTAAGATGGATCATCATTGTATTTGGGTGGTGAATTGTGTTGGGGCACGTAACTACAAGTATTTCCTCCTCTTCTTGGTAAATATATTTCTTATTTCTTCACTTCCTTCCTCCTAATAGCTTATAGCTACACTCACAAGTAAATTTTGATGTTCTCCACTCCTATTATCGGTTAGATGTGTGGGATTCGGTTTCATCAAGTTTAGTGACCCTTCGGTCCATGCCTTGGTGGTTGGTTACTACTATACTGTTTGTTCTCTTTTCCAGTTTCCTTCTATATATTCTCTGCAAGGTTTGGGATTCCTTCTTTCTTTTTTTCTTTTCCCTCTCCTTTTTTGAACGTTGTAGGTCCATGTTTCTTGTATTCCAGTGAAAATTTGACTTGCAATTCCTTAATCCATTGCTTCTGCAAATTTATTTGTCAAAATAACTGGTGGAACTTTTATCCCTTTTGTGAAATAGCTAGGAAGTGCATTTTAACACGAAAAACAAAATGAGAGATTTCAGGATTTGCATAATGTCACTGCTATATCATTATGAACAGAAATTGAAAGTGCATTTTATCCATATTGATATATCCTATATCAACATGAACAGAAAGTGCCTTCTGATTCTGAATGTGAACACTGAACAGGAAGCACATGTTGGAACTCTTATTTTAGAGAAAAACAAAATCTGAAAATAGTGAAAGTGCACGCAGTTAGATGAGAAGGGGGGGAGGTCAGGTGGAGTTGGGAAAGGGTTAAATGTCATGCTACTTATAGTATTCGTTCTCTCTAACTTTCATTTCTCTCACCCCCACCATTGATAGCTGTATACATTCCTCGAGACAACGCTGGATTGCTTAGCTCTGATCCCTAGTTTTATCAGATTCTTTGGTGGAGACAAGAATCATTCACTGTCTCCTGGAGGCTTTGCCGTCATCTTTTTGGCTTCTAGTAAGTAGTAGTCTGCTTGTATATCAAGTTACTCTGACTAGCTTTTATTGCATTGTCATAACTGTTAGTGTTTCTTACAGATTGTGTGCCTTGATGCAGTTCTCAATTTAGCCTTTGCGCTTAGTCTTCTATGTTTCGTAGTTATGCATGTATCTCTTCTGTTAAGCAACACAACTTCAGTAGAGGTAATCAATACAATGTGATTTCTCTTTACCCTTTTTGAACTGGTATATGGCCATGATATTGTCAGGCATGCATTATAATACTGTTAAATTGTGTCTAAGACCCAGCATATTCTTGTTCTCTTGACATAGGAATTATGCCAGGCTATTTTCAAGCTTTTACAACAGAATCATGAGAATCATTAGGTCATCTTTGATTTTTGATATGATGGTTATGTACTTGGGGACTATTTTTGTTTCATTGAGTTTTTAATTCAACTATCAATTCCTCATTGTCTCATTGACATTGAACTAGATGAAAGCCTGATACACTAACAAGCAAATAATTTTTAAAACACTGGCATTCTTTTTAAAAGCTACGAGATTGGCATTGTGTGTTCTCAAGTCTTCTTTGTGCAGCTTAGTGCCTTCTTTTTATCTAAAAAAATTATTTGGGAAAATGATGTTTTAGGTTCATGAAAAGAAGAAAGGAGTCAGGTGGAGGTACGATCTGGGCAGGAAGAAGAATTTTGAACAGGTAATATCTAGTATCAAGTAGCAAAAGATTACAAAATTATAGTCAAACATCAAAACAAAACTGTTTAACAATATTAAACTATTTTTAAGCTCATAAATTTAGGAAGTAGACATTACATATATGATTCATGAGTTAAGAATTAAAAAACAATAAAATAAGATGTATTTTTTAATTATTTCTGGTTCAAGTGCATCAACACTAAACATGGATTGGATAAGTGAGGAGAAATGTGATAATGAATTGTTTCACGAGCTTACTTGGGAAGTTTCTGTCCATGAAGTAAATTATACGGAACAAGAGTAATGATATGGTCTGTACTCTGTAGACATCAATTCCTGTTTTTCCTTTATTTTCTGTGCTTATAAATTGCAAGAGGAACTTGTGTTTCAAAAACTAGTTGTTTTTGTTTCTAAAAACCAAGAATAGAAAAGGAAAAGGAAAGAGAGATAGAGAGTGAGTGACAGAATGTACAATTATAAAAATGTTTTTGCGTACACCTTTTGATCCTCCTCTGCCCCCATCCCTCTCCAAAAAAAAAGTCTTACATTTTCTTGGAGTAAGAATTTTCCTATTGAAGGAGGGATCTCTAGCCATTGTTTTTAAATAAATAATAAAATAGGAAAGGGGAGGTTGGGGGGGGGGGGGGGGGGAGCAGTGTAATAAAAATGGATGGTGAAGATCACTGCAGGAAGATGCAAGAACTCTTCCTCTGCCCCCTACACCCTACATCTTAGTGACCGAAACTTAGTTTTAATGAGGTGATGTTTTTAACGGAATTTAGCATGGGCGTCTTCTTGTGGATGAATTGCTTTTGTAGAAAAATCCTGTAGTAATATTCTCATGATCTGTAACTGTAATTAAACTAATAGATTATATTGTTGATCAAAGTATAATCTAAAATAATGGTTTTAATGTAATTTAACACGGAATCAAGTCTTCTACTGAGGCATAAAGCCTGTAATAGTTTTTATAAAAGAAAATCCTGGAATAGTAGCTGCATAATCTCTATTTAAACTGATAGCTTGTGAATAGAGTTATTCACTCTTGTGTGTTTTTTTATATTTTTAAATCTATTTTACCTCATACTTTTCAAGGTTTTTGGCACAAAGAAGGCCCTATGGTTGCTCCCATTGTTTTCAAAAGAGGATTTAGACAACATACCTGCACTAAGGGGCATTGAGTTCCCAACACGTTCAGATGTTGATGTATGAAGCTTGGGGAGCTCATAGGTTTAAGCCTTGTGTTATTTGTAATAAGAGATGCCATTTTCTGATTACTCCATAACGATGCAGCCATAGGGCATGAAAATATTGCGTTCTGTTTGATTATAGATTTTTAAAATTAAAGAATTCTCTAGTAGATTATGTATATATGTAATCTTGGATTCAGTTTGTATTGATTATTCTTATAATCAGTTTAGAAATATTTCATCTGAAAGGGACAAAATGTAGAATTGCTTTCAAAGGAAAAATTTCAGTCCAAGTGCTTGACCTGTCTATTATGGCACCGTTCTAGACAAATGCTGTTCTAGGTTTGAATGTGAAATTGATTGATCAGAGTGGAACTTTCACATTTATCAGTGAATGCATTGTCAATCTGATTTCTATGTTGTAATCATTGATTGTGTTGATATTAGTTTGTATCCATACTGTAAAAGAGGGATTTAAGAATTCATCCATATATTAGACTCGTGAAGGAATTGAGGAGTCCAAAATTTGGTCAAGTTCTTGTCACTACAATCACTTTTCACTCAAGCAACAAGATGCAGAAAAGAAAAGGAAAGGGAAGGTGATTAAAAAAAACAATTTGTAAAGATTTTATGAATGGAAAATCTTGATTTTCGTTTGAGAAATAAGTTACAATGTATGAGAAACGTATTTCATAGAATATAGTAAAATAATGTATGATTTGTATTTTTATTTATTTAAGAAAAGGAAGACATTTTTTACTAATATTATATATATATTTTTTAAAAAAATAAAAATCCAGAGTCTATAACTTTATTGAATTGTGTATGGTATCTATGACTTACATTATAAAAATTATGTCACATATATATTAAAAAATAAGTCATTATTATACTTTCAAATTCATTATTTCTAAATATGACTTGCACCATTCTAAAAATTTATTTAAATTTTACACTATTTTGATAATTTAAAAAGTAAATTACACTTCAATGGAGTAAAAAAAAACCTCCACTTTACTGCCAGGCCAGCGCATCATGGAGTTGATTTCCGATTTTGTGATGATCGAGCCTCCTTCCCCACACACCTTGTTATTATGCCATTGACCACGGATTATTCAATTTAAGAACATTTAATTAATAAAATCTTATGTAATTATGGGCAAAGCTACTTTCTCATTTGCAGAATTTAATTACTCAAGAAACATGTTTTTCATGGAATGACGTGTGGAAAATGGCCTCTTTTATTCTTTTTCCATGGAAACTTAAATGAACAGTGGTGGCTCTTGGTTAATTGGAGTCTCAGAGATTTGGTTTTCCACATGGCTGTATTATTGGATTGGAAAGCAACGTCATATGTTGGAAACTAATAGAAAATCAAGGGACGGTTACTGTATGTTGAAAGGTACCATTAGCATAACAAGACTAACTACAAGTGTCTGGTCAATTCCAACTGGATTGTGAAATCTGGGGAAGGGAACATCTGTGACTTCCCATGCCGTTTCCAAATCACATAAATGACCTAGATTGATTCCAATAGATATTCCAACCGTGTAGCATAGCAATTTTTATAAAATAAAAATCATAAAAGATGCATGCCTCGATAATAATACCGGAAAATTTGGTCCAGATATCAACTACCCCTGTCATGGTCTAAAACATCTAATATCTTTAGTTATAAACAAGGAAAGGAATAAAGTGAAACAAATACTAAAAACTGATGGTCCCGTCCTTCATTTAATCCATAGAAATTGTCAAAACATCAAAATTGAATTTGATAAATGTACTTGAAAACAACAGTGAAGAGAAGAGAGCATCCTTGTAGTACACTACTACCAAGTATAGAGCATTATGAGCTGTTTTATACAAAATTGTCAAAAAAGGATTAATTTTTCTGAACAAGAAAACATGGAGGTACTCCTCTTAAAAGCAGGAGAATGAAACCAGAGAAATTAAGAAGAGAACTTATATATATAAAACAACTGAGCTTATATAAAGATCAAGTTGATGTCTTTGGGTGAGAATTAGGTGAGTGATCATCATGTTGGGAAAGACAGGGGTCAGGAAGGATTAGGGAGAAGCAGACAATGATTGGGGTAAGGAAGAGAAGGAAGCCAAAGGGCACCATCCAGAGCTGACTATTTGTTGAATGATATTTGTGTAGCCACCATCCAAGCACACAACCTCCAGCAAGGCTTATCAACAAGGAACACAAAAAAATAAGCAAGTGTGTGTATGGCTTTCTTATCCACCTCCTACTACTTTTCTTGTACCCTCCATTTTCCTCTCCTTCATTTGATCCCATCTAATATATATAGCAGAGGCTTGCCCTGAAATTGAAAATTAACAAAAACACTCATTTCCCATTTCCTAAAAAAAAAGAAAAAAAAAAAACTGGTATATATGCATAGATCACCAAGCCACAGGCATGAAAAGAACACGATCGAGAAAACTTGCCTGCAAGTAGCAAAGGTGTAGAATATGATTAAGAAGGCTTGTTGAAGGAAGAAGAGAACATGAGTGCAGCAGAGTAGAGAGAGGCTCGTGATGTGCGAGTCTGCTTCTGTGAGAGTCATACGAGTAACTTCTTTCTTATTGTGTTAAGCTATACTTAAAAGGATTTTATTTTATTTATTTATTTATTTGACATTGAGTTGAGTCTTGAGAAATCCTATAGAAAACTTCACAAGGAAAATTCACCCAAAAAAAAGACAAGAGATGAGAAAATAGATACATTGAGGAATTTAAATTGCTTGTATGTCTCATAATTTTTTCATTTGAACTATTTTAACTGTTTTTTTTTTTTTTAATAGTATCGAAGTTCTTGAGTAAAAGTCAGGGAGAAATTGATTAGAACCTTTCATGGGAGGATTTATCTGGGGCATGATTATCAAAAAGAAGTTATCTGGGGTAGAATACTATTATATATAAATATGGATCATAGCTTTGGTTGCCCCATTTTGTCTTTGACAACTAGTTTGTTTATTGGGAACTCGAAGTGGGTGGCGAGCGGTGGCTTAGCTTTCAAATTTGGCCCCACGAATATTTTTTTTTTAAAAAAAAGATAAAATTAAGTGATGATAAAAAGCCCTACACTTGTCAAAATCAAAACACAATAATGTATTAATTAAAATAATAGTATAATAAAAAATAAATAAAAAATTAGTAAAAGTTGTTTTTTGTTTGATAAAATATTTTATTTTTAAAAATAATAAAAGTTTAAAATTAATAAAAAATCTAAAGCTATAATTATCTAAAAAAAATTATAAAAAATTATATAAATATGTCTATTTATATCACTTTTTATTTTACATTTATAGGATACATAAATTAAATAACTAATTTTATCAAATACTTCTTTCAATAAATTAATTTATAAGTTTTTATTATTCAACTAATGATTTATCAATTAGTTTTGTGAAACATAAAATAGTGAAAATTGATTTCTGTAGCCGAAAACACAATTTTCACTATTCCCAAATGGGCTCTATAGTATATAATAATTTCTCAACTTTTTATTTATTAACTTTTTAAAGTCTCTTTAATATTAATTAGACATAACATATCACAATTATTAAAGACACGGAGCAATTCTTGCGTATATATTATATATAGAGATAATCAATAAAAATTCCAAGATAACATTAAAATAATAATAACAAAGGCCTTATTATTTTATTATTATTACTTTAATGGGTGAATATTAAGTTACTACACAAATAACTTTTGGTAAAGTTCACCTATTTAATATCTTAATATGAATGTTAAATTTCATCAATCAAATCATTGAATTAACTCATTAAGTAAATAAAAGTTATAAAATTTCATAAGATTAAAAATTATTTGATAACTTTAATTTAATGTATAATATATTTTTTCTGGTTCTTAATTTTATCAAACCACACAAGACAATAAAAGTGGTTAAAATTAATTAATTTTTTTGATATTTTTTAAAAAATAGTTTAACTTTCTAGTTTTATTCTTATTTAATATCATTAACTAACTCTATTATCATTTGATAATTGAAAAAATATTAAAATTAATAAGAAAAGATTAAAAAATGGTAATAAATGATTCCTTAAAAAAATTATAAAATGTCCCATAGAAAGGATCATTTAAAACTTCTAAAATATGGCTTATAAAAAAATCGGAGGAAATGCTTTTTAAAATATAAGTAATGAAAACTATCAAAATAAGAAATTTTGGATCTAATATCTTGTTTTGTATAATCATAATAAGAAAATCCAGATTTCAAACGCAATATATACGATTATGGTATAGTATAAAAACTTTAGAAACACAAAATGTCAATTAAAACATAGCATTCTGCAATACAAAAATTTATATTTTTTGTAAAATATTAACTAATTAAAAAACATAAATAAGGCGTTAAGCCCCGTATTCTATTAAGAAAACATAAATAAGAATGTCCTTACAATACCCAAGATAAAAGACTAATTAAGAAATTTTAGAAAATATGCAATGTAAGTAGTAAATTAAAATGATGTGAACTGAAGGAGCTCAGAGGGATCGGGATATTCTTGGGCCCTCTTGCCTCTCTAGTCAACTTTAGCTACGGAATTAATAGGAAATCAAAATTCGTAGTTATTCCATGGCTAAACTTGACTGGAGAGAGCTGGAAAGGATCCTTACACCAACCGTAGATGATGTCTTTTTTTTTTAAACGCGGGAGATGATGTTTTTGGATTCTTTTTTTGGTCGAAGATGTCTCTGTGGATGGAAGCTCCACCTGAGCGTTGTTGCTTTCAGATAGGCCCAATGAGTTTGGTGTTTCGTTTCTTTGCTTTTTGTTCTTTGCCTTTCATTCATCCCTTCACCCAAAAATTAAAAATGATATCCACTTGGATCAGCTGCAAAAAAAAAATTTAATATACTCATGAGAAATTTCAAGGAGGAGTAGAGATGAAAATAGGTCAAATAGCTCATCAGAGCCTATGACCTACCTCATTTAAGGCATATCTTGGCGTTTAATAAAAAGTCGGGTCTAGACTTTTTTGAAAAAGTCTTTTTAATTAAGAATATGTTTGTTTAAAATTCAAAAAATTATTGTTAGATTATGTAAAAAAATGATTTTTTAAGAGATTTTATAAAAATAAAAAACAAATTTGTGTTTGATTTCAATGACAGAAAAACGTTTTTTTAACATTCTCTCTTCTATTTCAATTGATTATTATGAAAAGCATGAAAGAATAGTTTCTGATTCTAATTAGATTTATGATATTCTTATATTTTGATTATTTTTAAAATATGAAACAAACATACTAAAAAAATTTAAAAGTGGTTTTTTTAAAGTGAATATTTCTAAAAACAATCACAAACAAATGCACACTAAATAAGTCATGATAATTAGGATTTTAAAAAAACTGATTTTTTATAAATAATATTATTTTTAATAAGCATATAGATATATAATATATATACTCCTTCCGAGTTCAAATATGAGGAAAAAAACCACTGCTGGACTAAAAAATAAATAAATTTTAACTAATTTCACTTTATTTAATGAGATCATCTCAAATTACTCTTTATTTAATTCAATTTTTGTTTCAATAACTCTATTTAATGAATAATGTACCAGTAGAGGGGGTATTTCTAATTGAAACAAGTTTCAATAAAATTGAAGTATTTCATGAAGAGCAATTCATATGTTAAATAACAACAAGAAAATTAAATGAAATTAACTAACTTTATTAATTAGTATGGATTTAGTTTTTTGTTCTCTTATATATATTCAAGTCCGAAGATGGTACTAAATGTGATAATATATAACTTTGTAATTTTTCATGTTGACCTATTTAGAGATATACGTCTGTTAGCCTATTTAAAGATTTATGTTAGTGGCCTATTTACGTTATCAAAAATCAAATCTATTAGCCCATAAGCATATTAGCCTATTTAGAGATAGTTTTATTGGCCTATTTCAAAGTTCATAATATGAAATAAACTTTTAGACAAACTAATAGGCTAGATCATGCTTTCAAACGGATCAGACCAAACCTCTAAAAAATTCTATGACAGATAACAAGTCAGACTTGGATCACAAAATTATAAAGCTTAACGGGTTTGGGCCTTACAAAACTTGACTTGACTCAACTTATTTCCTTCTCTAGCGGTGGAGGTGTAAATGAGTCAAATCAAGCATATGAAGCTTGGGCTTACTTGTGAAAAAAGAAAGGCGATTCAAGCTTGATTCATTTATTTAAACGAGTTAAATTTAAAATCTGAGCTGGCTTGTTTAAAAAATAAAAAAATAAAATTTGAGATTGACTTGTGTAGCTCAAGCTCCGCTAGTAATAGGGGCATAATTACTTTCAGACACTTTTTTCACACAACTGATTTACTCATTAACAGTTCAAACATAATTTGACATGCCAAACAAAATAAATTTTTCGACTTTCACTGAATTACTCATTAATGGTTCAGACACTTTTTCCCTATGAAATAAGAGCTCACATTAGAAGAGTTAATATATATATATATATATATATATATATATATATATATCCTATGGAAAGTGTAATGATTCTCTCACAATTTGTAAAAAGATGAACAAGTTAAATATAAATGATCGGTGATTGTTAATGAGTGTCATAAGATTATTGATTAAAAAATTAAGAAATGAAAAATATATAATAATAGATAAAACATTTAATATATTGATAATAATATTATTTTATCTTGTAGTCTAACAACACCACTTATGGGTATACTAATATGCACTATGATTAAATAAGAAGTACTTGTTATTTAGTTTTTTTTTTTTTTTCAATAACTCAATATACTTCTTATTTAGTAAAATGAGATACATAATTTAATTTAGATATGGCAATATGGGCCACTTTGATCGGCCCATAAAAAAATGGGCGAGAGATGAGCTGACCCATCAACGAAATATAGGTTAAAAATCTTGGCTAACTTTTTTTTTGGTCGAAAAATCTTGGCTAACTCATGTATGGACATGTTAATGCATGGGCTGACGGGTTAACATATCTAAAAGAGAAAAACATAAATGTGATAGGTTAGCTTGCCCAAAAAATTTAAAAACAAGAAAAGACAATAAAAGGGAAAAGAATAAAATATTAGTAAAAAAAATGGAGTAAACCCCCAAATCGGTCCCTAACATTTTTAATGTCGTGCAAATTGGTCCCTGACTTACTTAAATGACTACGTTAGTCCCTGACTTCCTTTGTCGTCATGCAATTAGGCCCAAAGCACGTAACGAACGTTTGCCTTTTGGACCTAATTGCATGACGGCAAAGGAAGTCAGGGACTAACGTAGTCATTTAAGTAAGTTAGGGACCAATTTGCACGACATTAAAAATGTTAGGGACCGATTTGGGGGTTTCCTCCAATATATTGTTTTCCAAAGCACTACACTCAACTGCGTCATGCATGGTCACCTCATCTTTTTGAGCAACAGCCTGATCACCAAATTTTGATGTACCTATAAATCAATTAACTCCTTCATCATCCATATCTAACATACATTTCATCAAATGCAAATTATGTTACAACAGTTGTTAAAACTAAAAATAGTTACCTGAGTCATCTTTGGTAAGCTCCATTAAAAATGGAAGCAACCTTTTATAGCTGACTGAACCTGAGGATTTGAAAAGTCTCCTGTGCAAATTTGGTCTAGGCACCTGCATAGACATCCCAGATCATACCTAAATTACCACAGATGTAAAACCATAATATTACAAAAAAAAAAAAAACAGACACAGACACAAGATATTAGGAAGCTCACTAGCAACTACAACAAAAGTCTTAACATCTCAATATATAAATCTCCTTATAAAATCTTTCATCATCTAATTGCATTGAAGTTTTACTTAACTGATGCACCACAATGTCCATTCCCTGATAAATAAGATAAGTCAGTAAATGACAAAATACCTAAGCACCTAAAAAAAGGATAATGAAACTATACAATCCCCGCGTTTTCAAAAAAAGCCCGCACCCGCGTGGGCAGTAACTTTAGTGCCCGTCCCGGTACCCGCTGGGCACCTATATGCCCGTACCCGCGCCCGTTACCCACACTTTTATTAAGCAAAAAATTAACAATTTACTAAAAAATATTAATTTAAGAAAACTATATCTCAATTGAAAAAATTACTCGAAGATTGTCCGAACATAATTTTAAATATCAGTGATACAACAATTTAATTACATTGAAACACAATATGTTAATGTTCTAAAACACAACAAATGATCTAAAGACAATATACTTTCACATCACACTATTTTATAAACTTGGATATCATGTGTTAGAATTCTTCAAGATCTGTAAAAAAATGATTATTAATACTAATTAGTCATATATTGTAATGTAAAAAACACAAATAGATAGTTATAAAAATATATTTTTAATTTGTAACATATTATATATATCAATTTTAAAAAATGCATAAATATGTTAGATATTTTAATAAAATTAATATATCCCTATATGTAATTACATATGGTATTTTTTATTAAATAATTACATATATGAGTGTGAGTATGGGGTGGGCCGGGCATCAAAGTGCCCGTACTCGCGTCTATCCCCATGAAAAAATGTGGGTTTTTGTCCGTACCCGCGCTCATACCCGTTTTGCGGGTTTTTACCCTACCCATTGCGGATAATTTTTACGGGTACTCATAGGGCTTGAGCTCAATTGTCATCCTTATATGAAATAGGGTTTAGGGAACCACCCATATTTGTGTTGTAAATGTGCCTATACGTATAAAATAAAAACCAAATAATAACCCTTACCTTGGATAAAAATGTCAGTGTTTGAAAGAGTGAGTAAAGAGAAGAGATGGTTGAGGGTGAAATGCTGTGAAAGAGAATGAAAGAGTCTGATCAAGAAAGAAAGAACTTTTGAGTAAATCACCACTTTAGTCTCTGAAAGTGAGGTCAACTTTCAATTTATTCCTTGAATTGAAAAAATTGTTAATTTAGTCCCTGAAAGTGTTAAGCGTCGGTCATTTTATTCATTTTTGTTTCACATTTTGTTAACTAACGCACAGTAACAAAAGGACTAATCTGGCCGACATTTAACACTTTCAGGGACTAAATTGAAAGTTTTTTCAATTTAGGGACTAAATTCACAGTTTACCACACTTCCAAGGATTAAAGTGTTGATTTAGTTAAAAAACTTTGGTTTGGAATTGAATCATAAAAGAAGAGGGGACGGAAAGGTTAGTTTGAATTCAAAGAGAACAGGTACTGCTTGTGATCGAGTGAGGCTTTATGGAATGGAACTAGTACTAGTACTAGTACTAGTAGTCCAGCAAAATGCGTGTAGGTTTAAAAATTTGCATGATTGCCACGTGGCATGTGAGCAGTTGCCAATTCCTTTTAATTTAATTTAAGAATTAATGAAATTGATTGATGTGTGTGGCGTCTGTATTATACTATTTTTTCCATAAAACACTAAATTAAATAATTAAAAGATCTTATTGAAATTAATACTAATTCTTATATGAATACGGTGATTATAAATATATCTAATTAAAATCATAAGATATATAACTAACATAGTATTAATTTTTTTATTAATTGTGACTCTAACAACTGTGCATGTGCAAGCAAATTCCTGAATTAAAAGCAACCACAGACTCCATGATTATCAACGCCATTATATTAAATGACATTGATTGAATCAGTTTCTTGTTGGAGAGCCAAGATTCAAATACTCCCTCAAATGGTGCACTGAACACAAGTCTGTCACTATATACACATGCGACCAAAAGGCTTTAATATCACTTGCTAACTGAGCGCATAAATCTAATGATATCAATTCAATTGTTACTTATGGCCGGGGGACCATTATTAAATTGCGGAATTCATATATAGGGTCCTACTCGTGGAATCAAGCCAAGGATAAGTTGTTTTCATCCCTTTACAGAGAACACTTCACCACCCCTTTTCCATTTATTTTGAAAAATCTTCCTTCAACTGACACACGCTAATTTATACTATTTTCTTGGCCATTCAATTCCAAATCTTGCAGTTTACTCTATAATTGAAACTAATTAAAGAATAAAATCCCTCACACGCTGAATCCTAAGACACCTTATTTCAGCATTTGATGCATGCCTAACACAATCAAACGAGTGAGTTATAACAGTAATAGATTCAAGATATATTAAAATTGTGCTTGTAATTTATAAAATTATGGGTAGGTTTTTTTTTTTTTCAATCAATGATTATCTACTTTATTTTAAAGAATTTCAATTCAGAGCAACTCATAACTCATACTAACATATTACTGGACCAAGGTTTGGTCAATAATTAGACATTGAGCAAGGGGATAAATTAAGTAAAACACACCGATTTTGCACTCTGTTGACCAATGACCGCAAAGTGAATCCTGTGGTCAACCAAATTCAAAATGTAAAAACAGTTGAACGAGGTCGGTGAGCTACATGCATCACATATAGCTGCAGCATGTAATTCACGTGTTTAGGGTGGCTTTGAAAAGGATTTAAATCATGACATTATGAAGACTCAAGAGGGTTGGGAATTTCCAATGAGGACTTTATGATCGCTACCTAGATTTACTGGCAGTCAACCACATGACATAACTTATGTAAAATTAAACAATTCAAAACGGATAGATAGCATAAGCTAAGAAATTACATGGTAAACTTTGCACAATGTAGGAATACAGTAACAGTTTAATTTGGGCTGATTGAGGAATGAAATTGTAAAACTAGGTAGGCTAGGTTATGTGATTACATTTCAATTTGTTGGCCTAAACAATTTCCCCACCAACCTATTGATGAATATAGCTCAGTTCAATCCCAATTGCATACACAACTTTAATTGGAAAAGTCAAATAGTTTCTGAATTCCACCATCCATCACCAAACTTACTCGCATTTCTGGCTTCAGCCCAACAATTGAATAATTTAGATCAGCTACTTTAACATTATTGTTTTCTTTGGTTTCCTCTCCCCAACTTTCCTTAGCCTGTCCCTGTTGATTGTTTCAACAAGATTGAAATGTATTATCTTTGAAGAAAAAAAAATTGCAGTACAGAGAAATGGACTATTCCCGTTAAACAGCTATGTCACTTACACAAATACCCCTTGATTTTGTTGCCTTTGTACATATTTGGATAGTAATGACGGACGTTACTCTTTAAGTGCAAACCATAGTTTGGATAATCTGTTGTGACCGGATTGATTTAAGCACTTAACTGAAGCTGATATATATTTATTCAATTTTCTCTTTTAATTTAATTGGGGTTGATCTTTTGACAAGTTAGCCCAATACCATTAATTGTTCCTTGATGACCAGCCACCAACAACCACCGGCCTTCCATCAATTTCCCCAAATTTTTCTTCTTTACCCATCTCTCTTTATCTTGATAACTGCTGCACGACACCCACAAAACAGGGAACAATACTTTTGGTTTATACATTTGCGTGTGATAATCCCCTTTTATTTTTTATTTCACATACCACTTCTAAGGCGTGTGCCAATCTTCTATTACAATATCAGTATATTCCTTTTTAAAAATATGGCAGTTTTCTTAAAGTAGTTGAGCTATCCATCCTTTTTAAAACTACTTCCCCCAAATTAAGTTCACATTAATAAAAATATGAATACTTTAGTAGCTTTCTTGCGGTTAATACCCTAAGTCTCATGTGGTTTAACTGTTCAGTGAGGGCCAAGTAACGAGTAGCTAGCTTCCAATTCCAATTCCAATTCCTCAGTATTTGTTTTTTTCCTGGAAGGCATTTATGATTCAGCTAAGCTTCTCCCAACGTGACTGACTCCCCCACTTTATAAAGCAACACAAACCCACCCCTTCCACAAACAACACACACATTCTGTAAACACACACAGAACACCCAACAAAGACAAACACATTGCAGAGTAAGTTAGTCGCACAGAGAGAGATTTAAAAAAAAAAATTCAAATGGGTCGCGATAGCATAGACATGGATAAGGAGAGATTAACGGCTGAGATGAACTTCAAGGACTCATCCTCCGCTGTCATCAAAATCCGGAGACGGTTGCCGGATTTCTTACAGTCGGTGAAGCTAAAGTACGTAAAGTTAGGGTATGGCTACTCATGCAACGCTGCCACCATTCTCATGTTCGCACTCATCCTCCCTCTGTTCCTCCACCTGTTGGTTCAACTCACTGGTTTGAAACTCCACCACCTGTCACACCTCTGGTCGAACCGCACGGTCCAACTCGACACTGAAACGATCACCGGTTCAGCCGTGCTACTCTTCCTGTTCGGTCTGTATTGGGCCAAGCGGTCCACACCGGTTTACATGGTGGACTTCGCCTGCTACAAGCCAGAAAAGGAGCGCAAAATCTCAGTTGAATCGTTCCTCAAGATGACAGAGGAGAGTGGCTGTTTCAACGAAGAGACGCTTCAATTCCAGCGCCGCATTTCAGCAAAAGCAGGTTTAGGGGACGAAACGTACCTTCCTAGAGGAATCACTGCCCGGCCACCGAATCTGTGCATGGAGGAAGCGCGTTTGGAGGCAGAGGCCGTTATGTTCGGAGCATTGGATGCTCTGTTCGAGAAAACAGGGGTTCAACCGAGGGACATTGACATTCTCGTGGTGAATTGTAGTTTGTTCAACCCAACTCCTTCTCTCTCTGCCATGATTGTGAACCATTACAAGCTGAGAACCAATATAAAGAGCTACAACCTCGGAGGCATGGGTTGCAGCGCGGGGCTAATTTCCATTGATCTGGCGAAAGACCTTCTGAAAGCGAACCCTAATTCCTACGCGGTGGTGGTGAGCACAGAGAACATAACCCTCAATTGGTACTTCGGGAGCGACCGTTCAATGCTCCTCAGTAACTGCATTTTCAGGATGGGTGGGGCCGCTATTCTCCTCTCGAACAAGTCCTCGGACCGGGTCCGGTCCAAGTACGAACTGGTTCACACGGTTCGAACCCATAAGGGAGCCGATGACAAGAACTTCAACTGCGTGTACCAGAGAGAGGATGAAACTGGGAAGATTGGGGTCCGTTTGGCGAGGGAGCTGATGGCGGTGGCAGGAGATGCTTTGAAGACTAACATAACGACGTTAGGGCCGTTGGTTCTGCCGTTTAAGGAACAGTTGAAGTTCTTCGTGTCGTTGGTGAGGAGGAAGTTACTGAAACGGTCAAGGGTGAAGCCGTACATACCGGATTTCAAGCTTGCATTTGAGCATTTCTGTATCCACGCAGGGGGAAGGGGGGTGCTGGACGAGTTGCAGAAGAATCTGGAACTCAGTGAGTGGCACATGGAGCCGTCTCGGATGACTCTGCACCGTTTTGGGAACACATCCAGCAGCTCTCTCTGGTATGAGCTGGCGTACACAGAGGCAAAGGGTCGGGTCTCCAAAGGGGATCGGGTCTGGCAGATTGCATTCGGGTCAGGTTTTAAGTGCAACAGCGCCGTGTGGAAAGCCGTGTGCGACATGCCAGTTGTTGGGGACTGGCGGGGCAACCCTTGGGATGACTCCGTGGATAAGTACCCTGTGAATGTCCCCACCGCTTCTTCTTCTTAGAATGAAAGAACGGTAACCTTGTTATCTTTTGTTATTATTAGTTCTTGTTATTACTTGTTAATTAATTATTATTACATCATTAATTAATGTGATTGAACTTTTATGAGTTGAGACTGTGCAATTTGAAACCAATTAAACATATCCCAAAAGGGAACAAAAAAATATCACTACTATTCTGAAAGTAACATAATTATTAATCAATTAATCATTAATCATGCATTGATACAACAATGGAAGTGAATTTTATGTCGTCGGGTTGCATTTACAATCAGATTTATTTGATATTTTACAATCAGATTTATTTGATATTTTGAGTGTATAAAACTAACATTCATGTCAATATCAATAACTTTTTCATTTATCTTTAAGATTATTTGACCATTTAAATTTTCATTTCATAAAATATTTCAGCCTTCAGGACTTGAATCGCCTTGTAAATTTAATTTCTCATCAACAGTAGTAGTTCATAAAATTTAAGTTTAATTATTTTAGAATTTTTGCTGGACATCATTTGCAAAATGTGTGAGCAGATGTGTGTGCGCGCGTGTTTTTATTTCAGATTTACAAGGAATGAAAGTGGGTCCCATTTTAAAGTTCAATCACGGTATAAAGCGGTTTTGTTTTTTTTCCCCCCTTTTTTCGGCTTTTTTCTAAAATAATTTTTATTTGTTTTTAATTTATTATTATTTATTTATTTTATTAAATAAAAAATACAATAAATGTGTGTTTTTTTAAAGGTTTGGTATAAGTTTCTTATCATCATTATTCTATTTTAATACTAAAAATTAAATATACTATTTCATTCACCATTTCTGCGCACACAATTAACCTCATAAATTCAATTAATCAAATATCTGACTCTGTTAACAGCCAATGTATACACCATTAACCTCATTTAAAAATATGTTCACCGGACACATAATTAATCCCGTGTTAGCAGGAGTTGCAATTAACCTCACAAAATCAATTAACAAAAATCTTATTCTATTAACCACAAATGGATATACCATTAACCTCATTTTTAAATATGTTTACCGTTTCTGGCCACATAATTAACCACGTCTTAACAGGAGTTGCAATTAACCTCACAAAATCAATTAACCAAAAATCATATTCTGTTAACCACAAATGGATACACCATTAACCTCATTTTTTAATATGTTCACCGTTTTTGAACACATAATTAACCTCGTGTTAACATGAATGATTAACACAATTTTTTTGTGATCATTTATTGTATTTCTTGAACTATATTTTTATTTAAAGAGATAAATAAATAAAAATAAATATAATAAAAAAACCATGGTTATGAAAACCGGACCGACCGGAAAATCGGTGAACCGGAAAATCGAAAATTTCCAATAAATTTTTACCTGGGAAGAGTTGTAGTGGAACTGCGAAAGTTACTTAACAGAGTGCAGTTAATAAATAGGACTAAAAGCACGTGATTTTAAAAAATAGAGGACCAAAACCAATGAAAAAAATAAATAAGGGACCAAGACCAAATTTCATCATATTTTGAGGGACCAAAAACATATTTAACCCTAAAAAAATTAAATTCATAAAGATAAGGATAAAGATTTATATATTAAAAAAGATTGAAAAAGAAAAAAAATAGGATAAGATTTTGAATCTTAATAAATTATTAAATTTAATATTAACATTTATTAGCATTTACTGTACAGATTTATATGGTGTAAACCGGTTCCTTCTAAAGTTTCTTGTTTTGCTTGGAGAGTAATGTTAGATAGAATTCCTTCGAGAATCAATTTAGTTAGGAGGAAGATAATCTAGAATTCAGCAGTTGTTTGTGTGTGGTGCGATCAAGGGATGGAGTCATCTACTCATCTATTCTTTGAGTGCAGCTATGCCTATCAGATTTGAATGCTTAGTTTGGAATGGTTTGGTTTTATTTCGTGCTTCAAAATAAATTTATTGACCACTTTGAACAGTTCTTGAGCATTCCTACTTGTACCTAAAAAATGCGAGATAAATGGTGTGTTATTTGGTTGACTGTTCTGTGGAGTCTCTGGCTATCAAGAAATGAAGTTGTTTTTTTTTCGATAAACACTTAAATCCCTCTGAAGTGTTAGAACTTATAAAGTTGAGATCATGGAAATGGTTAAAGTCCATGGATAAGAGTTCCTGCTATCATTTTTCTGCTTGGTCTGCACAGTCTGCTGTATGCCCGAATTTTGATTGTGATTACTCTTCGTAGCGTCATTTTTTATTTTTGGGAGGTGTCTCCGTTGGTGTATCATTTTATCGCTATGGGTTGTACTAGGTGGTTATTTATTTCCAATTATATTTCCTATAATGTACTCATCGTAGCTTGACTTACCGGACATTAATTTTTTTTTGGTTGTTATGTTGTGGGTCCCCTGTTGCTCCAGCTCTTATGACTTTTGTATTTATTTATGGGTTGAAGTACCTCTTGTACTCTCTTTTAATTTAATTTCTTTGCTTGGCAAAAAAAAAATATTTATTAGCATTTAAAAATTCAAATATGAAGAGAGAAAAAGTTAGTATTAATGATTGAGAAGAACAATCTCACTCTCACAAATATAAGTGAAATTCACCATCCAATGAGAGAAAGAGAGAGTGTGAAAAATTATTGAGAGGGAGTGTAGAGTGAGTGAGTGAGTGTCTCACTCTCCAATACGAGGTCTCAAAATTACAATATAGAGAGTTGATATACTCCCTACGCACTTGAATTTAAGCAAAAAACAAAAAAAAACACATACGGTGGACTAAAATATAAGTCAATCTTAACAAATTTCACCCTATTTAATGAGATCATCCCAAAATATCTTTTATTTAATTCAAATTTCATTTTCCAACCACACTATTTAATGAATTATATGCCAATAGAAAGAGAGCATGTCCACTTGAAACAAGTTTCAATAAAATTGAATGTAGAGTAATTTAGGCAATGCAATTACATTTTAGATAATATCAAGAAAATTAAATGAGTTTAACTAACTTTCTTAATGAGTGTGAATTTATTATTTTTGTTCATATTCAAGTCCGGAGTAGTACATACTTCATCATTTTCTTTTTATTTGTCGTTTAAGATTTTTGCATAATGATTGAGGAATGTAATAACTGTTTTTTTTTTCAAAGATGACCTTTTCTCTTTCCATCATTAATGTAATTAATATTTCTCTTTTTTCAATAATTATGCATAAACAACACGTGTTTGTATTAACGTTGTTTACCTCTTACCATAAATTTTTGATGGAAACATAACAAATATATTTATTAAAACTTTGAACTTTTAAAACATTTATGATATAGTATTATAATAAATATTTAAAATAAAAAAGAATCAGATTACGATAGGAGTAAAATTAGAAAGGCTTAAATACAATTTTGGTCCCTATATTTTTGTAAATGGGTGATTTTGGTCTCCCTAGTTTTAATTGCATAATTTTGGTCCCTATACTTTGTAAATGGGTGATTTTAGTCCCTCTAGTTTTAATTGTTCAATTTTGGTCCTTCTTCTTTAAAAACTGAACAAATCTAATCCTATTGTTAGCCTCCCATTAAATATTTAGCAGAGTTTGTTGACATGGATTTAATTTTGTGACGTGTAAACTATCACATGACAAAGATTATTATTTAATTTTAAACGAAAAATCAAAAAATAAAATTAGATTCTGCATAGTTTAATACAATGAGAAAACAAAATAAAAAACAAAATCCCACTGCTACACTCCAATTTCCTCAAAAACACTAAAGCAAATACAAGTCCCAAAACTAAAACAACTGCAGGCCTGCTTCAAGCCATCAACCAAGCTAACTGAAATCTCATACGGGCATGAAATGAAATTTAAAATGAAATCGAAAGCTAACTGAAATCTGCAAGCTCTGATTTTTTGTTTAAAAAAATAAAGAGATAAAATTAAATAATATTCTTTGTCATGTGATAGTTTACACGTCTCAAAATTAAATCCATGTTAGCAAACTCTGCTAAATATTTAATGGGAGGCTAACGATAGGATTAGATTTGTTCAATTTTTAAAAAAGAGGGACCAAAATTGAACAATTAAAACTAAGGGGACCAAAATCACCCATTTACAAAAGTATAGAGACCAAAATTGAGCAATTAAAACTAGGGGAACCAAAATCACCCATTTACAAAAGTATAGGGACCAAAAATATATTTAAGCCAATTAAAAATATAGCATTTATTGTTGCCTAGCTATGAAAACAAAACTTAATTAGAAATAAATTTAAAACCCTAAAACAACAGTTGAAAAGAAATAGAGGGAGTACATAAACTACCATATCATTAAATGTAGTGGATGATCTAAAAAAATTCAATGATTTTTCTTGTTAAAGTACTACTCCCTCCATTTTTTTTTATCTGTCGTTTAAACTTTTTGCATAAGGATTAATGAATGCAATAACTATGTCTTTTTAGCCTCTCTTTTTCTAAATATGGCATTTCTCTTTCTCTCATTAATTCATTTAATATTTCTATTTTCTCAATAAAATGAATTTCTTTTTTAAATTTGTTTTACCTCTTACCATAATTTTTTTTTGTTGAAAATATAAAGAATACATTTATCAAGACTTTGAACTTGTGGAATATTTATAATATAGCTTTATAATAAATATTTAAAATAAAAAATCAGATTAAAAAATGGGTAAAATTAAAAAAATAACATTTATTATTATCTTGATATATGAAAATGACACTTATTTAAAAACAATTTTGAGACCCTAAATAAAACGACAGATAAAAAGAAACGGATGAAGTATATATTTTTTCATTATTTTGTTTATTTTTTATAATTAATTTTAATATTTTATAACAAACATTATAATTTGTTTTTTTATTAATAAAAGTGAAATATCATAGTCTTTCAATTTGTTTCAAATCAAATTTAATTGTATATTAAAGTAAAATGTCATTTAAGAAATAAAAATTACATATCACAATTAAAACATTATCAATTAAGATTTAAATATTTGCATAATTCATTTTATATTTAGTTACAAATTTATTATTATTTAATTAATAATTATAGCACCTCAATTATTTTCTAAAGTGAATTACTTGTTTTAGCATCCAAACCCACACAATGTCACTATATGAATAGACAATTTTCATTTTGTAGACCACAAATGCTATTGCCAAACACATTATGTATAGTTGAGAAAGCAATCGGGAATTCGATCGTACCCAAAAAAAATTATGGACAAGGACCTCCTCTCCCCACCCCCACCCATTCGCTAAAATTAAAATCTCAATAAATGTCCATGTGAAGAAAGCTACTAGCCTACTATATTATTAATCTAGATTTGTTAATAAATTATATAATACTAATAATTGAAATTTTACATTTGAATAAAAAAAAGATTTCAATAGGTGGAGGTGGGAGTGTAGAATAGGAGAGAAGAAAAAGAAAACGAAAAAGATGTGGTGTTTATGTTCGATCCCAAAACACTCCACGGCCACGCCATTTTACAAGCCTCTTATTCCCTCCGTCTCAGCCACCTCTGAACCACGCCGCCGCCGCGTCGACGTCTCCACGAACCAACAAGTTGGGGAATTGGGTCACACACTCCTCGCGACTCTCCAACCCAATCCAAATCCAATTCCAAAACAGCGAAAGCAAGAAAGCGAGGAAACGCCAATTAGTGGGTCAGACGTACTTTGGGCATTGCAGAGAGCAAGTGCTCGTAAGAAGAAGAAGAAGCAGAAGGAAGAGCATGGGAGAGGGTTATCCTCTGTGGCCAGTCACACGGAACAAAGTGCTGTGGACTACAGCAATGTTCGCCCGCTCTGCATAAACGCTCACTGGCCTGCTAAATTGGATGACTTGGAGAAACGTCTTCGTGAGCTTTCAGATACCATTTGATTTCTTTTCAGCCTTTTTATTTTACACTTAACAGAAAATATGTTTTTCTTGTTAATATAGTTTTTTTTTTAATTCTGCTTTTGATTTTGTGCTACTTGATTGTTAAAGTAGGAATGGGATTTTTCCCTTTTTGTTTCTATATATCATATAATGATCCGGCATTCGTGCTTTCGCTTGAAACTTGTGTATCTAAATGGATGGAGTTGCTGTGACTTGGAAGAATTTTATTTTGGTTGCAGAGTTGAATATTTAATTTTATTGATAATGGCATATTTAAATTGGTTATTGATAAATTAAAAACCGAAGATGGTACAAGTTTGGAATCTGATTTTACATGCTTGCCTTGGAGCACTATATTTTCATGCATACATGCTTTTATTTGTCTTCTGGAGGCGACGCTTTTGAATTCCTTAATGCTGCACTGAACCATTGTTTTATTAGATTCTTGTGTTCTAATTACCAGAAAACAAGAATTTCTTTCAATCGCCTCCTCCTTCACGATTCCAATGTCTAATTTTATAGAGAAGAACTAGTTATATTCTTGCCTTTAACAAAAAATGCATGCAGGATAGGAAGGTTTATTGACAAATACCTTTTGCAGTCCTATATTTCTAAGTAAGTCCTGAAATTGGCCTCCTTTTTGTAATCCTTCATTTGATCAGCTTAGGAATAAAATATGCACAAATCATTGAAAAGTAAATTCATTCAGATGTTAGTATTATGTTGAATTTTAAAATAGCTTGACAGATTTGCAGAATGCTGTAATTAGAAATAGCGAGGTGTAGCAGATCAATGTTTGAGTAATTGAAGTATTGCGCACAACTCTATTTACTTATTGCCTTCGTTATGCATCATTTTTCATGCATAATGCATAAAAGCAAAGCATAAAATTATTTATGTTCACTTCATCATTTTAGTAGAACTCTTGGCTTGTTGGAGTGCCTCCGATTTGTAGTCTTGTGCATGACAGTTTTTAAGTGGGGGAGCTTTCTCCAATGTACCTACAAAATAAAATATGTCAGGAGCAGAGATGCTGCAACAATTTTGATGATTATAACCAGTTTTGTGTTATTTACCTCTCTAACCTTCAATTTTGGTTATTTGTATTTTCTATTTTGATGTCTCTCTCTAGGCATGCTCTCTCTCGCTCAACGTTGCCCCATCAACAAAGTGAAATTAAGAGCATGTTTGATTTAGCGTTGAAATATGATAAATTCACGTTTTCAATGCTAAAAATTGTTGCATTGGGAAATCCAAACTTGAGTTTGACCAGTTTCAACACCAAACTAAACACACACTACCAATGATACGCTCTCGGATCCATGTTTGAAACGATGATCCAGTGTAAACCAAACACATTATAAGTTGCCCCGAAACTGTGTTAGTGGGGTTGATGACTCTACATCTGTGAACACACAACATAATCTATTTGCGGGCAGTGAATGTGAGCTGTTAATATAAAAATCATTAACATCCATGGCTGAGAATCTGAGATTACCAAGTGCATATATTTCATTAAAATATTAACTATTAACCAATAATTACAATTCAATATTTTATTTTCTAAAATATACCTTGATTTTAATAAGTCAAATTAGTAACGATTTAAGGAGTACCGATGCTCAAGCTCCAAGCTTTGGTAACCAAGTATTTGTCACCTACTATTTTTCACAGGTTATGTCATTAATTTCTTAATTTACATAATTGGGCCTTTAATTCTTACATAGTTATGTCTCCCTTCTTTGCCTCGCCACTGCAGATTCCGATTTCCGGCAACGTTCTTTCACGGTTTCACCAATAGAACCACGTAAGCAAGGATGGGATATTGGGAGTGAGTGCATTTGGGAGGTGGTGAATTTCTGAAGGATTCTTTTGTTGTCGCAGAACCAAGCTTGTCCACTGATTATTAAAAATGTAAATAAGCAATTACTTTGATTTTGGTTTTGATCGACCCACAACTAAGGGTAGGATTATTAAAAATGTAAAGTTCACAGATCAACGGCTGAAACATAATGGATCATCTCTACTCCCAATTTGTTTGTAGCATTATACTGTCATACGATGCTCACATTTTCAAAACTCTTGTTTGCTTAATCGATAATTGTTTCGCATTACAAAAGCAATGAGTAAGGTTTCTGGAATGCAAAAAAGTAGCTTTAGCACTGCTAAATTGCTAATCTATTTAAAGCTCATAAAATACCACAAACAGGTTAAGAAAGAGTAGTGCATGAAAAATGAACACCAAAAACATGGTAAAGTTGATGAAACTAAATTAACACAGTTCTCTACGGTTGTCAATAAAAAAATGCCAAGAAGCATTACAAGCAGAAAAGATGGGCAATTACTCAGCTGTGACTCATCTAACAGCAATAAATACCAACATCAACTTTATAGTTAATAGAATATCACTGGTCCTAATCCTAACTTTCTCTTTATACTTTTTTTTCCCCTTTCCCCCCTTTTTATGCGATAGGGATTGAGAAAGGATTTTCTGTTAACATATCTGTCCCAAAAGCCCCTCCTCAGCACCAATAAGACAACCAGGTGGCATGAGCCACATTGCATATATTTGCCTCCTACCATTAATAGGGTCGATACCTTCTATTACGATTGCCTTCATCATTACCACTGCCTCCTCGCCCTGACTGACCGCTTGGACCATTGCTCCGGTCATTTCTGCGAGGTCGGGTAGCTGGCACCTGTACACCAGGCTGTTGACTGCAGAATATCCCCAATATGAAGATTAAGGTATTGTATCAGATAATATAAGGAAATAAAACCATATACGAGTAATAATATCTTACAGGACATAGCCAATTCGACCATCTGGTAAAACCATTGGAACCATCTGCATGCCTGCTGGCATTGGACCCCTACCATATATCATTGGCTGTTCGAACAAACAATCGAACCCACGAGATGCAAGCAGATTAGAACAAAGAATAATTCAAGAATCAAACACATCAGTTTTAAATATCTGTATTCTGTTAGCTCACTAAATACCTGTTGATAACTAGCAGTAACACCATATCCAGCCCCTACAGAGCCATAAAGATTTCCAGAAAAGTTACCATAACCAGGTTGTGGGAGATGGTTTGGATAAAGTCCAGGATTGTGAGCATAACCTCCATCAGGTTTTTTTTCAGTTTGCGGCTTGGCAAGAACAACTTCAAGCAATTGGCCTGCAGTTCAAAGCCATTAAACATAATTGAGTAAAAACACTGAATATATTCAAAGAGGAACATTTTTTACCAATAAGACCAGTGACACTTAAGGGTTATTTAGACTATATAAGTTAGTTCCACCCTGTTGTTATTTTTTCAATAGAATTTCACTTAAAAAAGAAAATAGAGAAATGACAGAGACAAACTTGCAGGGACCAAACTGGTTTATAACTTTATAGTGAAAAACAAGTACCATCGATTTCATATTTCTCTGTATCTTTTACAGCTTTCAATGCGCTTGACCTCTCAGCATAATGAATGAAACCAAAATCACGTTTCCCTCCAGCTTTGCCAGGTGGCATGACCACTTTTGTTACTTCCCCATGACGACGGAAAAGCTCCTTCAGCTGGTCTGTAGTAATATTCTCAGGTATGTTCTTCACATATAGAGCTTTAACCTGAGAATTTCAAAAACAAAGTTTGAAAGCAAAATTTCAATTAACTAATTATTTTCTCATGCACACAACACCTGAAATATACACAATATAAAACACCACATATTCACATCTATGATGTTTTCAACAACTATAAACTCTAATCCGTTTTTAAACAAAATCAGCATCCAGTGAAAGCCTCAATTATAGTAATTTCACCAATACCATAGTCCAAAAAAACTAAAGACACTGATGATGGTTCTGAGTCTGTACATTTCCCTGTCAAGGAAAGATACTGAGAAAGATGACAAGAGCCAGATAAAATTGAGATAGAAGGGATGTGAGAAGACTGTAATTGATTGAATGAGTAAAGGTCATGTTTGCATAACACAATGATTAACTTACAATTACATAGAGAAGCTCTAATACCACATGGCTAATTTCCTAACCAAGATAGTAACTAACTAATGAATCAACCTAACAAAAAGTACTAAATCAAATAAACCAATTAACCACAAGTGGTAATAGCTCCCAGCAAGCTGGGCAATGCAGACTTAGCATTCCCATGTTGAGATAAACAAAAACAACTCAACTCAATCAAGATCAAATACCAATAGGAAAACACAAATCTGTAATCAAATCAGATAACAAGAAAGAAAATCTGAAAATGGATGAGAATGGGAATAGGCAACAACAGAGGTGTATAGCTCCTAGAAGTCTTCTACTTCTCAATGGGTCCACTAGCCACTAGATCTCTTTCTACAGACTACATGGCATTTGTCACAAGCAAATCAGGACTCTTCAGCCTACCAAATAATATCACAATAAGATGCCGAACATTAACAATCCTAAATGTGGGAACAATGATCATTAATGCCGGACTAAGGCAGTGGCAAACCAATGCTGGGAACATAAAAAACTTGCCATCTGATGATCTTAAGACTGACAACAGTGGATGGAAGCATATCACATTAAACATGAAGTTAAGGTAAAAGTGAATAGAAGAGGGGGGAGGAAAAAAGTGAAAAAAAATTACTTCATGGCAGAGTGAATATTCGAAATATCATTGGAGGAAAATTCATCTCAAAGACAGAAGGAGAGAGAGAAAAATCTGACTATGAAACAGAAAAATATTTTGAGAAAGGAAAGAAGCTTTAAGATTGTGAAGAATTGAGGGAAGAAGGGAGGAACTCTCCCTAGAAAATAAAGACACGAGGAAAAAAGAAAACCCTGAGAGAGAACTAGATACAGAGAAATCAAAATGAAGGCAATGAAGCAAAAATTTGGATTGATTTTCTGAGAAAATAAAGGAAATGAGAAAAAGGAGAAGATGCAATGGGAAAGAGCTCAAGGTGGGTACCTGTAAGAGCTCTGATACTATATTGAGAAACTGATAGAAACTTTGGGAGATTGAGAGACAGAAAAAAGATTAGATACACAAAGAAAGAAAGAGTTATCATTATTGAAAATCAAGAATCTAGAAGAGTATTCTCCAAGGGTTTCTCCTTTACAATTACACCAGAGCAATGTATTCGGCTCAGATTATTTCCCAAAAGATGCTTCTCCAATACATTTTCTGTTATTTAACCCTTGACCCAACTAAACCTCCTAACTTCCCACCTAAACCTCTAACTGTCTTTCTTAATCCTAGTAGCATACACTCTTCATATTTTTCCCACCATCTTGTTATTTTCATTCCTAACAGAAACATAGCAAAAACAAATGAGATTGAGAGAAAAAGGATGTGAGAAGAAACTGAAATGGATTGAATGAGTAAAGGCTGTGTTTAAAAAATGCAATGATGGGCTTATATAAAGGAAGCTCTAACCCACATGGTTACCTTCCTAACTAAACTAGTATTTAGTAAGGGGAAAGGGAGAGAGTGGGCTTAAGTGCAGAAAAAGCAGTCCTAGAGGAATTTCATTCCAGGATTTAGTGTCACTTGAGCTAAAACTCTTGGGTATGACTCAGATTATGATGACTTAACCCCATGAGGAGAGCCCAACCCAAAAGACTAGTCCATTAGGTGGGGAGAGCCTCATAGCTTAAGTACCACAATGAGTGTCTTATTCCACTTAATGTAGGACTCATAACATTGCCAACCCCATTAAGAGTCGATGTCTATGGTGGCTTCATTCTATCGACACTGACCCGACGGTAGCCCTCTCCCTTTTCGGCAACATCACTCACCTATCAGTATTCGGTATTTTTCACCATAATCCAACCTATAAGTAGCCATCCCTATAGCCCAACTCTTAACAAAAACACCAATTGTTATGACTTAAACTCATGAAAAGAGCCCAACCCAAAAGACTAGTCCATTAGGCAGGACTTATAACAAATTCTTTATTCATATACTTCATGCAAGTTTATGAAGATCAAGATTGAAGCATAACAGAAAGGGCAGCTACAGGTTCTTCACATTCTTTATGCTAAGTTTCCGCCGCAAAAGGCCAAGTCATTGTTAAGAGGATCCACCAATCAGGGTTGGCTAATTGGTACAACCAAATTGAGTCAACAAAAAGGTCATAGGTTCGAATCTTGCTGATGGACCCTTAATATGTAATGTCATCAGTAACTACCACATTATCACTGTAAGTCCTCACTGAGACTTGTGTTAACTGATAAGCCTTGAAATTGGAATAAGGCAACCTAATCCCCCCCCCCCAAACTTTTTCTTACAGCTTGCCGCCAAAAAACGTAGCTAATAGTCAATTTCATTCCTTAGTTCTTTCAAAATAAATGGCCCAATTTGCTCAAATTGACAATTTGAAATTGTAGCTCTGAAAATCATAGAACTAAATCACAATAAATTTCTCTAATAGCAAACAGGTTTTTCTTATTTGCTGAGTGGGCTCTGCAGTGAGAGAAAAAAAAAGGGAATGGAAGCAAAGACTATCACCTATAAATGTCCAATCAAAACCTTGATGCAACGATAGGAAAAACAATTTAAAATCACTTTTAACATCTAAGCTCCACTTTCATCCAGGAACTTACCTGCGAAGAAGCAGAATGGTCAGGTGAATTCTTTGGATCTGCCCATGTGACAGTTGGTGTATTCCCATCTAGCTTAAAACTCGCACTTGACATCTTTTGCCGTGAATAATCAGCACATGCATTATTGTAATACAAAACAAAAGCAAACCCACGATTCTTGCTTGGATTTTGAGGGTCCTGTAATAAAAAAAAAAATGGATTGCTTCTAAAAAGGTAGGCCTTACAAAAATTCAATATAAGCTGGTAGCACAATTAGTTCAAGCCTGAAACCTTTATGAGCTCGATGTTTTCAACTCCAGGACCAACACCCTCAATGACATTTCTAAACTCATCCTCCGTCCAAGTTTTTGGAACATTACCAATGAATAATCTGTGCTTGGTTTCAGACAATGAACACCTCAAAGTTTTACCCTGACATCATCATGAAAAATGTTAAGAATAATTAAAACTAATAACAAAAAATAAGTTATAAAATAAGATTTTCAGAAAGCAGTGTGAATACCTTAAATTCCTTGCTATGTATCTCCTCAATGGCCCTTTGTGCTACCTCTTTTGTTTTAAAAGCCACAAAAGCATAACCCTTGTTTTCTCCAGTGTCCCTATCTTTCATTAACCGTACCTGAAAAGCAACAAATCAAATTTTTATTAATAAACCTAAATTAAATTCCCCCCAATTGCGGAACAGGAAAAGTTTATAATAATATCATAAGAGTAATTCATCAAGACTCTGACCTCGAGAATATCACCCATTGGTTCACACAATTCCCTTAAATCATCTTCACATGCATCCCGAGGAAGTCCACCAATAAAGACTTCAGAACCATGCGGAGGAAGGGCAAGAAGTTCATCATGCTTCTCTTTCTCATCTTCATCAATGAGAGATGCTTTTTGCTCATCTTCCACAAATTCAGTAGCAATGTCACTTTTTTCTGCTTCAGGCAATTGGTCTTTCCCACCAGCCTCTGCTGCTGACTCCTCGTATTCGTGTTCTTCAACACTACCTTCAACATTTTCATCTTCACCACCATCCACTCCATCATCATCTATTTGTTCTTCAACATCATCATCCATCTCTTCCATATAATTTTCCTCATCAAGGTCCACACGCTCATCAATTTCTGCACCTTCTGACATGATTGGTTCAGGATTTTGTCATTAACAGCCGAACACCTGCAGGTTCACAGAATAATAACAAAATCTGTATGGAACAGTAGGTAGCTGCACGGCTTGAAAAACATATACCAGTGGACAGTGTGAGAATTTTAAGGCCGTCAGGTTTTAACTTTTAGGGCAATTGTTTTTCTCAAAGAAATGAAATTTTTGTCGTAGGGTTTAGTGTGACGCATAACAATGGTATACTGACAGCCACTAAGACATGGAGGCCACAATCATATGTGCTTTTCAAATACAACCTAGCAACATCCCTGAATGCCCCATTTGGCCAGTGGGTAACAGAAATAAGACCCTAAAGCAACCCCAAACTGGAGAAACATTCACACCCAGTTGTTCGTTTTGTTTTTCACCTATTCAAGTTCTAGACAATAAAACAAGGCAATAGGAACGTTTGGGGATTCTCATCCAAAACTGTATGCAAACAAAGCTTTATATTTGTCCAATGCTGAATAGAGAAATGTCAACAAAAATTGAACCGGTAACAGAAAACAAATCGAATCAACTATTGAAATTAAACTAGAAGAAACAAATGCAAATCATGCATACAGAAAAACCCTCCAAGTTTAGAGTTAAACCCTATAGTGTGACTGGGAGAAGAGAATGAATATAGAGAAAGAAATGTGACATACCAAAAAGAAAGATGTTTTCTTGGTATGTGAGTGGAGAGGGTGTGAAATTGGAGTTATGAGAATAGTGAGAATTGGATCCAAACAATAAGTGGGTACAATCAGAGGGGTGGCCCTCCCAGCACCCGGACGAG
The DNA here is from genome assembly GCA_026901365.1 of Sesbania bispinosa. Taxonomy (NCBI): domain Eukaryota; kingdom Viridiplantae; phylum Streptophyta; class Magnoliopsida; order Fabales; family Fabaceae; genus Sesbania; species Sesbania bispinosa. The sequence continues at coordinate 698,648 of QLOH01000472.1, read as the reverse complement.
AGAAAGAGAGGCATATTTATTGATGGAGCGTTAAAGAAAAACAAAAAGGAGTGATTTTTGTATTGCATACCAGTGGCATCAAAAGAGGGGTTTTCAGATTTGCTTCTCAGAGGGTTCTGTTGTGTGATTCTTCTTCTTTCTTCTTTCCCCTATGAAGAGAGAGAGAGAGAGAGAGATTATCTATCCGGCTACAACAACAACAACGACGAAGGGAGAGGGAGCAGTGCCTCCTTTTCCAGATGCGCCTAATCGAGAAGCACAGACAATACTAAGAAGCGATCGTTTTCACTTGCACCCACACCTCCTACACCCAATCATTCTTTTCCACGTCTACCAAGTTTCTTTTTTTTTTTTTTTCCTTACAAAATTGTCCTAGCTTTGGCAATAAATGATATTTTCTCTACATACAACAATAATAACAAAAATACATACACTACTCCACTAGTGGAGCAGTGGAGTGTAACAAACTATAATTATAAGTTTTGACTCAAAAAAAACTATATTTATAATTCATTTTATTTATATTTATATTTATATTTGTCTAACGTCTAAGTATTAATGCAAATTATGTAACCAACTCGGTAAATTGTGGGTTTTTTTTTTTTACCAGATAGGAAAAGAGGGAAGAAACCAAAAATTGAAAAAAAAAAAAAACTACGGCAATCACTCTGTCAGAGTCTGAACCCAGTGACATCTGCAAGTAACAATAATTGCATTTCATGGGGAGAATCATGAAGAAGCACTAAAGGTTGGCATTGTCGAGCACTCTTCTTTGCCAGATAGTCTGCACACATATTGCCTTCCCTCAAAATATGATTAATCACAACATGCCAAGACTTCCTAATTAAGGTACTCTCTAATTTCCGTGATGATTGTAACATGCTTGTGAAAAGAAATTTGAGTAAACTAGCAAATCGGTCCCTGACTCTGTGGGAACCATGCAATTTCGTCCATGACTTTGCTAAAATAGCACTTCAGTCCGTACTTGTCAAAAACACATGCACTTTAGTCCCTAAAGTGCATATTTTTTTAATAAAATGAAGGACTAAAGTTCATGTTTTTTAGTTAACAAAGTACGGACTAAAGTGCTATTTTAGCAAAGTCAGGGACAAAACTACATAATCCCCGCAAAGTCAGGGACCGATTTGCTAGATTAGTCAAAGAAATTTCCTACTTAATAATGAGTTGTATCGCAAGGGTAGAACTAGAATAGCAATGAAGATGTTTTATGTTAATACTTTGTGTCGTTTGCAGTCCCCTATGAATACCCATCAACTCTAGAAGGATTGAATCTGCAATTCCAATGCTTCCATAGTGGCCCAAAACTCAGGATCCATGACTAGTGTGAAGAACTCCACCAAATCCAGCCAAACCTGGATTACCAAAAAAGCTTCCATCCGTATTGAGAGCTACATAATCAGGTGGTGGGTGAATCCACGAAACCAAGCGACTATCAGTGCACGAAGAAGCTGCTGATATGTTGGCTGAGCCAATATCAACGCCTATTTTTCTCATATCATGAACAATTTAGGTTGTAGATTAGCGTTCTCCAACGAGCGAAACACGGTTTCTATTTAAACAGATATGCCACAAAGTAGTTGGAAAATAAATGGGTTTAAAATAAATACAAGTTTTTTATTTGACTCTAAATTTAAAGGTCCTATCTTAATTTTGAATTACTCTCTCCATTTTATATTGAATATTATTTTAGCAAATTTTTTATTTCATATTAATTGTGATTTTATAATACCAATAAATAATTAAGTACATTTTCAATTATATCCTAATTAATGTGAGAGAGATAAATTTAAAAGAAAATCATAAAGAGTGGGAAATTAATTAATATGGGATCCGAGGTATAATAAGAAAATAATTAATATTATTAAAAACTAAAAATAATAATTATGTTTGAAATAGTGAGAGTAGAACATTACTCATTTATTCTGAAATTGTATGTGATATAAAATTTATGAAAATTATGTATTCATTATATTGATCGTATAGATGAAAATTGTTTCTATCATTTGACAAAATTCCTAAGTTTGGTGATTTTTCTCCTATGGAGATAAAGATGTGGATAAAATTTGGAGATCGGAGCGGTAATCATACTCCCTACCTCACAAGATCCTAATATAATTAAGATGATATAATTATTCTTAATTACATACACATTCAAATGGCTTTCAATCTTTTAACTATTAGTAATTAATAATTAAATATAAAAATCTTAAAAGGTAAAAATTTAATTTTTTTTCTCACCCTTAATTATTGTTTAGTATAAAATTTATGAAAAATATGTATTCATTATATTGATCATATAGATGAAAATTGTTTCTAACATTTGACAAAAAATTTCGTGGAGATAAAGATGTGGATAAAATTTGGAGATCGGAGCAGTAATCATACTCCTACCTCACAAGATCCTAATATAATTAAGATGATAGAATTATTCGTAATTATACACACATTCAAATGGCTTTCAATCTTTTTTTTTTTTGATAAATTAAAATTTAGGATGAGGGGATGGTGCCTCGGTCCAAGCAAGGAAAAGCCCCCGGGCTCTTTGAGTACTTACAGAGGTACTTACATTTTACCTCAACCCAAGGGGACAAGTGGGGGTTCGAACCTGCGACCTGTCAGATAGAAGACCATGTCTTACTATACTCGACCAACCCCTCGGAGTTAATGGCTTTCAATCTTTTAACTATTAATTAATAATTAAATATTCTTAAAAGGTAAAAATCTAAAAAAATATTTTTCTCACCCTTAATTATTGTTTACTATTATGCTCCTTCTTAATTCTATGACATAATTTCTAATTCTTTTTTATCTTGAAAATCTATTTTGTTCCTATTACTCGATTATTATTTAGTCTAACGACTAGTTTATAGTCTTTTTTTTTTTCAATTTGGTTCAAGTTTTCTTTGTCATGAACATGATGCAAAATTCACTAATAATAGTTTTATTTATGCTTTTAGGCTTAGCTTATGAAACAAAAATATGATCACATGTATTTCTAAGAGAAAGTCACTTGATAACTCCCTTGAAAATAACACCTAGCTCGTTATATAATATATAATCATTTAGGGTCTATTTGGTTTTACCGTTTCCTATTTTCATTTTCAACAGAAACAGGAAATGGTAAAGGAAATGTGTTTGTTTAAATGTTTTCATTTTCGATTTTAGAAAACAATTTCAAAATTTTTGAAAATTTTGGAAATAACAAAAAGACGTTTCCAGAGTTTTCAGAAAATGAGCGGTGACATTTTTTATATTTCAATGAACATACAAAGTGTGGAAGTTGATGTCCATCTTCATCTTGTCTCCTTATCATGGGGTAGGGGCAAAAAGACCCAAGAGAGGGAAGGCGAGGTCGTGCATGGTCACAGTCGCTCAACGACGGTGCAAGGGGGAGGAACAACGACGACTCAGAGCGGAGCAGCGGCAATGCGCTATGACAGCGGCAAGGCTCTGTGACGGCGGCAAGGCGCTGTGACGGGGAGGCCACAGTGGCCTCCTTTTCCTCTTCCACCCTCTTCTCTCCCTCCCTCCCTCTTTCTCTCTGCTTTTTTTTCTTCGAGTTCTCAAAGACCCATCAACAGCCAAGCTTTGAAGAGAAGGAATACCCCGTGGATTTGCCAAGAGACGCCTTGCCACAAGTTCACCTTCTTCTTTGCACAACCCCAATAGGAGAATTATTGAATTTTCCTTCCCCTTGGCTGACTCAAATCTCAAAAGATCAATAAGAAGAAGCAGCAGACGTGGGGAATATCTCATGTACTAAGGCAAAGTGAAATGGAAAATAGGAATAGCAACCGACTAAAAATAAATGAAACAAACTTATTTTCAGTTTAAGAAAATTTGAAAATGAAAATAACTTTTTGAAAATGAAATTAGAAAATGAAAACTGAAAACATTTTCATAAACCAAACAGCCCCTTAAAACTTTCAATTCCTTTGAAAGACTTCATTGATGTGATTCCACTTGATTGTATAGATTTTGATCTTCAACATTTTTATTCACTATCCTTTTGTCGTTTCATATAAGTATTTGATAATATCTTTGTATATCTAAGACAAATAACTCTTCCCTTATTTAGGGGTTACACTTATCAAATGTAATAATAATAATAATAATAATATTGAAAATATATATTTACTTATTATCGGTTTGACCTCGACTCAATAACAGTTGAAACAATGAACTCTGAATAAATGTCTTTACCAGTCCAATTACCGGTTCGATTTTTAAAACATTGCTTGCCACTAAAACATATTTGAATTTTTTAACTTTTTTTGTCATAAGTTTTTAACTAAATTTAAAATCCTAATCCCCTAGCCGGATGAAAAATCCTTTTACTAAGTCCAACTTGAAATTGGGACATGACTTTTCAAAGCCTATTCATTTGACTGAAAAAAACCTAGTCATTAATCACCTTTCTCTTCTTTTTGTCATAAACTATTATCGAGAATTGAACAAAAAATCGAGAATTGATTTTAACCTATTCATATTTTATTCCACACATCCCAACCCTTTTTTTTGTTAATTTTTATTTCTTAAACTACCCCTTTTTTAACTTAATCATCTTCCTCCCTCTTGTTACACCACCCTCACCATCTTCGTCTACCTCCCCCATAAGGCACAAAAGGGGTTCGGAGGGAGAAATCGTGATGATGGCTACCAGAGAAATCTCCAACAACATTGGTGGTGCGGTGTAAGAACTTTCAACAGTGTAGCAACGCGATGGCTCTGTGATTGGTGGTGCTTTGAGAAGATGGGGTAACTCCATCAAGATTTTGAGGATGATAACATCATAAATGAAATTGAGGAATCTTGAGCAACTCAAACAACAACATGGTATGTGGAGAATCTGGCACGATGGAGCTCAACCCCAAAAGGGTGATTATACAAATTTATGGGAGGGAGGAGAATAGGGGGAATGGACAAAGTCACCGATGAAAGCGCACCATAGTTGTGCCAATGGAGCTTGGGCACTGAAGTAGTGAAATTGCCTTGCGACGAGATTACAACTCTGATGAAGCTCCCTCGACGTGTAATAGAACCGAAATAAGTTCGAAGCAGGCTTACATGGTGGAGGAGCAACAATGGCAGTGATGTTGTTGGTTTTCTCACATGTCCCGATGTACAACAAAGCCACCTTTGTCACGCCGAACAAAGTCGAAATAGCATCGGGCCAGCCATTGTCAGATCGAATTGTTGTTGCGTCGCGCCATAGGTGTTGCCTCCATTGAGCTCTGTTGCACCCTCTTCCATCTGTGATGCTTCTTTAATTAATCCTACACATTCTAAGAGGTATTTTAAAAAATAACAAAAAGGGGCGTGTAGAAAATAAAAGTTTGTGTCAAAAATCAATTCCCCAAAAAATCAGCCCCAAAGGCCCAAATGCAGTTTACAGAACCCCAAAGCCCAGTCCCTGTCTTCAGGATCCCTTTCCCCTAAGTAACTCTTACAATTGAAACAACTCTACGCTCCAACAGAAGAACTGCTTAAGAACTCCAAAACGGACCCCATAAACTACCCCATCTTAATTATTTTAATATTTTAATTCAACTTAAAATACTAATTGATTTTCTAAATAAAAATCAATTTTCTAAATAAAATTTAAATATAATTAAATATAAAATCTTTTTCTAAAAAATTAAACGTAATTATTATTTTTTGTTTCCAACAATTACATTTTTTTAATTCCCCACCATCTCATTCCCATCTATGTAGAGTCTCTAGACTCTTCCACCCAATGTTATTAAAACCGGACTTATAAGCAGTCCGGTTAGGCTTTCCGTTTATGCATGTGAACCGATGAGGAACCGGTTGACTCGACCGCAAACTGGTGAAACCGGTATGAACCGACCGACCCAAACCGGTTCGGAGTCAGCATTACAACCTGCGCTTATTACTTATTAAAAAAATAAAGCAAAGCGTCCCGCTAGGATTCGAATTGCGTCCCTCTTCTTCAAGCAAACTACGCTCAACCACTATGCCAAATTTCCTCTTTAGTAGTTATATGATAATTTTTACATATATTCTCTTTCATGTTTTTAGTTGCCAGAATGATATAAGACAATTAATATTGGACCTTGGCCTCCATAACTAGCTTTTATTAATGGGCACACACTCTCACAAATTTATTTAATATTATTTTCTCTCCCTTTAGTAATATTTTAACATGTTAAATTAATATAAAATACTACAAATATAAAGTTAATAAAAAGTTTCAAAAGAATGGTGCATCATATAATGTTTAATTATATTAATTGTTTTATTTTTTATGTCAAACTAAAAGTTTAAAATATCCGTATGCTTAAAAAAAATCACATATACTTTTATAGATATTTATATTTAAGTATAAAATTATTAATTTTTATATATACCGGTTTATCCTGTTCGACCAATGACTCACTGGTTCGACCAGTGACCCGTTAACCCAGTCCCCAGACCGAGTCGATGACCAGTCCGAGTTTTATAACATTGCTTCCACCAGACAATACGCTTCCTACTTCTACCCACTATCTCTTCTCCCAGCCACCCCACCAAGTCTAAATTCCCAAACTCCTCCCACCCGCACCCTAGAGCCTAAACCATTTCTCTCTTTCTCTTTTTTTTTTTTTTTGTTTTTGTTTACTATTTTTGGTTGTAGGCTTATCTGATCACAGAGGATGGCTCCTTGGTGATGTTTGATGTGAATCCTTATGGTCTATTAGGATTCGAAATTAGGACCTTAGAAATTTAGAAGGCTGAAACCATGAATACTTCACTTGACACTTGAATTTCATACATTTTTCTTTCGATTCTACCTTTGCAACTTTCTTTTCTTTGTTTATCAAGAACTTTTGAGTTTCAACCTTTGGAAATAAATTTGAACTTTAATTGAACAATTCAGCCTCAAAACTTGTAAAATTTCTTGCGCACACTTGAAGCAAAATTTGGGAAAGAAATTATAGTGAGGAAAAGAAGAAATTAGAAGTAAGAAGAAGACAACTTGGACGTCACACTTTCAAGGATGAAAGATAAGTCCTTGAGATTGAACACACAAAGGAGATAAATCCTTTGATAAACCTCAACTCTTGACTAAGCAAAAAAATTAGAGAAACACTCCCCAATTATGAAATAAAATTCTGAAAATCCAACTTGTAATTCTTTCATGCATGTACATGAATATTTATAGCCCATGCAAACCATGCAAGGACCCTTACATTCAGCTATGTAGCCGCCCACAAAGTTTACATAAACGCCCCCTCCCCATTCATTTTCCATGCAGCCTCTTTAATTCCTACTAATATCCATTAAACTCAGGAGATGAAAAACTAGCAAAAATAAGCCTACAAAATTCTGCATGTGGCCGCACAATTACAAGCCTTTGAGTAACAACCAACAAGGATTAAAGATGCATAATTCAACCATCAATTGGCCGCCCCTGAGGAGAAACATAACAACTCTAAAATTGAATTGTTGGCTGCTCCATTCAATTTATAACCGCTTGCTTTGTAATGCTTGTCTCCCTCCTTTAATTTGTAACATCTCTCTTCTTGATGGTTGTAATTTCTTTGTCCCCTTACATTGATTCAGTCGCAATTGTTTTGTAATTGTCCAGACAACATAAATCAGCCAAATAAATCCCAAGTTGGTCGCCCACATGTAGTCTATTGTATAGCCTTCTTATGCCTTTTATTCGAACAAAATTAAATCAGCCAACTTATTGAAAAAGAAAGCATGTTGGCCGCTCAGCAACTCAAAATTGTTCTTCTTGAATTTGGAATTAAGATAACTGGGCTTTAATTAAAGCCATGTCATTCTCTTCTTTAATCTTGATGCAAAGAACAATTTTGTGACTCTCTTCCTTAGAATTTGCGCCCTTTTCAGTTAAGGATGCCACCATAATTTGTAGAACTTCTTTGTGCCCTTGTCATAGGTCTTCCAAGTCCCTCAAGTTCCTTGCTCTTGATCATGTCCTCATCAATGTTGGTCGCGCTTGTGGCTGTGCATGGATGCCCATGGCCGCTATATGCCTCTATTTTTGGATCTGCCTCTTGACACCCATGATCACGATGAGTCCTTTATTTCCCCATTTTTTCTGTTGATTTTCCCTCTCTTACTTCTTTCTACGATCTGAAAATTCTCCCTTTTTTCTTCTCATATTTCAGGCTGCCTTTATGTTCCTGATTTATTTATCTCTCAAATTCCTCATCTCTGTTAATTTTTCCTCATTTTTTGTATTTTTTATTTTTATGTATTTTATTTTGTATTTATTTATTTATTTTTGTTTTTTATTTCAGAATTTTTTTTGTATTCAATTATTTTTCTATAATTTTCTATAGTGATTGGTTGGTTGTTTCTGTATTTTTCTTTATAAACTGTGTAATTCTTTTAATTTGGGGGTAACAATTTACTTGAATCCCACCCGCTAAATTCAGTTAATTTGCATTGTTTTATTGTTTTTTATTGCTAAGACTCAGAAAATCCGACTGCTTCCACAAGCATATAGGCTCTTCATTTTTTTTAAATGTTATCAATCTCCAACGGGTGTTGAGGTTCTTATGGAGTTTCTTAAAAGTAAGAACTGTGTAAGCACTCCCCGTTGGGTTGTACTTTGGGCCTTCATTTCGGCTTGTTTCAATTTCAAAGACGACAAAGTGAACCAACCCGACTGGGTCAACTCGCCCGAACCCGCAAAATGTAGAACTTGGTCTCTTAAATTAGAGGCACATATTTTTTACGAGTTTTTTAGCCTAACGAAAAAATTCAAGTCTGAATTTGTGTTTGGATCGGCTGCCGAAATTCTAGTACAAAAACAGGGGTACGTGACACGTGACTTTTGTTTTGTTGTTCCGAGAGCAGATTCGGTACCTTTGGCACCCCAAAGTTATGGGGACTTTGTTATTTTTGTAGCCATTTGATGAATTAAATGCACTATATTTTGCCATGTGTACTAATTTTTTTTCTTTTTTAAAAATTATTTTTGTGTAAAGAATGACATTGACAATTTAGCATCACGCTGTAACTATATTAACCAATTATATATAGCTTTTTCCTTAAAAATACTATATAAAACTAATCTAATATTTTTGACAGGAAATCTCTCATAGATATAGTTGTGGGTCGGCGGTAGAGCTGGGTATACGGGCCCTGGTCCGCGGACCAGTCCGCAAAACCCGTGGTCCGCGCGAGTTAGGACCACATAAAACGCAGGCTCGTTTAACACGCGGGCTTTTTGGCCAGGTCCGTTTAAACTGTGGGTTATATGGGTTTTGATCCGCGGGTTTCCGAGCCAACCCGCGGACCAGTTTTTTTTTTTTTTTTTTTTTTTTGTAAAAAACACCGGCCCGATCCAAACAATTAGGTTAGGGATCCCTAATTTTCTAAAATTCCCCTATCTCTTATTCTCTCTATTCTCATCAGCCGTCCCTCCTCTCCTCACTCACTCCTCCATTCTTCTTCCTCTTCTTCACGCATGGCGCACGATCTCACGGAGGTAGGGAGCACGCGTCGCTGCAGCACGACCAGTCACCGGCCTCTGGCGTCGGACGAGTGTACAGCAGCCCCGTTCGTCCTCTTCCGGTAAGTTCTCTGTCTCCCTTTGTATCTCTGTTTTTTTTCTCTGTTTTTTTTTTGAATCTGCTTGGTTGCTCTACAATCTCTGTTTTTCTCCGTTTCAGGCACAATCTCTGCTTCTCGGTCTCTCTCACAATGTCTTGTAGAAAAAATAATATGCAATTGAAGTATATTTTTTGGTAATAAAGGGAAGGGATCTTGTATCTTCCTTTGTTCCTTATTGCTTCTAAATTGCTAAACCTGAAATTTGTAAATTTTTAATCAGAATCAGCTTTAAGATGTATATTTTCAAAACTTTGGATGCTAATTGCTAAACCTGTATAATGCAGTACAGTTGATTGAGCACTTGATAAAGACTGATAATTTGTGTTCCTTACACTCAGGGGCCATAAGTGTTTGCAGGATCCGATCTTGTCTAGATAATACAAAATAAATAATAAAAAAATTTGTATGATTGTTTTGTTGTCCTCTTGAGCATATATGGATCTATGGGACATTCAAAAGCATATAAATCTTACAGAAAAACAAAATATACTGAACTGAATGCAAATTTTATTAGAAATATTTGGGGAAAAAGTAATAAAATTGCATTCCTTTTGGATTTACAAATTTTTATATTCTCCATCATGTCCGTTCATTATTTGTTTACATTCCAGTTTTTAATAAGCATATTTTTTCTGTTTTTTTTTCATTGGGCCTGCGGACCAGGCCGCTAACTCGCGGGTTAAACAGGGCGGACGCGGACCACAGAGAACACAGACCCATTTAATTCGCGGACCAATCCGCCCCGACCCACAAAGAAGTGGGCCAATGCGGACCGGGCCTAAACAGACCGGGCTGGCCCGTATACCCACCTCTAGTCGGCGGTGGTTAAGTAAAGTCCCCTAAAAAATGACAATTTTAGGATTCAGATCCTTAACCTTACGGCTAAAATTCTTGCCATCAATTTATCTGTAAAAATTATATTGCATCTAATCACGACAACAAAACAGATTATGTGAGGATCTAGCATTTTTTAGTGTTTCATTTGAAGGTAGAGAAAAAATGAAATGATAAAAAATATTAGATGAATTTTATATATTATTTTTAAGAAAAAAATTGTGCATAATTGATTAATATAGTTACAGTGTGATAATAAATTCCAATGAAATTCTTTACATAAAAAAAATAAAAAAAAGGTTTTTATATACAAGCAAAATCTGATGCATTTGATTGATGGATGCTTCTAGGGTGTGTCATACCGATATGTTACCCATATGGATGACATACCGGTATGACACCTCTTCTTAGTAGTAATAATAGGTCACTCAATTATTTAGAATAAAATAATCAATCAATCAGAGCCATTTATTCAAAAAATGAAAGTGATCCAACGATTTTTAACCGGTATGTCACCCATGCGGTGACATAACCTAGAGCCGGCTTGATTGATCTAATGGTTAACTAATTCTTCTCAAAATTCTTCCAAAATCAAAATCAAACCCTAAAAAACACACACACACACTCACTCAAACTCTCATAGTCTCATACTCTCCACACACCGCGGCCGCCCTGCCCCTCAGCTCGCTCAGCCAGTCAGCCATCGCGACCTCAAGCTTCAAGTTCTTCTCAGGCAGTCAAGCAGCGCCGCCGTAATCAAGCAGCTCCGTCGCGGCTGTCTCGTTATCAAGCAGATCGCGCCGTTGCGTCCCTGCAGTGGTTCGTTTTCTCGTCCGTCTCGTGCGTACTGGTGCTTGAATTTGTCGCACTTGCAGTTCTCTGTCACACTCACACTCACACTCACACATGGACAACACACAAGACGCCCAATCCCAATGGGAATTTAGCTGGTTATTCTCTCTCTCTCTCTCTCTCTCGGCATTTTTTATTTTAACTCTTCTTTATTATAATTTTGTATATGATGGATGCCTGTGTCGTAGTAAGCATAATGTGATACATTAGCGTTTTCATCAATAAGTTGTTTTGAAATAGGAAAGATGATATCTGCATTGTTGTGTGTATTAGAAGACGTGGGAAGTGAAATTGCATAGCTTATCCTGGACCTCAAGTTTTATAATTGTTACCGTTGTTGTTGCTCCAAACCCATATCATTTTTCTTGTTAAATGGTCCCATATACAGTTACTGTGGTCTACACACTACTTGATGTCTGAGCTTTCAGCTTTGTATCATGTCTAAACTTAAATGCTCAGACTGATATATCTTTGTGAATGGCTAGCTTGTTTCATATGAATAATGTTACTTTCTTCTTTGCGCAAAAACTTCTGACTAAATTAATTTGAATTTTGAAAAGTATTTGAATTTGGTTGTTGACAACATCATTGCTGGCAGTGTTTTGTATGAAGCTACTAGCTGTATCAAATGGAAAGTTTCCGTATTCACTTTGAGTGAAGTCTTGTTTAAATGGTTTCTACTGAACCTATTCCCCTCAGTGATGTTGAACGTGCCTGGTAAATATGCTCAAATAATCAGTTAATTATTTTACTTATTTTTAAGAATCATGTCATTGATCTGGTAACAACATATGTACAATGATTCTGCCAAGATTTAAGTCTAAAAGATTCACTGCATGAGAAAAGCCTGCTATGAAAATTCTGACATTTTTCTTGTGTACTGAAGTTAGTACTGATAAGTGTGTATATTATTAAATGGTGTGGCAATTACAGTGACCTGGAAGTAGATTTTGGATCTGAAGCAAATGCTTCCATTGCGTATGCTACCTTAGCCGTTGATAAGGAGGTAAGTCTCTGAAGACATATTCTTTACCTGTAGTTTCTCAACTAGTTTTTATTTAATTTCATGTCTTCCTGCAGTTGCAACCTGATAAAGTAAAACGACTCATGACGGTATCTGATGGAAAGCTATCTGTGTGAGTATTCTCTTTGGTTTTCATAATTGGTTTCTGTGATCGATTTCAAAGTCAATTGAGTTGTGCATCATTTCCACTTATAATGCAATAAGTGCTATGTTCTAAACGGTAAATAGGTTTAAAAATACATTGTTTGGATAACTCGGGTGACCTCATATTGTAATCAATTTCCAGCCATCATGAGTACTTACTGTACTACTGCATCATGTTTGGTTTAACTGCAATGAATTTTTTCATTAATTGATATTATGACAATGACTAAAATTTTAAAATATCATCTGGAATAGGAGGTAAACTTTCTGTTATTAATTTTTGGCTGTCTTTTATCTGGTGATTCATTTACTGCTCGTTAGCTTATTTATCTTCAAGGCCATGCAGCATCTGTAGTCTTGCTTACTTTTTCCCTTTCCCCTTTCAACCCTTCTTATTCAGGCACTTTGAGGCAATAGAAGCTAGATTTCTTCGGGCATCATTCAGTGCTTTTGTAGATGTCCTTACCCTAGCCGTGAAAACAATTGAAGAATTTGGTCAAGGAATGGAGTTGTGACGACCCTTTATCTCTTAGTTGTTGTATTATTGAAGCTAGTCGTTGGATTATAAAGTGTACTATAACTTCAAGCGCTAAAATGTACTACTACTTGTTTCTCTTAAGCAAGAAAATTAATTTCAGTTTTAGGAATAAAATCTCATTCTGTCACACAATATGGGCACAGCAAATTATGACATAAGAAATTACAGCGAGCTTGAAAAAGTAGACTAATTCTGGCATACAGTAACAGATACAAATTAATTAAAAGTAAAAACAGAACTGTCACAAAGGGCCATGCCTTCGCGGCTCGTCCTTCACCTTCACATCATTTGCTCCATTGGTTTTCTTAAGTCTTAACATCACGGCGACAAACCCTTGCTTCCTCATAAATTCTGCCAGGTCTGCAAAAGTAGCCCTTGTTTGGTGCACAGTGACTGTCTTGTGAACATATGCACAATCCTTCCAATGCACACCCATCCTTCAATGTTGTTACCCCTTCTTTAAGTCCAAGCACTTGGTCTGTCCACCGATTAGATAATAGTCCTCGTGGATCATACTCCATTTTGACCTTCAAAAATTTATCTGCATTATGATACTTCTTGATTGCTCCCACAAATCCCAAGTTTCTGTTTTTTCCCCAGTGGGGTAACCCTCTATATTTGAACAATCCAATTTGTTCTATCTCTTCAAGTATGTCTTCAAAAAGCCTGGGAGCCAAAGGGTCTTTACTGCGGTAGTATGTGATGTCAAAATCAACAGCATCCTCTGTTTTTCCAAGGTATGCACCGGAAGCTGTAACATAGCGCATAAGGATTCCATTGTAAAGTTCTAAGCCGCACAGTGCCTGTGGCTCCAACTTAACAAGCTTTTGCACATCTTCAATGAAGCTCTTTACTACAGACAAGGGAATACTAAATGCTGTTTGGTGATAGAATTCTGCCTTGATTCTGGGGTCCCATGTACATGCTGTGATCAATCCATCATTTAAACTATCCAAACATGACCCTGATGACTGCATGCGGTTGTTAAATCCAACGACAGGGTACCCCAGAAAGAGTCCTGTTAATTGTTAAATATTGTCATCGGAATTAATACTTTTATATTTGAAATTGAAAGCGAAGCCAAAATTTACCTCTTTGATTTACTGATTATAAACAGAACAAGTAATAATCTACTCGCACAATGAATTTTAGAGCGTGTAGGAAAAAAGAAAATAAAAGAGTACCATTGTTGTTAGTCAATCCATAACCACTGCTTGCTAGTGTTGCAGTTGTCAGCTTTGCAGTAATGCACTTCCCATTAGCATCGCGTGTTGCTTCTTGAAACTCCTCTATCATTAAAAAAAATGTAGAAAGTAGAATAAATTTAAATGGAAAGATTTGTACTCAACTCAGTTAAACTTGAAGAAAACTTGGCAATTCTAATTAGTGATCTTATATGTGTGTATCGTTTTAGATTAAAGCAGAGGACCATAGAAGTAAAATTCCTGTTCTGTGACACACATAACATAATTGTGTGGGTAGCAACTAGCAAGTAGCATAGATAATGCTTGCTTGATGTTATATAAAGCTGTTCCTGAATTAATTGAGCCATGACCATTTTTTTTTGGTGGGGAGAGGTTTTTTATATTCTATTTTCAAGATATAAAAGGAAGTAACCTGTAGTTCTGACAAGTGCTAATGTAGCTGAGAGTGTGGAGCGAAATGGGATGAAATCATATGAACCATTGCCAGATGTATTTACGGAGACTCGGTCATCAAGTCTGTACACGGCCTTCTGCTGACTTGGGTACCATGTAACATCAGCAAACTCATGTTTTCTTCCAAAACTAATCAACTCATCTCCTAAATCAGAATCTCCTTTGGTCAAATATGTAAGAGATCGCTTGAAGAGAGGTTCTAATTTCAGGGTAACCTGTATAAATTAAAGTGAGCCAAACATATCAATTAAGCAAACAACTTAACAATGGGCGGTGACAATGAATTCCACCTCAGATGAAGTAAATACGTACATATATAACTTTAGGAGTTCAGCTTTAACTTTAAAAGGATGAAACTTAAATCAAATTGTTTATGTTATTATGATTAACTTTGCTGCGATGAATTAACTTCTCAAATCAAAACACGTGGATGGTTTTCCCCATAATTCAAAGACTATTTAATGTTAGGAAAATATTCATATATCATAATTTATTTTAAAAATTTGATGATATTAATATGAAAAATTTTATGCAGGCTTGGTCCATTCTTAAGTTTTCATTTTTTTAGGTGCAATTCTTAAATTTTCATTTTAAAGCTGACTTTTGTTAACCATCTTTTCCGTTTGAAATTACATGAGCAATTATTTAAAGAAAATTAAACTTTTGCTTTTGTAAAAGAAAATTGATTCATTTTATCTTTTGTGTAACCTGTAAATGATCCTTGTCTTTTATGCTGCTTTAAATCAAGACCAGAAAAAAAAAATGATTGTATAATACTATTCTCAGTTTCTCATAATTTTATTTTTTTAAAAAAAGAATTCCTGCCTATACACATTTTAGACATTTTTTTCTTAAAAAATTGAATTATGTAAAATTTATAGTATTCTATTTAGTAGTTTGGTATATACATGCAAATAATTTTTCCCATAAGCTTGATTTTCCTTGTGGTTGTATACTTGGATCTCTTTGATGCTTGTTGACCAATACAGGTTTCGATGGGTAAAAATTGTTGACTACTTTATATTGAAGTTACATATCAATATAAGCTATCTACCAATGATCACTTTTAAATTAACTAGGTACTTCATAAATATTGCCTTATTATTTTGTGGAAGTATATATTTGTAACAACGTGTAAGTTTTACTTGAGTTACGTTACTTTTTTTGTTTCTTTATTTTTTTAAAACTCATGATTTTAGTTTTCTTTAAATTATACTTTGTAAAGGTAGTTTACAACTCTTTTGTGATTTTGTCCGGGTAAATGCTTACCAAATTTATTTAAACTTCTGAGAAATCACCAATATTTTATGTAAAAAAAATCAGGTATAGAAAAGTTCATAGTAAAATTGCTATAAATTTTAAAATTTATAAGAAATTTTTATGGATTTTGAAATCCACAGAAAATTAAAATAAAAAAAACATGTGATTTTAAAAAGTAGATAACCAAAATCAGATAAAAAAAAAAGAAACCAAAACCAAATTTTAATGTATAATTCCAAAGCTAAAAACATATTTAACTTGTTAAAAATTCTTTCATATCATGACACAAAGTATCACAAGTACAGATAAATTGTTTCCCAAAATATATATATACACAAGTACCATACGCATTATACATAACTTTTTAAATTTAATAGTAATATTAAAAGTAATGTAAGAGATAAAATACTTAATTAAAATTATAAGAAAAAATATGCATAAATTTTATATTTTTTTAAATTATAAAAAAAAGTATAAAAAAATTATATAAATTAAAATACATCATGTTTATTTATTATTTAATATGATTTGTTAAAATGTAAAGTTTGAAGTCTAATTTTATAATTATACAAAATTTTAACATTGATAACCTAAGAATTTAGATAATAGTATTTAAGAGTGATTAAAAATTAATAAAATTAAGGTAGAAGAAGTCAATTAATATAATTAAAATAAAATAAAATTAGGAGAAATCTTAATATTTTTAAAAGAATTAATATAACATGTACACTAGTCACATAACAAAAATCACCTGAGAAATGACTCCAAGAACCCCTAAAGAAACTCTGGCTGCATTAAGATCTTCATCAGATTCATTAAGGTTCCGAACCTTAGCATACCCTTCTTCAGGTCCTGCAGGGGTAACAATCCGAAGCTCCACAACATACTCATGAACTGCACTTCCCTTTCCCCACAACGTACTTCCATGAGCACCTGTAGCCATAAGTCCACCGATGGTTATCCCCCACCAATATGGTGTATATGGCAACGCCAATCCTGCCTTTGCAGCCTCACTGATGATCTGCCTCAGTGTGACACCACTCTCCACTGTCATTGTCCTTGCTTTCGAATCAATTTTCAATATATGGCTCAGATTTTTTGTGCTTATCAGCAATCCATCTTGGCCATCAGGACAAGCCATCTTTGGGATGCTGTGGGAGAAGCGTGTTGCAGCTTTCACTTTTCTGTTGTTTTTGGAAGCTGATGCAACTGCTGATATCAGCTCTTCCTCTGTTGTTGGATACATAACCTCACCAGCTTTGCAGATGCTTCTGTCAGGGAAGATGCCATTTGAGTTGGTGATGCTGCAGTTTCTATTCTTTGAAGAGCACTGGATTGGATCCTCTGGAGGAGTTGAAATCACTCCATTCATCATAATCATAAATATTAGGAACAGAGTACTGGATTTGATTAATACTTGTAGTTCTCTCATCTTTTTAGAGCATACCATTGTTGTCTTGGCTTCAAGAAATTATAGCATTGACGATGAACAGATGCGCATATACGCCATTATTAATTAACTAGTAGGATCAAGAGTAAATTAAAGTCTATGATATTACTCAATATATATATTCAACTATACACGTTATCCCATGCTATTATTTTTATTATTTAAAATATTAAACTTATTTAATCGATGCTTGATTGATTATTAATTAACTATACTATATATACCCCATTTCTTGTCACAAATTAACTTCTTTTTCAAGAAAAGTCGATCATACACAATTTTAGAATGAAGGGATGCTCTCCTAATAAAGGCAGGAAAAGCCTTCTCCGGAGGAATGAAAGAACTCACATTTATGGATGAGTGAGAGTTTTGTCACAAACTTCTTAGTTAACAACACATTAATTAAATAACTGTGAATTAGATTAATAAATACTCCCTCCATTTCATATTAATAGTCGTTTTAGGAAAATAAATTTTTTTCATAATGAGTCGTTCTCTAGTTTCTATGTGAGTATTAATGTTAGTTTTCCATTTTTACCCTCCCACTTTTATAGGAAAAGAAACTTAAAAATCTGTGCATCACACTACTCATTAATATATTTAGGTAAAATGAAAAAAAGTGTGTAATAAATTAATAAGGGTAATTTAGTAAGATTACTATGTCTTTTAAGTCATTTATTATTGTTCTTAATTTGTGTATAGAAACCTTAAACGACTGTCAAAATGGAATGGAGGGAGTAAGAACTGGTGTGAAGTACCAGGCCCCCGCATTACTCCTTCTATATATATAATTCATTCATGTCAATGAGCTAGCTAGCGCGATGGATATTGAATATTGAATCATTGATTAATATATATATATATATATATATATATATATATATATATATATATATGATCAGCAGCCAGCTAGCTAGCCAATGGAAATCTGAATAGTGGCAATCTTCATTCAACCAAAATCTTTTATGCATCTCCGATCCATGACGAAAACGAAATTCAACAGGGAGACGTACATTAATTCTATGCATCTCCTCCATGACTTGAACAGGGAGCTACATGATCGAGCATCATAAAAAATCAGACGTTCAAGTTATGGAAATATATATTCTAAACAAAATTTAGAATATTATCCTAATGTCTGCGCGCGTATATTTGAACTTTTAATTTCGTGTATCTGAAAAATAAGAAAGCCATGTATTACAACTTTTAAATTAAATAAATAATTGAAGTCACTGCACTGCAATCACATGCGCAGATATACACCCAACGCAGGAGAAAGTTGGTTTCAGGTCATATCATCACATGCTCCAGCCTAGCTTGGCCAAAACATCACCAGCAAGGAACCTCTTGGATGGTGCAAGCATACGTGGTACAAGGTTGGATCTGCATGTGTGACTAGCTTAGCTTAATAAATAAGTGCCAAATCGATTTTCTAATTCCATTCTTGAGTAAAAAAGATATTTTCTCTTTATGAAATAAATAAATTTTGGTTTTAGTTGTTATAATTTTTTCTTTATCATTTGCATGTTTCATGTTTCCAAAATAGTAATGCTAAACGTACCGCAGATAGAGCGTGCCACTGTTGTTTATTTTTTTTAATTTTTCTTTTTGTTTTTTATAGTTTTTTTTTTCATTTTATTATTATATTTATTTTTATTTATTTATTTCATTAAATAAAAATATAGATTAAGAAATATAATAAATGTGTTAATTTATATATACTTTATTGTGTTTTTTAATATAACATTTATCTTTTTATTTTATTACAAGGAATATAGATGTATACTGTTCTATTTGTGATATATGACCTCACTTTAATCCATCAATTAGAAAGATTTGTCGCATCACTCTTTTTTTTCTCTCTTTTATAACAGTAACTCATTTTTTATTTATTTTTACACTTTTATTATTATTTACATTTTTATTTATCTGTCTTATTAGTAAATAACAATTTAGATTAAAAAATACAATAAATATATTAATTTATATTAAATTTATTATTAATAATATTATTATATATTATTATTTGATATTAGGTATGTTAACAGGACGAGAACGAAGGAGAGCGAATAATGCATAAGAACAAATTAAATAATCAATAAATTAAGAAAAATGACCGAACAATCTCTTTTTGTCACAATCCATGCTTTAAAATTGAATGAAACAGAACAAATTATAACATAAAAACAATTTTATCCCAAAATAGGAAATTCAGATTTTTTTTGAGGATTGAGATATATTTTTTATTTTATTTTAAAGAAGCATATCCAATTATCTCCTATTAAAAAAAACAGACAGAAAGAACTTTTGCTAGAAAAGGCCCTAATAAATTTACAGTTCGTCCTTAAGATCTTTGGTTTTCTTAACATCACGTGTACAAACCCTTGCTTCCTTATAAACTTTGCCTGGTTTGCAAAAGTAACCTTTCTTTGGCGCACAGTGACTATCTTGTGAACATATGCACAATCCTTCCAATGCACATCCATCCTTCAATATTGTCACCCCTTCTTTTAGTCCAAGCATTTGATCTGTCCACTCACTAGAGAAAAGTCCTTTTGGATCATACTTCTCTTTAACCTTCAAAAATTTATCTGCATTATGGTACTTCTTGATTACCCCCACAAATCCCAAGTTTCTATTTTTTCCCCAGTGGGGTAACCCTCCATATTTGAACAATCCAATTTGTTCTATCTCTTCAAGTATGTCCTCAAAAAGCCTTGGAGTCAAAGGGTCTTTACTGCGGTAGTATGTGATGTCAAAATCCACAGCATCATCTTCTTTTCCGAGGTATGCACTTGAAGCCGTAACATAACGCATAAGGATTCCATTGTACAATTCTAATCCACAAAGTGACTTTGGTTCCAACTCAACAAGCTTTTGCACATCTTCAATGAAGCTCTTTACCACAGACAAAGGAATACTAAATGCTGTTTGGTGATAGAATTCTCCCTTGATTCTGGAATCCCATGGACATGCTGTGATCAATCCATCATTTAAACTATCCAAACATGTCCCTGATGACTGCATGCGGTTGCTAAATCCAACGATGGGGTACCCAAGAAATAGTCCTGTTCAATAATATTTAGTAATACTTTTATATTTGAAACTGAAAGTTTTAATTTTTTTTATTTCGAAGTCTAAATTAAATTTACCAATTTGTTTTACAATAATTTTAAAATGTGTGGAAAAAAGATTAAAGAGTACCATTGTTAGTCAATCCATAACCAGTTCCTGACAGTGTTGCAGTTATCAACTTTGCACCAATGCACTTCCCATTAGCATCGTGTGTTGCTTCTTGAAGCTCCTCTGTCAAAAGAAAAATGTATAAAGTAAAACCATTTTAAACAGAGTAATTTTGTAATAATTAATTCTTCAAATTTTGTAATCAATGAGTGATTTTATGTTATAATCAACAATATTATCTACAGATGGTTTTGTATGACCCAAATGATTGTGCTTTGTGGGACACAATTTATTTGATTTGGTGCTAAGTTTAAATTTTCCAACGCAATTATTTCTAACATTGAAAAAATGATTTTATTACGTTTCAACGTTAAAACAAATACGTTAACATCAAAGTGGACCCTGAGTTCAAATGAACCTTGACATTTTTTTTGGTTGGGGGATGTATGTACTTTATACTATTACTAATGGTCTTAATTTTATGAAAGTGGACCCTGAAGTGATGAGAAGCTGAGTTGAAATGAAGCTAATTAACAAACTAACCTGTAGCTCTGACTACTGTTAAAGCGGCAGAGAGTGTGGATCGAAATGGGGTGAAATCATATAAACCATTGCCAGATGCATTAACGGAGACACGGTCATCGATTCTATACACAGCTTTCTGCTGAGTTGGATACCATATTACATCAGCAAACTCATGCTTTCTTCCAAAAGTAATCAATTCATCTCCTAAATCAGAATCATCTTTGCTCAAATACGTAATAGATCTCTTGAACAGGGGATCCAATTTCAGGGTAACCTGTAAAATATTCAGGATGGATGGATGGTCAAATATATCATACCACAACCAAAAAGTAGTGGTGATAAACCTATAGCTAGGGAGTGGAATGCAACTCATACAAATTTTGATTACAATTAAAAATTCAAATTACAAATTGATGGGACTTAGACTTAAACCATGTTGGCATGTTCCTTCTCATCAAGTTGTTAAATTAAAACACGTGGATATATTTTTTTTTCTAATCTCAATAATACATTTTTAATAGAAATTATTTGATATTAGAAAAAAAATGCCCACATGCATGTCATGGTTTAATTTAAAAACTTAATGGTAATTAAGAATTTGAATAAAGCTTTTTCCAATCTAAAATTTTGACTTTTGAAATAGTTTTATTAATAGGCACCACCGCAAATCTAGATAGAATTACATGAGCAATTACTTTTTTAAAAAGAAATTGACTAGAAAAGTGATACTTGTCTTTATTATTTGGGAGGGGTGAATGACCTTGTCTTTATTCATGCTGCGTTCATTCAAGATAAGAAAAGGTTATTATTTTTAATCAACTATTCTTATTCCCTGTAGACTGGTATATAATATTATTTTTCTTGTGGTTGGATCTTTTCGAAGTTAATTGACCAATTCAAGTTTTGATGGATAAACTTGTTGAATAATTCAAGTTGAAGTTGCATAATCAATTTATATACTAACTTATATTACCGTTAAATTAATTAGGTACTTGATAGATATTGCCTATTTTTTCCGAAAAATATAGATTTTAATTTTTATGTTAACTATATGTTTGTTATTACTAGGGATAATACTCTTTTTAGTAATAGTTAAAGTTTTTGTTACCTGTCTACTGTCTAAGAATGTATTTAGTGAGAATAAAACCTGAAAGTTTTTCTCAGGATCTCACTCAGTTTGCAGAGTCAATTTAATCACAACTCTTTTTATGTTGATAATATGGACATTAGCTATTGGAATGGTGTTGTTACGTGAGTGAAAAATCAATCTCAATCTTAAAATGTTTATTCGGTGCGCTAATCTTTTTAGAAGTATATATAGGTACTCTCTTTGCTTATTAGTACTTCAAGTGATAGGAAATTTAATTCTTTAAGTGAGATGTGTGGGATTTGAGTTGTACCTTTTAAAATAGATTCAACTCAACTTAATTTAGTTAGAGTGAAATATGAGTTCAGATATGTTGTTTATATATATCAATATCATAGCATACAAGCTAAGCCTTCCTTGTTACAATTAGCATTTCTGAAATTTGATAGTAGCTTTTGTTTTAGGTCAAACAATTGCTGTATATCGGCAATATATCCTTGCTGGTTTAATTGTCCAAGTTATTGAACAAAATCAATTTTAGAATCTTGACATATATATTATATTATATATAATAAGAGATCAGTACGACTCAGATTTATTTTATATATATATATATGCAGGATATTATTCTATTGCACAAAACAAATTTCAAACCATATATTACTGGTTCAAGTTTAATTAATTATTTACGTTGAATATTGAAGAATTTAATGAAGTTCAAGTTAAGTCCTTTGAATTATGCAGTAGTAATTACCATAATGTAAAAACGAAAGAATTACTTAATTATATTACCTGAGAAATGACTCCAAGAACCCCTAAAGAGACTCTGGCTGCATTAAGATCTTCATCAGATTCTTTAAGGCTTCGAACCTTAGCATACCCTTCTTCAGGTCCTGCAGGGGTAACAATTCGAAGCTCCACAACATACTCATGAACTGCACTTCCTTTGCCCCACAATGTACTTCCATGAGCACCTGTTCCCATAAGCCCACCAATGGTCAGTCCCCACCAATACGGTGTGTATGGCAACGCCAATCCTGCCTTTGCAGCCTCACTGATGATCTGCCTCAGTGTGACACCACTCTCCACTGTCATTGTCCTTGCTTTCGAATCAATTTTCAACACATGGTTCATATTTTTGGTGCTTATCAGCAGTCCATCTTGGCCATCAGGACAAGCCAGCTTAGGGATGCTGTGAGAGAAGCGTGTTGCAACTTTCACTTTTCTGTTGTTTTTGGAAGCTGATGCAACTGCTGATATGAGCTCTTCCTCTTTGGTTGGATAGATAACCTCAGCAGCTTTGCAGGTGCTTCTGTCAGGGAAGATGCCATTCGAGTTGGTGATGGTGCACTCTGTATTCTTTGAAGAGCAATGAATGGGATCCTGTGGAGGAGTTGAAATCACTCCATTCATCATAAATATAATTAGGAACATAACAATGAGAAACAGAGTGCTGGATTGTTCTCCCATCTTTTTAGAGAATAGCATTGTCATGGACATGCCGGCCTATACTTCAATTTAATTTCTTATTATCTGCCTGAGCCCCTCCTATGTTATTTATAAAGTTGCGCCATTAATGGCTAAGATCGATATTCAAGAGTCAATTAGAACGCGCCCTATTGCCTCAATTTTATTACAATATATGGATATTAATTATCTCTTGTTAATTTTTTTAATAATTAAACGTTAGACTTATATATTTCATTACTAATTCGTTTCTTGTATATTGTTAATTAACTACTCTTGGTCGCAAGTTAATTATAGATAAATAGATGTTTAATAAAACAAGTTTCATATTTGATAAATAGCAAGTGGTATGAGTTAGTGTGTCCCCGCATTACTCATTTTATAATATATGTCAGTTGGGGCATTTAAAATACGAATTGCATGCACCCAATGGATCGATATTGAATATTGACATTTCTTCATTCAATAAAAATATCTTTTTTGGGGGAAAAATAGTACTTTAATTGGCAGTTTCGGGGAAATTCAATAGGGAGATGTACTGCCCTCTCTTCTATATGCATCGGGGACTTCAACGGGGATCGAGACGTGAAAAAACACACGTTATAGTTAAAACAAAATCTACACAACAATGTGGATATATATCCTCATATCAATTGATTTTCATCATTATATTTGAATAAGTATATATTTAATTGATAAGAAATTTCACACAGACATTTAATGATGTGTCATCACATCATTTAATAAATATAATATTTTATGTATTATTAAATTCAATAAATAATATATCAATACATTATTAATCAGAGGTAAGTATAAAAAAATTTATATTGACAATGTGTGTATATATATATATCTTAAACTCTTTGAATAATATTTTGCTTTATTTTGTGTAAATCTTAAATGAATAACAAAGTCTAACATTTAAAGAAGCCACTCCAACTGATCACTTGTGTAAAAGCAGCAAGTTATTTTTTTATAAGCCAAACGAAAATTAGTAAAGGTCTGCAAATGCAAACTGTCTTAAGCACAAGATGTACTTAAAACTAACAAAAGGAGAAAATTGGTTTCAAATCTTCATAAACAAGCTAGGCATTCTCCTTAATTAGCTCCTATATACCTTAGGCATAAAATCAGCACCAGTTTTTGCTTTCTCCAAGGTGTCTTCCAACTTCACATGGCCATAATCATCAAGCAGCAAATTAGGAGTCTTTTAACCTCTTGGATGAACTACACATATATATGTGGAATAAAAGGAGATTATTTTTTTCAAGGCAAAAGGAAGTTTTATTAAAGGGAGTACCATAGCCCTTAATACATCAACTCAGTATGTGAGCCTCGATATATGATTTTTTTTTAATGATTAACCCCCACAAACATTCAACGATATAGAGGATAAAATCATGAAGATTACGGCATATACATTCGTCCACACCAAATTTGAATATTATATTTTAATTAATGACATAACTTGTAAATGATGCTAACAGCATAATCAATATATGTATATATAATTGGAAAATTAGTTTGCATCCGATTTCCTTGACATCAGAAAATCATTTCATAGTAATTTCATATAATTATTGATGCAATCTCTCGTATTTCCGAACCTGTATTTAATACTGTTACGGTATATATACTTTTGTATAGACGTGGGAAGTGTAAGGAAATTAAAATGAGATAAAAAATGAGATATGTGATAATTTTGATATGATGAGAATTGCGAAAGAAAGAAATAGATAAGAAAAAAAAAGTGAATATCTAAGAATAAATGTGAAAAAATAAAGTTGTTAATTTAATTAACTCATACGAACACGAGAAAAATGAGGTAGGTAAAGAAAGCTGTTGGTATATATTTCACATCGGGTATTGATGCTTAAAAAAAATATAGAAGCTATCTCAATAACTTAATAAATTTCATAATAGTTATTCAAATGTTTTTTTTATTCCTGGCTCTTTTTACTTTATATTGATGACAAAAATAGTTTTATTAATTTGCTTTTTTTTTTTACAAAAAATTTAGGGTGAGGGATGGTACCGTAGTACAAGACAACATATGTCTCCAAGCCCAAAATACACTTACAAATACCTATATTTTACCTTACCCCAAATGGACGAGTGAGAATTCAAACATGCATGCGACCTCTCATATACGAGACCCTGTCATAGGATTCATTAATATGACAATTTGAATATTATAGTCTCTTGCTATACATATTAATGCTATATTAATATTTAATATTATTAATTACTACAAGTGATCCCCTCCTGAGTCATCGCAGGCTCAGCAGTGGCTATATAAACCTATTCAACTTTAGTTATCCACAATTCCCCATTGATAAGAATAGATCGAAAGAAAACTCAAATTAAAGTAGTGTACTTGTGCAACGTGTTACTGACTTTGCCCTCACACTTTTAAATTTCTAAATTATTTTATAATGCGAGTTACACTATAAAAAGTAATCTACCTGCTCTACACTATAAAAAATATTATTTAATGCGTGTTCCCCACATGAAATATGACTACTTGCTTAGTGTCTCCTAATGGCAACTGCGCAAACTGTTCAAGGTTGATAACATGTATTCAATTCGTACAAGTATGCACATGACATTGTACAAATTAACTTGGTTTTAAAGTATGTAATTCTCATATTGTTTATAGTATAAAAATTTACATCAAATATTATCATACTTCTTTTTGTAGCGCAGACAAATTAATTAAGAAAATGCGAAAGAGCTGTTCACAGGAATACATAACAATAGAATTGTATATTAGCAATAAGATTAATGGTTTGTTTCAACGTGGAGAAGAAGGGGATAGAAATTAAAAAATGGAAAAATATTATTCCATATATTGTTTTTGGTGACAAAAAGAAAAAAAAGAAGAAGTATAATAGTGAAAAAGAGGCCTATACAGTGAGGTACCATCAGTAGCATTGACACCAAGCTTATATAGCTAAACAATTTACATAACCGTTAACTACTTTATCGATCGACATAAAACAAATTTAAGACATGTGTCACTCTCTCAAGCTAATGAACATTTTTAATAACTAGAACATAATAATGATAGGTGACGTCAAACATATGATGTATATATATTGAGGAACAACACAAGAAGAATAACTCAATACAAATAATTGAGTTATTGAATGATTTTTTGTTCTATTTAATGTTTAATGATCAATGCAAATTGCACATAATTTTAAAGGAAGAGTATAGAGAAAAAATGATTGAAGGAGAGAAAGGGACTTTGAGGAAGAGAATTATCAAGAAAAATGAAGAAAATGTAATCTATTTTGGACTTTTAAGTGACGATTGAATAAATGTTTTTAAGCCTATTTATTATCTTGTACTTCAATATTAACCTATCTCAAGTTCTCAACTATTTATATAATCAAACAGGAAAAAAAAAACATTTTATGCTGCCAATTCATTCACCTTTTAGTAATTCACATGCTTCCATAAATCGATCATATGATATATGATTTGCCTTGTGAAATCAGATTTGTAATAATGAATTACTTATTGATGTAATGTACATACATTCTCCATTTACCATTGGTGACATGCTAGATGCAGTCAATGTGATCAATAGATCTTAGTTGGCCTTTAGCAGTTATATCAATTTTTACATTTCTTATGAAGTTCAAGCTAGGTTGAATTCTATCCTTGTAATCTTTTCAAGGGTTTAAAAAAATGCACTTAAAAGACATGGATCTCTTCGTTTCCCCCAAAAAAACATGGGAATTTATTTAGATCTTAAACGAGTACAAACTCTTGCTTCCTTATAGACTTTGCCTGGTCTGCAAAAGTAGCCTTTGCTTGGTGCACAATGGTTGTCCTGCGAGCATATGCACAGACCTTCAAGTGCACACCCATCCTTTGATATTGTTACCCCTTCTTTTAGACCAAGCACTTGATCTGTCCAGTCACTAGAGAATAGTCCTTGTAAATCATACTTATCTTTGACCTTAAAAAACTTCCCTGCATTTTTGTATTTCTTGATTGCTCCTTCAAATGCTAGGTTTCTGTTCTTACCCCAATGGGGTAGGCCTCCATATTTGAAAATTCCTAGTTGCTCAACCTCTTCAATGATGTCTTGGTAAAGCCTAGGAGTCATTGGATCTTTGCTACGGTAGTATGTAATATCAAAGTCTATAGCATCCTCTTGTGTTCCAAGATAGGCACTTGAAGCCTTGACATAACGCATTAGAATTCCATTGTAGATCTCTATGCCACAAAATCCCTTTGGTTCCAATTCAACTAGCTTTTGCACATCTTCAATAAAATACTTTACCACAGATAAGCCAATGCTGAAAGTGGTTTGGTAAAAAAACTCTCCTTTCACCCTGGAGTCCCAAGGACATGATGTGATCTTTACATTTTCTAGACTATCTAGGCATGACCCTGAAGCCTGTAGGTTGTTTTGAAATCCAATTACAGGGAATCCAGTGAAGATTTTACCTGCAACCACCAAATGGTTCACTTCACCTTCTGAAACCGAAATTAATTATGTGTATTTAACTGAAATATAGATAGATAATAAAAACAGCACCATTGGTAGTTAGTCCATAAGCATTGGCCACAAGGGTATTGGCAGCTGTCTTTGCAAGTAAACACTTTCCATCAGCATCACCAATGTATTCCTGAATATCCTCTGCAGCCAATACCCAAAAGCAAAAACAGGGATTTTTATTTAAATAAATGAATAAAGTTTAAACATTTTCAAGTATCTATTGTATTGATTCTAAACTGACCTGCGGTTCTGATGAGTGCTAATTCAAGCGAAGAAGTGGAACGGAAAGGGATGAAATCATAGATACCATTGCCTGATGTATTGGTTGGGACACGATCATCAACACGGTATACGGCCTTATGTTGATATGGGTACCACGTTATATCTGCAAACTCATGTTCCTGTCCGAATGCTACTGCTTCATCTCCTAAATCCCAATCGTTTTTGCTCAAATACGTAATGGATCGCTTGAAAAGAGGTTCCAGTTTCAAAGTAATCTGCTAAAGTCATAAGCTTTTAATTTACAGGGGGACAAAAAGTTTATCCTAAAGTAGCTCAACAATTTAATATACCAAGAACAGGAAAAAGTTATACGAAGCCCAATTCATAAGCCCACAAGCCCAATAATTCATGTCCATACATAATCCATACAGATACAGTCCTAATTGAAAGGAATGGAATGGCCCTTTAATGGCTTCCGTCCATACATTTTCCACATTGATATTGAATCTGAAAATTAGAGAGACTGTAATGCGGATGAATGTGATTGTAAAACAGGAAAGGTTTAATTTAAATAAAAGTAATTAATTTGTATTAATTAATGAAATTAATCAAACATAATCATAAGTATATAAAAATTATCTCATTATAGAACCTGGACTTCAATTTATTATATATATATATATATATAGAGAGAGAGAGAGAGAGAGAGGTGTAGATATAAGTTTGTTTATAATTTTTTAATCATATTATTTATCACACATTCTCTTCTCCTTTTTATCTATAACTCGGTCAGCCCAAATGACAATTATTAAGGTCGGTCATGTTTGGGCCTGGCTATCTAGGCTCAAAGTGACTTATATGAAAGAATTTTTTCTAGCTTAACATTATCTGAACTCATTATGATGTCTAAATTTAACACCTACCTAGTCGAGATCTTGATTGTCTGAGACTTTTGAGAACAAATCTAATTTTAACATGAATTAATTTGATATAAATCTTACAAAAACAAGAACAGGTGAATAAATTAAAGTTTGAGTATAGTCTTAAACACTAATGTTTAAAAATTACTTTTTTTTTAAGTAATGTCTAAAAATAACTAAACTATGAGAAATAATAACTTTTTTTTTTCAAAACTTCTCTTAAAACATATAAAAAATAATTAGTTTCTTACAAAATAAGTTAGTTAATCTAAATACGCAACATACCTATTTTTTGCTTAAAAAGATTTAATAAAGTACTATGCAGTTGAAGCCTCAATTACCCGTTTGTATTCTAACACGTTGATGTGCTATATATTCTGCTTGTTCGTTACGTTTTGGCTGCACTCTCGATCGGAAGTTGCTATGTGCTGACAGCACAATAGATCAGAGAAAGCCATAAGTGCCCAATTTTAAGGCACGCATACGGATTGGCTTAATTACCTTACCTAAAAATTTCTATAATGCATTGCAGAAAGAGTTGTACGCTTGAATTACTCAGTTACTACTAGACAGTTTTATGTTTGTTTGAAATTAAATAGCTAGGAAGCTAAATGTGAGGATTTTAGTCATATAAAAGCGAAACGTTATTAGATAGATGTTGAACAGGGGAAATTAGAGATGGAGTATATATATAAACCTGTGAAATCACCCCCAGCAAGCCGAGTGATACTTTTGCTGCATTGAGATCTTGATCTTCTTCACTTAGGCTCTGAACCTTAGCATATCCATCTTCAGGACCTGCTGGCCTAACAATTCTGAGTTCCACCACATGCTCATGAACCGAACTTCCTTTCCCCCACAATGAGCTTCCATGAGCACCTGTTCCCATAAGCCCACCAATGGTTAGCCCCCACCAATATGGTGTATATGGCAATGCCAATCCTGCCTTTGCAGCCTCATTGATGATCTGTTTCAGTGTCACACCACTCTCCACTGTCATTGTCATTGCTTCCTCATCAATTTTCAATATTTGGTTGAGATATTTTGTGCTGATTAGCCAGCCATTTTGGCCGTCAGGGCAGACCCACTTGGGAATGCTGTGGGAGAAACGGGTGGCAACTTTCATCTTCCTTTTGTTTTGAGTCCCTAATGCAACCACTTTCAGAACCTCTTCCTCTGTAGCAGGGTACAACACTTGTGCTGCTTCACAGATGGTTCGATCAGGGAAGATGCCATACGAGTTTGTGATAGTGCAGCTTGTGTTGTTCTTTGAAGAACAACACTTTATGGGATCCTCTGGAATTGGGAGCGCCACATACAAAAACAGGAACACTACTGTCAAGACTACCTGTGGCATCCGCTTTAAGCTTGAGTACAATATTGGCATGGCTGGATGCAAGTTCTGAACCTTTGTGATCTTTCACTCACACATATATATAGATAGATTTGTTGCTTCATTGAGTATAGAGCAAGAAAAGGTTCATGACATTTACGTGGTCTCTGGTATATAAAATGTGGAAGAACTTGACTTTATTTAAAGGGGGGCATACGTATGGATCATCATTGTCAGATCAATACAAATACTTACTTAATTGTGAATTCTGAAGAAGGAGGGATGAGTACATGTACCACGTGACGAGTGGGTCACGATTATTTTTACTTCAAGTAGTAGTGGTGAGTTTTTTCATGGTTTGGCATTGAAACAAGATGCGGAAATTCGCCCACTGTGTCTTAAACGAAAGAAAAAAACATAAAAAGTACTGACACACATAACGTACATATCTTCAAATCAATCTTGCCTTGCGGCCTTCCAAGTAGGGATTGAAATAAATGAGAAAAATCCAGATATGTCATGTGTTGTTAACTTAATCTTAATTTTACACAACTCCCATGCTCTTTCCTCCACGGCAGTTCAAAATAAATTAGTTTTGATTAGTTTGGACATTTTATGTTCAATCTTTTTAACTTGAAACAATTCCATCTCTTACTTTTATTTTTTTCATTCATTTTAACTTCTTATTTAATGTTACTAAATGTCTTTAATGATATATTCACTATCAAATTTCATTATAATATTTTGGGATAATGAGATTAATATGGTATGTAAAATTCTAATTTGAAGAAAAAAAACACCATGATATTAATTAAAAATAATATTAACGTTTAGAATTTATTTAATTATTATTGATGGATCGGAGCAAATCAACCTAATTTTAGTGATTTGTATTTGTAAATCTGAACTAAAGCAACTGACAAGCAAAGGGTAATTCAGGCTCTGTGCCTTTGTCATTGTCACCTCTGTCCTCTCCTCATACATATATATCAGCTACTGCTATTCAGTTTTAATTTTTAATTTTGGTCAAATATATCAAAATTTCAGTTCTCAACGAAATTAAACCCAATTTAAATGTATAAAACACTGGGCCTAACTACATTCCTTTCTTACAAAATGAACAAATTAAACGATCAATACTGCTTTTACTTCCAACTTCCTTTTGATTAAGATGAAAAACAACCTCTTGATTAACTAGTCACTGAACATGGGCCGGGGTGGACCCCAGTATAAAAGTATAAAAACTATTTTCATTGTTTTATATTGAAACATTGATTAAAAAATTAATTACTAATATATGAAATGTTATTTTTTTTTAATATTTTTTTAATTATTTAACAAGTGTTTTAAATATATTTCGTTAAGGAATTAAAACTATAGAAATAAATAAATAACTAGTATGATTCGCACATGTTTCAAAACACACAGCATGTCATATTGTATATCCACACATGCGTACATAAAATATGCTTACAGAAGGAAAGAAAACTAAAATAACAACATTTTGATACAAGATTATGATATAGTCTGTGTTATTAATTAATTAAATAGAGAATAAAAAAGAAAGTTAAATTAATCTAACTATAGCTATATCCATCTAAACCTAAATTGTTAGTGATAGGGCCTTTGGAACTACTGGATACACTCAAGTGATCGGAATTGGACACCGACGGCAACCCATTGCCGCACTTAGCCACCGTCCTCACACTTTCTATCAACTCCTCCGTCCGTGACTCCTCCGATAAAATCTCCGAAAGTTGCTCCCTGCTTATTACCAATTTCACCTTCCACACCCCTCTCCTTGGAAACACTTCCGCTTCTTCTGCAGACAATTTCTTGTTTTTATTTTTGTTGTTGTCATAGGTAGACATCCGGTAGGGTGTTAAGGATAGTTGTCTGGTGATGGTTTTGTTAGATGAGAACCTAGAAAAAGGATTGAGAGGGAGGAGGTAATAGAGCTCACCAGCATGAAGCTCTTCATTGTGGTGGAGAGGCTCCGAGAACAAGTCACGGCGGCTACGGTAGATTCCATGGCCGGGGAACTCGTTGGTTATGCACTCCACCGTTATGGGGGTACACAGCTCCATCATGCCTCCGTTTGATGTTACCACCTTCACCACCATCTTTTCCTCATCTAAAACGGTACTGCTTATCCCTTTGAACGCACAGTTCCCCATTATATGTATATGTTGATGGATTCGGTTAAGCTCAGATCAACAATATTCGCGCGTTGTGTTAATTAGTTATAACTAATTAAAAGGTATGGATGTGAACGGTTACAAGGTTGGTTTCTTGTGTTATGGAAGGAGAGGAGAGGATAACTAGCCGACACATAAAGCATCAAATCCCTTTCTTCATCGTTTGCGAACCTTTGAGGGTATTTTCTAGTGGGGTGGACCCACTTAGTTTGTATTATTAGCAAAGTAAAAGATTTTTTTCTACTTATCCTCTGTTCAATTTTACTTAATGATAAATCAAACTAACCGTTAATCAGTCAAAATTAAATCGTTTATCTTGTAATTTGAAAATTTTAGAATTCTCAAAATTGTAATAAATAATGTTAAGTGAATTGTTAAAATGAGATGAATTGACAATGACAATCTAAAGAGTTTGAACATGAGAGAGAAATGTTGAAATTCTCTCTCAATATTTGTCATTTGAAATTCCCCTATTTATCATAAAAAATCATCCTATTTGTCATTTAGAATTCTTTCTTCTACTATTTTAACACATGAATTTTAATAATTTCAAATTTCTCTTATTAAATTAAAATCCTTAAATGCTAATTATGCAATACTACAAAAGTTGCAACACTATCTGAAAAAGGAGCCTAGCAGCAACATAATGCATAGATATAAGGTAAATAGATTGAAATCAACTGTTTTTTATCATTAAAAAACATATTATTTAAGTAAACAAAATTTCTCTCTCCGTAAAAAAATAATATTAATTTCCTCTCTTCATCATGAAAAAAACTCTATTGAATTCTTATATTTTCATTAAGAGTTCCGATTCACTTACATAAAACAGTGTATCCACTATTTTTTCCACATTATCCTGTATGTCCTATTCACCTATTTTCTCTTTCTATTTTTTTTTAGTTATGCTAAAATAATACAGTGATATAATTGTTGTATCCACTCTGTTATGTAAGTTAATACTTTCCCTTTCATTAAAAAAACAAGAAAATGGAATGAAAAGAGAGAAGAATTGTGATTTATGGTATGGCATAATGTCAACGCTTGATAGATGACGGTCAATGGACCGTGATGATGGGTTTGTGGAAAGGGAAAGGGCCTTGTTGCGCCGACTGGCATAAAAAGAAGAGTGCACACTGTAAAGGTTTCAATTCAAGATGCATGAAGAAGCAATATTTTTGGACCGGGAAAAAAAGAGAGAAAGATGAAGAAGCAATATATTTATGGTATTGGCAAATAATAAAAACAAAAAAACAATGTATTTGGGTAAAAAATGATGGGTAGGCCCAGATAGCAATGTGGTCGTGGGCTATGTAAAAGAAGAGACTGAGATCAAAGGTGACCAACATTTTCCGTCCAAAGAGCTAAAAGCATATGACTACCAAGTTCATTTAACAGGGGCAGCATGTGTCCGTTGTGATACTCGATCACAATTTGAAACTTGAATTATAATCATAGCCCCTGCTTGATGGCTTTTACTTTTAATTTAAGTTGTAACAGATAAAACCTAAACAATACTAACGTTATTTATTACTTAACAAGCATAGTTGTACTATATAAATGTTTATCTGCCAAAAAATATATAAATGTTTAACTGCCCATTTAATTTTTAGTTGGTAACAGTAAAATATTAATTTTCTTGGAATTTCTTTTGTCCAACACCGCGACCAGAGCTAATAATTCGGGTTACTCGGCTCGATCCAGCCACATGCGGATAGCGAGCTGAGTTAAAAAAGCCCTGAAATTATTGTTTAGGTTTCTAAAATAAGTATTCGAACCCTGCCTTTTTATGGGCCAATTTTTTTTGCGGGTTTTTACGAGCTAGCCGACCTTTTGCGAGTAACGGGCCGACCCAGTCAGGTAAGCCTATTTTGTCAGGTCTAACCACAAGTATCTTCCACGGGAGACAATCATACTTCCCTCCGAGTATTTAACACAACAACATATCCACATCTCAAACTCGAGACTACTGATTAAACCCCTTATCATGTGATCCATGTGTTCGGTAGTTAATTTTGTTGAAATTGATTTCAGACCATCTTGCATTATTCATTCACAAGTAATTGATTATGTAATTCTATTAAAATCAATTCTTCCATATTTTAATTACTTTAAACAATAAATGTAATTAAAACAATAAATTTTAAATGAATTATAAGTTTTTTATAGCTTTTCTATTTTTACAAAATGTTTTCAATATCTTTAAAATTTAAAAAGTACCAAATATTTTATCCTCTAATTAAACATTAAAAAGATCACCAAGAGGATTCAGATGATATAAATTATGCAAAAATGAATTGTAATGTTATGTTGCGGCTTATTATGGATGGAAGATACGTCTGTTAAAGTCCATAAACCAATCAATATAAAACATGTATTATAGGGTGGTCCAAGAATTAGAGTGGAATTACATACCACAAATTAAATGATGCATACACACCCACGCAATAATGGCATAAAAATGATGACGAATTGAAATAATGAACTTAGATTTCGACGTTGCCTTTGAGCACAAAAGCTCACGGGTTGGTTTTAATCATTATGTGCTAAACTTATATAAATCATTATAACGTACGTTACTATTTGTCTGGATCGTGATAGACAAAGCTCTTTTTCCTTTTCTTTATCGCTTATTATCCTTTAAAAACTCAAAGTTATTACCAAAAGTTTTTAATTTGATCTATTTTTGTTGCTTGAAACAATAACTATGGTAACATCAGTACCCGATTTGTGGAAGATATTATAATTGAAGTTTGGGAATTAATTTTTGCACATATCGCTTCTTATCCTACACATCTCTCATCCCCTTCTTTTATTTTAACTAGTATAATGCCCGTGTGATGTGCAAGGATCTGCAGCCGACTTCAGCTACGGAACAGCTATGGAATAACTACGGAATTAAAATCCATAGTTATTCGTAGCTGTTCCGTAGCTGAAGTCGGCTGCAGCGGCTGCAAACAATCCCGGCACGGGACATGATATATTGAATTAATAAAATAATATTAATGAATAAATTGTATATTAAAACATAAAAAAAAAGCAATTATTAAATACAAAGTTAAACATAATACAAAATTAAAGTTAAATATAAGACAAATTATATATATATATATAAGTCTTTAATTTTATTTATTATAATTGTAAATGAAAAGACAATTAGAAATCGTTTGCGTTGAAATTTAAAAATGATACTTTTATTTGATGAAATTAATGAAAAGCTTGAAATTAAACTTTTCTCCAACATTGTTTTTAAATATAACTCTTCCTTTCCTTTAAAAACATACGTGTTCATTTGAGTGATTATAAGTCATGCGCCATTTTGCACAATTTAAAAGACAAATTTGTATTTCTCAATAATATGATAGAAATATTGCTTTCATTTTAATGTTATGGTTTGGAAGTTTTTAATAACTTATTGTACTAAGAATTTTAAAAGTATAAACACCATCAAACCTATTAAATTATTCATCTGTAACACATGGACTGTTAATATGAATTAAAATATTCAAAAAGATGTTAAATCTCCAAAATAAAAATGGCAACAATTAGTTAAATAACTAAATATCCATTAATATCATATTTTTAGAAGTCTTATATATATATATATAGAGAGAGAGAGAGTGGGGGGATCAAATTACACCGGTGTAAGTTACACCAATTATTACTCCACTGAATAACTTTTTAACAAATCATTGTATTATGTAATCCACCATTGAATTGAAAGTTACTATTATATAGATCATACATATAAAATCTTACATTAATCCGAAATGATTTAATATGTCATTGAGATGTCTCAAGATTAATGTCATATATACATTTGAAATATATATATATATATATATATATAAAACCAACCATTTGATTATCTATGAAAAAACTAACCATTTGATTATCTAAGTAAATAGTGTTAAAATTTTACGAAATTTGGCACAAATAATCACGATGATAAATAAACATATATAATTCAACGCTTGGATTACTAAATAACACTTTTGATTTGTAGTTATCAACGGTGTAATACTTGGTGTAACTTACACTGGTGTAAGTTGAACCCTCCTTGTGTATATATGTGTGTGTGTATGAGTCAGGATCTGTTGACACCAGGTGTTAACTTTCAAGACTTACACCAATTAATAACTTTTTGTACAATGTGAAATTGATCAATCTAATCGTTGAATCATATTATATTACCTTAATGATCATGTATATCAAATTTCAAATAATTTGGACATTCATAGGTATGTTTTCTAATAGTGGACTTTTACTTATATTTTAAAAACATATTATACGTTAAAGTAAATTAGTTTGATGAAGTATCAAATAGTTTTCGATTTTTATGAAATTTTATAAGTTTGATCTACTTTATAAGAACTTTCAATTTAACGGTTGGATTGGTCAATTTCACATTCTACAAAAAGTTATTAATTGGTGTAAGTCTTGAAGTTTGACACCTGGTGTCAACGGATCCTAACTCATATAAATATAACATTTTAGATTTTGAAAAATAATTAACTTCTTATGAACGTTAATAAATATAGAACCTATCTTTTGACTTCTCCTCCCATTTCTAATCACCCCATCCATCAACTCTCCTATCATGAACTCTTATTTCAATTTTTCTTAAGTTTTATTCCCTTTAATATACTCTTTTCTACCCTAACTCCACTTCCCATATTTAACAAAAAACATTTTACATCAAAGAGATTCACATGTGACTAACATTCTTCATTTTGATTTGTTAAATAGTGCTTAATTTAATAATTTCAT
Organism: Sesbania bispinosa; assembly: GCA_026901365.1. Classification (NCBI taxonomy): domain Eukaryota; kingdom Viridiplantae; phylum Streptophyta; class Magnoliopsida; order Fabales; family Fabaceae; genus Sesbania; species Sesbania bispinosa. The sequence goes on along the minus strand of QLOH01000472.1, from coordinate 661,049 downwards.
ATTATTTATTTTTATTATTGCCCCCACTTTTTGATTTATGCATTTTAGTACAATTAATTTAAGCCACTTTTAATTATTTTTCAGGTATTAATACTTATAATTTCTCAAATAAATTAAATTATTTAATTAAGTAAAACAAAAATTTGTAAAAGTTATAGGCTTTTGAGGTAAATTCTTATAAACGTTAATAAGCATAAAACCTATCTTTTAACTTCTTCTCTCATTTCCAATCCAATCATCCCCTTCATCAACATTCCTATCATGAAACTCTTATTTCAATTTTTCTTAAATCTTATTCCCTCTAATATCCTATTTTCTATCCTGACACCACTTCCCATATTTAACTAAAAGTATTTTACATCAAAGAGATCCACATGAGACTAATATTTTTTTTCATTTTCATTTGTTAAATTGTGCTTAATTTAATAATTTCACATTATTTATCTTTATTATTGCCCCTGCTTTTTGATTTATGCATTTTATTGCAATTAATTTAAGCCACTTTTAATTATTTTTCAGGAATTAATGTTTGTAATTTCTCAAATAAATTAAATTATTTGATCAAGTCAAACAAAGATTAGTAAAAGTTTTAGGATTTTGAGGTAAATTTTTATGAATGTTAATAAGCATAGAACCTATCTTTTAACTTCTCCTCCCATTTCCAATCATTTCCTCCATCAACTCTCATATTATGAAACTCTTATTTCAATTTTTCTTAAGACTTGTTCTCTCTAATATCCTCTTATTTCATTTTTTTCTATCTCGACATCACTTCCCATATTTAATTTAAAGCATTTTACATCAAAGAGATTCATATGTGAGTATGTGACTAACATTGTTCTTTTTCGGTGTACAAGGAAAGCAATGAGGTTTGAACCTAGAACCTCATGTTAAACCTACCCAACCCCCCAACCACTAGGCCGACCCTAGTGAGTATCTGTGACTAACATTGTTCATTTTCATTTGTTAAAAAAGTGTTTGATTTAATAATTTCGTATTTATTTATTTTTATTAATGCCCCCTGTAACGCCCTAATTTCTAAACTCAGAAATAATGCCCGTTGGAGACACTATCCCTGAAGTTCTTGAAATCATTTCGTTAAATTTTCGATATCACCACACATTCGCTTAAACTTTCCAACGATTAGCTTAAGCAATTTACAATACAACATCAATATTTATAAATAAGAGTAAATCTTACTTAAATTTAGGGACGAATCCACACTTGGAGAAGTGTGATTCAGTGAACTCATACCGGAAGTCCGACAGAGTCTCCCCTAAAAACCGAACAATTACCAGAATTCAGCTTAACCTGAAAATCTGCAAAACCAGTACATCTCAATATTTAAACCTATCACAGCATTAAAACTAGGCCTCAGTGGCCAACTATGAAATAATTATATTTATACAAGATCCAACAATAGACCTAAATGAATAACCGAATAACAACTACAAATACATTAGGGACTAATCCTATTAACGAATCTTCCAACTGAAGTAAGATTCATCTCCATCCTCACCATAACTGCCTCAACATCAACAAAAGTACCTGCACAACTAAAGTAAATCCCCGAAACGTGGGGTGAGATAATAATCTCAGCGAGTACAACTTGACATGTATAGTGTAAGGAAAAACAACCATCAAGTATTGAGATACACCTAAAGCATATTTATAGATAGCTAATGAAAGAATAATTAAAACATGTAACATGAACTAACAATGATGCAGAACATGATGCTCACGATGCACTCACTGCTGTGCCCAACAGGCATGATCTTATCACTGAAACTGGAGTTAGACCTGAGCTCAGACTACGGGAAACGTCTTTCCCGGGAACGTATCCCACCCATTACTGGACCGAAGTCATGTTTTACTTAGTTTACTTAACTTTTTACTCACAACACAAAGGCCGACTTGAATTACTCACGGTCGAAACCGGCTTAAAAAGGTTACACTGCTAAATATGCTTCATGAAAACTTGGTTATCAAATATTTACACTTAAATGCACTGAAAACTGAGTAGACAATGTATTTCGAGAGTTTCGTAACTCTCGTAAGTTCGTAACTTCGAAATTCAATGGTTTTACATCAAATACTAACATCACCTACTCAATTCCAGTACAAACATCACAAATCCAATCATTTTAATCATATAGAAAGGGAATCAAAGGGGTAGGGTTCAAACATTGATCATTTCGACAATTTCGTAAATCTCGCTAGTTTCGTAAATCTCGCTACCCTAAGGTTTTCATTGAAAATCCTAACGAAACTACTCAATCTCATACAAACATTACTAATCTAACCACAATAATCACATAAAAAGGGAATTAAAGAGTAGGGTTCATGCATTGGAGAGAAATCAAAATCAAAGGGGAAAGGGTGTGTGTGAGTTATACTCACCAAATCTATGAAATCAAGAGGAGAATGAGAATTTGAAGTGATCCAATTGATGATTCTAGCTTCAATCTCCTTCCAAAGCTCCAAAATTGATTTCCTCTCTCTAGAACTCTCTCTTTCTCTCTCTAGGGTGAAGAAGGGTGAGAAAGAAAATGTGAAAATCTGATTTTTGCATGTGGGACTATATATACTGGTTCGCTGGTAATCGATTACAGATAGTCTGTAATCGATTACCAGTAGTCGTAAAATGCACTAGAAAACCTTTATGGGAATCTGGTAATCGATTACAACCCTTGGTAATCGATTACCAAAAACTCAGCCCTCAGGTAATCGATTACGTAATCAATTACATAAAATTCAGCTCTCGGGTAATCGATTACGGACCCCCTGTAATCGATTACCTAAAAACTAGCTCTCAGGTAATCGATTACAACTTGTGAGTAATCAATTACCTAAAAACCAACTCTCAGGTAATCGATTACGAACCCACTGTAATCGATTACCATAACCCATATTCCTAAAGTTCACTTAAGTTAAAGCTTAAAACTTGGTTTTATACTTGAGTTTTAACCCATAGCTCCTCAATTACCTTAATTCCTCAACTTATATTCCCTTAATTACTAATGCATCACCCTCTTATTTTAAGCCTAATTAGTTATTAAAGTTCCTAATTTGCGGGATGTTACATTCTACCCCTTTTTTTTGCAATTTTGACCCCAAAATTGTTCAAGAAACAGAATTCAAAAACTACCTCAACTAAAAGTTTTGGAAACCGTTCCCGTAAGCATGGTGAAGTGCATTCCAGAACCTAGAAATGAACCTAAGGTCCCTATCTGATATGACGTTAAAAGGAATGTCATGGAGTCTGAAAAACTCCCTAATATACAACTCTGCTAATCTTGCTAAGGGAATAGGTACTCTTAACTGGTAGGAGGTGAGCTGACTTGGTCAGTCAGCCCTCGAACACCCAGATAGCATCAAAACTAGTTTGGGCACGAGGCAATCCTACCACAACATCCATAACTATACTATTCCACTTCCACTCAGAGATTTCTAATGGTAAAAGGGTTCCTGATGGTTTGATGTTCTATTTTGTCCTGTTGACACACTAAACACTTAGAAATATAATCTGCTATATCTCTCTTCAATTACTGATACATCTTGGTAGAGTCAGGATGTATAGAAAACTTACCTCTATGAGCTTCCTCTAATACCTGCTGTCTGAGGCTACCCCCTTAGGGACACAGACTCTCCCTTGGAAGAGAATAATCTCATCTTCTGATTCAGAAAACCCTAATTGTTGTCTCTTCTCTTGGAGACTTGAGTCCAAACTCTGAGCCTCCCTGATTAGAGCTCTTAGCTCATTAATGATCTCTTTTAAATGAAGTCTGGCACTATGCCCTCTAATTACTACACCTAAACTTAGGTTCCTGAACTTCTCTAACAAACTTCTTTCATGTATCATCACAAAAGACACATGAATAAACTTTCTACTCTATTTGAGTATACTTGACCAGCTTGGTTAACAACACACTAGATAAAATCTATTAATAGGAACATATTTCACACATCCACTAAGTAAGGACCCTAATTTCATACCTAAACCCGTCAACTACCAGTTGGTTTCAAGTCATATGTTCTTAATGATCTAACTAAGTTTGAGAAAATTCTAAGTGATTTACATGATCCTACTATATTACTTACAATAAGTCATACACACATAATTACTCATTCCCTCGAATCACTAAGTTTGTGTTGACGAATTAATCCAACACTCACGTCATGTCCGAGGAATTAAGTTCACACAGTCACACAAGTAATATCAAACTAAAGTGTGACGGACGGTTCACACTCTTCTAAGAAAACATTGAAAATTCTAGAAACACACTCACGCCATGAACGTAGTTAAAATACCTACGGGCCACGGCATGATCGCGGTAAACGCACTAATTTCCTAACTCCCCTTAATGGGATCTTTCCCTATTCTTATCTTACTCTACCGGTTAGGGCTCGTACTTAGCTTGGCTCTAAGTTTCTACTGGAAAGGAAGGTGGCTTAGAGTTTTATCCCCACTCTGGTTCTCCTAGGAGTAAGGAATCCTAAACGTCTTGGCATTCTAACCTGATGCGCGATCCTACAAACCTTCCATTGTTCCTGACCCTCTAGGCTGAATCTAATTACCCATTCTTAAATCTAACTTTCAAGCTAGATAAAAGTTAGGTGTGCTAGCATATTGAGGTCCTTTTGTGGCTTCCTATGTCTTTTCTACAAGGTTACCCCCTCCTTAAGGCTTCAGGCCCTCCCTAACATCCTTCAGGGTTCTAAATCTTGATTCCTCCACTGGAGGTACCAAACTTACATTCAAAATTCTAAACTAATTCATGCTCCCCGCTTTCTAAGATCTCGGGATATTTTATTATAAGGTGTTATAGAGTTTCCTATTTCTGTTTGGAATACTGACATATAGGTTCCACACTACTCCATAAGGGTTGCGATGCGTTCTCCAGGTGAGTGATGACCCAGGTAAGTATGGTTGCAATTACAACATTAAACATGTATGGTTTGGGGTTAAGGTATTTCCCTCATGGTATTTCACAACTAAAGTTAGGTAATTGGATGGTTGGAAAACATTTATAGTTGCTTGATAATTCCTTGACTAGCTCTAGTGTTGTCTGTTAATCTACTTGTTCTACTCATTTCTCATTAGGACCCCAATTATAACTCCCTCCCCTTCTCTAATTAATTCTGAGATGTCTATAATAGTTCCTCTACTTTATTATTGTTAACTAAGGTGTTTGATTCACTTACTATCCACCTAACAATTCCCTCAGGTGATCCCTAGTTCTTTTCTACATGGCTAACCCTAAATATGACTTAATTGAAAACTTCTTTCTTTCTTACTTAGGTTCGTGGTTAAATCTACTCTACCTTATGCAATTTGTACTAGAACTCTTAACTTCCTTGACTAAAATCCCTCCCCTCTAAAAGAATTGTGACTAAGGTTCTCTCCATTGGTACTAATAGGTTTTTAAATGTGTGACTATGGATGGTATACCTACTGAGTTGGTTTTCAGATAAAAATCTGGCTTGTTCTCACTACCCTGACCATGGACCCTTACCTTACTCTTTTCCCTGAGCACTTCTCCGAGTCCTCGTGGTTAAAACCGTTATGGTTAAACTGAAGGTATGGATGAAGTGTTCTTATTTGAAAATTTCTAGATTTTTAGGGTTATAAGACGTTGCCCCTACAGGTTACTAAGTGTTTTCTAAGAGTGGAAAAGAAAAAGTTAAGGTATGATTGTCCCGTGACAAGCTACCCACTCGATAAGGTTGAAAGACCTTGCTGATTGCAAGTCATGGTAAGACAAAAAGTGTTAGGTAACTGAAACTTACTACCCATACTGCAAGACTCCTGACTACCACAAAATGACTAAGGGGTACACCTATTCTTATATCATTTCAAAAGAAATCTCTTTCCTTAGCCCTTCCCAGTTTATGTCTTTAAATGTCCATGATATTCGCACTATGTTGTTAAGTTAGGGTATATCTTGGACCTATAAAATTCTTTTCAATCTCCACATACCTTCCTAATGGTTCATATTCCTCTCATATGCCTAAGCAAGCTCTGATTCACTCTAAGTAGGGTAGCTATCCCAATACGGACTAACATTCCCATATTCCCTCTAGTGTGACCTTTAACAAGTGTTTGCATAAAAGAAATTTTAACTATGTGGACTACTACCTAATGAGCATACACACTCTAATATAATAAGTCATAAACCATTCAAACAAACCAACGTTACAATCAAAAAGCAAGACACGCAGAACATTCAAATCATACAAGTTACACGATTAAGACCACATTATAAGTCAAACAACAAACTAACCTTCACAAGTAATGAATCTATCTTAACTAACTACCTCAGAGATGCCTAATGTTCACTAGGGCTCTACGGTCACATTCTATAAAGCTTCTATGGTGAGTATACTGTTCTTAGGAATAAACTTAGGTTACTCTCTTTCTAATACAAGATAGGTGGCTCTAACCTTATTAAGGAAGTATCCCAACTTCCTGACCAAGGTATCCTACTCACATAACTAATCATAATCTCCGTGTACATCGCACACACTATAGGGGTGATCGGTCCCTATAGTGTGAACTAACCTAACCACAGTCCAAATGGATTGAACTGCTCTGATACCAAAATGTAACGCCCTAATTTCTAAACTCAGAAATAATGCCCATTGGAGACACTATCCCTGAAGTTCTTGAAATCATTTCGTTAAATTTTCGATATCACCACACATTCGCTTAAACTTTCCAACGATTAGCTTAAGCAATTTACAATACAACATCAATATTTATAAATAAGAGTAAATCTTACTTAAATTTAGGGACGAATCCACACTTGGAGAAGTGTGATTCAGTGAACTCATACCGGAAGTCTAGCAGAGTCTCCCCTAAAAACCGGACAATTACCATAATTCATCTTAACCTGAAAATCAGCAAAACCAGTACATCTCAATATTTAAACCTATCACAACATTAAAACTAGGCCTCAGTGGCCAACTATGAAATAATTATATTTATACAAGATCCAACAATAGACCTAAATGAATAACCGAATAACAGCTACAAATACATTAGGGACTAATCCTATTAACGAATCTTCCAACTGAAGTAAGATTCATCTCCATCCTCACCATAACTGCCTCAACATCAACAAAAGTACCTGCACAACTAAAGTAAATCCCCGAAACGTGGGGTGAGATAATAATCTCAGCGAGTACAACTTGACATGTATAGTGTGAGGAAAAACAACCATCAAGTATTGAGATACACCTAAAGCATATTTATAGATAGCTAATGAAAGAATAATTAAAACATGTAACATGAACTAACAATGATGCAGAACATGATGCTCACGATGCACTCACTGTTGTGCCCAACAGGCATGATCTTATCACTGAAACTGGAGTTAGACCTGAGCTCAGACTACGGGAAACGTCTTTCCCGGGGACGTATCCCACCCATTACTGGACCGAAGTCATGTTTTACTTAGTTTACTTAACTTTTTACTCACAACACAAAGGTCGACTTGAATTACTCACGGTCGAAACCGACTTAAAAAGGTTACACTGCTAAATATGCTTCATGAAAACTTGGTTATCAAATATTTACACTTAAATACACTGAAAACTGAGTAGACAATGTATTTCGAGAGTTTCGTAACTCTCGTAAGTTCATAACTTCGAAATTCAATGGTTTTACATCAAATACTAACATCACCTACTCAATTCCAGTACAAACATCACAAATCCAATCATTTTAATCATATAGAAAGGGAATCAAAGGGGTAGGGTTCATACATTGATCATTTCGACAATTTCGTAAATCTCGCTAGTTTCGTAAATCTCGCTACCCCTAAGGTTTTCATTGAAAATCCTAACGAAACTACTCAATCTCATACAAACATTACTAATCTAACCACAATAATCACATAGAAAGGGAATTAAAGAGTAGGGTTCATGCATTGGAGAGAAATCAAAATCAAAGGGGAAAGGGTGTGTGTGAGTTATACTCACCAAATCTATGAAATCAAGAGGTGAATGAGAATTTGAAGTGATCCAATTGATGATTCTAGCTTCAATCTCCTTCCAAAGCTCCAAAATTGATTTCCTCTCTCTAGAACTCTCTCTTTCTCTCTTTCTCTCTCTAGGGTGAAGAAGGGTGAGAAAGAAAATGTGAAAATCTGATTTTTGCATGTGGGACTATATATACTGGTTCGCTGGTAATCGATTACAGAGAGTCTGTAATCGATTACCAGTAGTCGTAAAATGCACTAGAAAACCTTTCTGGGAATCTGGTAATCGATTACAACCCTTGGTAATCGATTACCAAAAACTCAGCCCTCAGGTAATCGATTACGTAATCAATTACATAAAATTCAGCTCTCGGGTAATCGATTACGTACCCCCTGTAATCGATTACCTAAAAACTAGCTCTCAGGTAATCGATTACAACCTGTGAGTAATCAATTACCTAAAAACCAACTCTCGGGTAATCGATTACGAACCCACTGTAATCGATTACCATAACCCATATTCCTAAAGTTCACTTAAGTTAAAGCTTAAAACTTGGTTTTATACTTGAGTTTTAACCCATAGCTCCTCAATTACCTTAATTCCTCAACTTATATTCCATTAATTAATAATACATCACCCTCTTATTTTAAGCCTAATTAGTTATTAAAGTTCCTAATTTGCGGGATGTTATACCCCCGACCACTTTTTGATTTATGGATTTTATCTCAATTAATTTAAGTCACTTTTAATTATTTTTTATGTATTAATATTTGTAATTTCTCAAATAAATTAAATTATTTAATTAAGTAAAACAAAGATTAGTAAAAGTTATAGGTTTTGAGCTATAAATTGTTATGAACGTTAATAAGCATAGAACCTAGCTATCTTTTAACTTCTCCTCCGATTTCCAATCACATCCTCCATCAACTCTCCTATTATGGAACTCTTATTTCAATTTTTCTTAAGTCTTATTCCCTCTAATATCCTCTTTTCTATCCCGTTGTTACTTCCTATATTTAAGTAAAAGCATTTTACATCCAAGAAATTCACATGTGACTAACATTTTTCATTTTCATTTGTTAAAAAATGCGTAATTTAATAATTGATATTATTTATATTTTTCATTGCCCTACTTATTGATTTATGCATTTTATCTCAATTAATTTAAGCCACTTTTAATCATTTTTCAGATATTAGTATTTGTAATATCTCAAATAAATTAAAATATTTAATTAAGTAAAACAAAGATTAGTAAAAATTATAAGCTTTGAGGTAAATTAGAGGATATATCTTTATTATTTTAATCATTTTTTACATATTAGTATTTATAATTTCTCAAATAAATTAATTTTTTTAACTAAGTAAAACAAAGATTAATAAAATTTATAGACTTTTAGGTAAATTAGAGGATACATCTTCATTATTATTATGATTATTTTTATAAATTAGTAATAGTATTTTTTTCATTAACATAATTAATGATGATTAATAATGCTAACAATTTAATATATAAAAGTGACTTACTATTTTTAGAAGTTCTATTGAAAGGAATTTACCATTTTATCCTCCTTTTAGATATCAAAAGTTGAATTCACTACCTTACTTTTTTTTGTGTAAACCACAGCTATCCCTATTAATTAACAGGGGTATATATAATGATAAAATTACTTAAAATAACCTTAATTTTAAACTGGTCACCTTTCTTCCTTTCTCCTCCATCACTCTTAGATCTCCATTCTCTAGCTCTCACCTTTATTGAAGCAATTAAATAGGAATTTGATTCTCCCTGAATAAAAAGAAAAACAGAACAAGACACACATGTTGTGAGCCAATAGAATCGGAGAGCGGTGGTTAATAAGGAAACATATGCAGCCTGGAGAAGCATGGAAACTTATGGGTGTTAACACTCACCGGCGACAACTAGCACTGCCTCAGTCCCACCCTCATCGACCTCTCCTTTCAAAAGAAATTAAAAAGAAATAAAAAAGTGTATTAAAATGAGTAAATTGGCAGTTTGGTCCTCGACTTTGTAAGGGGATTGCAATTTCGTCCCTGACTTTATGAAAATAACACGTTAGTCTCCAACGTTATTGACCGTCATGCACTTAGGTCCACAATGTTAACTTCTGTTAAAAAAGGGATGACGTGTCACATTTGTTCACACATTGGATGGTGATATGGACAAAACGACGTCATTTATTGACAAGTTGGACTCCAAAAAGGTCCAAAGAATTTCTCACTATTCTCATAAGTCAAATTCATTGTTCTTGTGTCTCTTCGTCTCTGCCCCCTTCGTCTTTTTCGTTCTCCTCACCCATTTTTCTGCAATCTCCGGTGGCTGTGCGGAAGTAAAAGGTGTGCGACGTTGCATTTAGGGATGGATTCACAGGTATTGTATTCTGATACTCTCAATCGTTTATGGGGTTTTAGTTAGGGTTTTGCATTACTTTGGTGTTTGGTTCTTTCTGTCCTGGAAGGTTGTCCCTAATGAAGACATATTGATTGGTTGGTCTATAACTCTGCTTGGGTTAGGGTTTAGGTCAATGGGGAGATTGTTGGTTTTGTTTAGGGGGAGATTTCTACCCGGTGACTTTATTGGTGGGTCATTATTGTGGGGAATATGTTGATGTTGGTGTTTAGTTGGAATAGAATATGCTGAGAGGGTGGCAGTGGTCCCCTAAGGTCAGTTTTTATATTTTGGACCCATGTGACCTTGTTGTGTGTCTGAAAAGCAGGGTACAAAACACTATTATTATAATTAAGTAACAATGGTTAATAATTTTTTTAATTAATATATTAAATATAGTAAAAAAATAATATTTAATTTGAACCAGCTTTTTTCCCCTTGATCTGAGGCATTATCTTAACTGGTGCATGCAAAGAATATCTGTTCATTTTCACCATGGAGGAAACTTTGATGAGCAAGGAAATGGGGGTAGGGTGAGATATAAATGGGGCAAGGTTGATGTGTTGCCTGAATGTGATGTAGACATTCTGGATGTATTTTGGTCTCTGAACTTCAGTAAGGAACTAGGATAAGAAAAAGTAGCAAAGGTGTGGTGGTTGGATAGCTAAAAAAGATTCAGGGATGGGTTGAGCTTGCTGAAAGAGGATAAGCATTTGTTGGAGGCTATTGAAGTTGCCAAGAAGAATGGAGGAGAACTTCATATCTACTATGAGCATCCAGTCGAAAAATCTGAGATTGTTGACATTTCAGCCATTTTGAAGGAGGTTATCCAGGCTGTTCAGGATGAAGGTCCAAAGGGAGGTGCTTCTTCTAGTGCAAGTGGTCTTGAAGGTGAGTTCTTTGTCCATTATTAGATTACATAAATTGGTTTATTCTGTTATAAGGCTGATTGTATTGATGTTGTTAACAGTGGTAAAAGTTGGTGATAGTAAGGTGGTACGATGTAACAAAGTTGATGCTGATGTTGGTGAGCCTGTGGGCCACAATGGAGAATCTGTTACTTATGTTGATACAAGTAAAGGTCAGAGTTAAGAGTCATGTGAAGTACATATTTGTAATACATTTAATGTTTTAATTGTTGTATAATAAGTCTAATACTTGGTGTTTATTACATGTATAGGTAGTCCAGCAAGAAGCAAAGTCAGAGTAAAAAGTCCAGCCAATAGGAGGCAGAGAAAGAGTCCAGTCATTACTCCAACAAAGACTCCTTCAAATAGTCCAGGGAAGACTCCTGCAACTGAAGCTGAAGTGAGAGGCCCTCATAGGGTCTTGATGTTCAAGAGCCCAGCAAAGAAGACACCTGTTAAGAGAAATCCACTAAATGAGGTTGATAGAGTTCATAAGGGCAAACAAGTTGTAGATGAAAGTGGTAGTCAACAGCCAACAACTGGACAACAAGGTGAAGAGGTAATGATTGAAAAGAAAAAAACAAAAGAGAAGAAGGGAGGGAAAAAAGGTAAGGGTAAGGGTAATAGAGGAAGAAGGTCTGTATTTATAGAAGATGATGACAGTGAGATAGAAGTAGACTAAGAAGTGGTTGGGCATAGGAGCAGTTATGCAAGAGATGCAAATGTTGAATTGGCAGCTGATGAAGAATGGCTCTCTGAGGAGTTGAAGACTCCTGTTGGTAGTGAAGATGAAGTAATTGAGAAATATGTGTTTCCCCAATTCAACAGGGATGCAACCTTCGGAAATATACAGTTGGAGCTAGGAATAAAGTTCACCACCTTGGAAGCATTCAAACAGGCAGTCAAGGATTTCAACATCAATCTTGGCAGAGAGATTAAATGGCTAAAGAATGATAAAGTCAGGGCAAGGTGTAAAAATGGAGAGTGTGGGTAGGAAATTTTTTGTGCATACAGTAATAACCAGAACTGTTTCCAAGTGAAAACCTTCAGCAATGAGCATAGTTGCAGTAGGACATTCAAAAATTGTCAAGCAACTCAACCATGGGTGATAAGAAAGCTTGTCAAGAAACATAGAAAATGCCCTTCAATGAAGCATGGTGAAATTTATGAGTACTTTAAAAAGAAGTATGGTGTGCAGCTGGAAGACACTAAAATATGGAGGGCTACTGTCAGAGCAAGGGAAATTATTGAAGGCAGTGAGAAGAAACAGTTTGGCAAGACGTGGGACTATTGTGGGGAATTATTGAGGGCAAATCCAGGATCTACTGTCAAAATGGATACCATTCCCCAAGAAGATGGTCCCCCAATATTTCACAGGGTTTATATCTCTCTTGAAGGTTGCAAGTCAGGATTTAAGGATGGGTGCAGACCATTAATTGGTCTTGATGGTGCCTTTTTGAAAGGGTATTGTGGAGGTCAACTTTTATCAGTTGTGGACCAGGATGCAAACAATCACATATGGCCAATTGCATATGCAGTGGTTGACACGGAAAATAAGGACAATTGGATGTGGTTTTTGAGGTTATTGCATGAAGATTTTGGTTACTATAGGCAACATAATTGCCATTTCATTTCGGACATGCAAAAGGTATTTTCTTACGTTGGACTATAATGCATCATTTTTTTACAAATTGAGGGACCAAACTGCATTTTTTTAAATATCTCAGGGACTCAACTAAATTAAAATTATTTAATGCAGGGGCTTATTCCAGCTTTACAGGAGGTCATGCCAGGAGCCCCCCACGGATTTTGTGTATGGAATTTATGGCAGAATTTCACAAAACAATGGAAGGACAAAGAGCTAAGGTCTTTGTTATGGGAATGTGCAAGGTCAACAACTGTGAGTCAGTTCAACAACAAGATGAATGCAGTGAGGAGGGTGAATGAGAAAGCATGGAAATATCTGAACAAGTGGCCAAATGAGGCATGGACTAAATCACACTTCTCTGAATGGCCAAAGGTTGACAACATCTGCAATAACAACTGTGAAGTTTTCAATTCCAAGATTGTAACTGCTAGAGCTAAGCCAATCATCACTATGCTGGAAGAGGTCAGATGTTACATTATGACCACAATTACTACCAATAAATTAAAGTTGGCCAAGCACATTGGATATTTAGCAACAGTTCAACAAAGCAGGCTTGAAAAGGAAAAGAAAGAGAGCAACAAGTGGACTCTAGCGTGGTCAGGTAGTTCCCTTAATGAATTCTGTTTTTTTCAATAGTAATAGCTTCAACACATACCAATTAAGTTCATTTAATTGTATAGGTGATGATGATCATAACAAATATGAAGTACAATGTTGGCCTGCAAAGGTAACTGTTAATCTGTAGACTGGTACCTGTACCTGTAGATTTTGGCAATTAACAGGTAACTTATAATAATTATTACATTGAAAAATATTTTTTTCCTACATTTACTACTAATCCGGTATGTGTTATGTTTTGCTGTTAGGGATGCCATGCATGCATGCATGCATGCAGTTTATGCAATAGCTTACAAGAATGACAGGCCAGAGGACTACTGTCATGGATGGCTCACAATGGCCTCAATAACTGCAACATATGCTCATTATGTCAACCCATTGCACAGTGAGGAATATTGGCAGAAATCTGACTAGCTGGCACCCATCTCACCACCAATGAAGAGGGCCCCAGGGAGACCAAAGAAGCAGAGGAGGAGGGATGGTGAGGGAAAGAAGGAAACTGCAAAGGGAACAAAACTGAAGAGAAAGCTAGCTGAATTCACATGCTCCTTCTGTGGAGGAAATAAACCACAACGAGAATGGATGCCCTGTGGCCTAAAAACAGAGATTAGAGGAGTGGCAAGCCCAACAAACCAAAGCACCTGCTGATCAAGGTGGGCCTTCAAACATACCAGCCTAGCAAAGCCAACATGGGCCCAATGAACCTGTTGTTGAGTCCCAAACAATTCAGCCAGATGAAATCCCCCTTTTACAAACACAGCCCCCACCCATCATTCAAAGCCCATCAAAGACACACAACATGAATCTAAGGTCTAAATTGCCAATTAAAGGGAAAGGGTCAAGTGCACCAGCAACCACCACACAAAATAGCCCACCACCAACTTTTGCAGCTGATTCAGTTGATGACTTCTCTAAAGCCCAACAATTTATGCCCACTCCTGGGTTGAAGACCAAAGCAAAATGAGCCCTTTACAACTTATTTTGGATTTGTGAAGTCTTTTTTATGAACTTATTTTGTTGGATGATTTTTGTATAATCTCAGACATGTGTAGATCATCTTTTGGGTTGTATTTACTGTTGCTTTTCTTTTTTTGTGTTTACCAAACTCCTGGATATGTTTGGTTTTAAGACAAATATGGGCTTTATTCATCACCATGCTTTTTTATTTTGGGTTTACCAAATTATTGGACCTGATTGGTTATTATAAACCTCTTGATTATTGAGTTGGATATTTTGCTTATGCTATAATGTGGTTTGTGGATATCTTGCTAAAAGAAGTTATGGACAACTGTTATACAAGTTATTATAAACTTCTTTCCAACTCTATTTGAGTTACACATGTTATGTATCTACAATTGTTATATACAAATAATGTTGGCTTATTGTAACATGGCATATTTAGTCAAAAAATATAAACTTTAATATTTCCCTAATAGCATAACATTTTCATAGCATTTAACAAAAGTGGTACAACAACAATTTCAACACTAATAACATAAAAACATAAAAAAAAAAGAGGTAGTACACTAAGATCACTCTAAATTTCACTAATACACACCACAAAAGAAGCTATTCTTTCCACATATATCCCATCATAAAACCCAGCAACAATGAAATAAACAATAGGGTATACAACAACATAATTCCCCATCTTAAATTCCTAATTTCACAATCTACTTTCATAAGCTTCCTTGTAACATAGTTCCTCCATTCTTCATCCTCCCTTGGTAAAAATTCCAAGCTTGAAGCAGATTCGCTCATATTTTCTTCAACCCTAGCTTCATTATCCACCCATTGGAAAAAAGAACATATGTCTATAACCTGGAAATCACAGTCATTATATAATGGAAATCAGTGAACATTTCAAAATAGGGAACGTTACAAAGACAGAGGCAATACAAAATCCATATAAAATGGGGCATGCATATTACAGAAAAACAATGAACATTACCCTAAGTTTGGGACATCCAATGAATAATCTGCCAGGATTTTTTTCGGTTTTACTGACTCTGATAACAGCTCTCAGGTTGCAAAAACAATTAGACCCTATTCGCCCCCTTTGCATATACGGTACCTCCTATCATTTATGCTGCTCATGGTTGACTTGCAGAAGCAATTTCCAGAAGCAATAAAGGAAGAAGGGGGAGAATCAGAACTTGCAGTTGCAGAAAGGAAGAAGAACCAGAGAACTATGGCGAAGAAGAGGCAGAGGATTTGATGAAGATGATTGGAATTATATGACCGTTAGGGCATTTAGACCCAAAAATATAAATAATTAAACAACAAAATGACATAGTTTTGCTCCATTGTGCAATCTACGTGTCAGAAAATGTGACACGTAAGCACCTACTTAACAGCGTTAACCAGTGTGGACCTAAGTGCATGACGTTCAATAACGTTGAGGACTAACGTGCTATTTTCATAAAGTCAGGGACGAAACTGCAATCCCCTTACAAAGTCGAGGACCAAACTGTCAGTTTACTCGTATTAAAATGTAAGAAATATAATGATAGAAGAAAAAAAAAGCTAAACTAGTTGAAGTAGTTTGTAGTTTATAAGCTAAAAGCTGCTAGAATAAAACTAAGAGTTTGTGTCTTGCCAAAAACTTTTATGTGGGTCAAATTAACTTATAAGTTAGTCAAATAAATTAAAAGCTAGCTTTTTGGCCTTACCAAACATATGGGTCCGTTTGGTTTACAGTTGAGTGGAATTAATTCTAGAAATGAATGGTTGAGATGGATGATGCACGCTTTACGAAGTACGTTGAACGGAAGTGATTTAAAATCAATTCTGGAAAACCATGGTAAGAATGTATTAAAATGTAAGAGATAAAATAATAGAAGAAAAATAAATAAGCTAAGCTTGAAGTAGTTTGTACCTTATAAGCTAAAAGCTCTTAGAATAAAATTAGGAGCTTGTGTCTTACCAAAAACTTTTATGTAAGTCAAACTAACTTATAAGTTAGTCAAATAAGTTAAAAGTTAGCTTCTTGGCCTTACTAACCATACTCTATGTTTGGCAAAACTAGTTGGTAGCTGATAAATTAATTACTACTTGATAAGGTAGCTGGTAAATGTAAAATAACATAAAATGACATATTTACATAAATTTTATTATATAAATTTTATTTTATTTTTTGGACAAAATATATTATTAGATAATTATAATTTTAGTTTTTTTATGAATTTTAAATTCTTATTAACTTTAATACTGAAAAAATATTTTATTACAAATTAAAATAGATAGTTTAATATAAGAATAATTTAAAAAATAGTAAAATTAGAATAATAATTTAAATAAATTTTAAGTAAAAAGAAAGTGGGAAAAGAGACTAAAAGAGAAGAGACCCTAAAGAAAGGGAGAAGAGAGAGTTTCTACTAGAAACACTAAAAAATGTCGACGAGAAATGACAAATATGGAAGTGTATTAAAGTATAAGGGATAAAAGTGGAAGAAAAAAAACAAGTTACAAACTAGTTGAAAGTAGCTTATAGTTTACAAATTATAGAAGCTTTTAAAATGAACAAATTTTATGTACCTTACTAAATATTTTTATAGTGGTCAAACTAGTTTATAAGCTAGTTAAATGAGTTAGAAGCTAGCTTATTAGCCTTACCAAACACATTTTATGTCTTACTTGTTTTTGCAGGTGGTACATGTTTGATTTCCTTTAAACAAGATCTTATATTCGAGTCTTGTGTGTGGAAAATTTCCCCCTAGAAAAACTAGCTTCACCATAATATGAATATTCCCGACTCAAATAGAATTACCTTCCATATGGAGTATACTTATGATTCATCCAAAATAAACACACTTTATGTCTTATAAACTAACTTATTGACTTTGTAAAACCCACTCCCAATTTGTTTGAATCTAGCATGTTTTGATTTAGTGGCTCATTCAATTTCTCGTAAATTCCTAAATAACCTTGCCACGTTGCGTTATATATACTTTATTCACAATTGATATATATATATATATATAATATATATATATATAATGATTTTTTCTTGTATGAATAGATTATTTAAAGGTGGTAAAATGGGTTATTTGACCCAATGTAGGTTGCGAGTTATAACCACCTGAGAAAAAAAAGAGTTTGGGCTAGGCTCGGTATGTTAGTGAACTTTACGGGTTAAGCTTACCATTTTAATAAAATAGGTTGGACTAAAATAATATGGATTTAATTTTGCTCAGATTTTTAAAACCAAATCCTACAAATTAACGAGTGGATTCGGGATGGTGTGATCACTGTGATGAGTTTGACCCATTTTACCACCTTTAAGAATAGGTAGATAATTTTTACACCCCAATTTAATTCTACACATTAAATCCCACTTCTTTTTAAATTTTTTTTATCCTAAAATTACCCATTCCACTTTTTAATCTCCTTTTCTTCTCTCAAATTACCGGTAGTGCATTTTTTTCGAACGAGCAACAAGTTACTAGTAACATCTTACCGGTAGTATATATATTACCGGTCACATATCACCTTCACCACTTTGCCTTCTCACACTATCCCGGAAATTCCTGCCACCGTTGTGAATCATCTTCATTGTCGTGAAACACCTGAAAGCGCATTATCGCATGCAATTCGAACCCACCATTTCACATTCAACCTAAGGTAGCGTTTGGTAGACATTTCAGAATGGAACAAAACGACACATATAGGTTCTATTCTATGTTTGGTGTATTTTAAAAGTAGAACAGAACATGACATATCATTGAAAGCGTGGAACACTTTGGTTCCATAAAAAAAAGGTGGAACCAAAGAGAACAGAATATAACATCTCATTATTAATTATTTATTAACAAAACTACCACCGACTCTCGTAACATTTTTTCCCAAAATTGTTATTCCCCACGGTCACCTAACACATTTTACCATCATCATTGTCGCTGGGCACCCTACACACCGCCACCGCTATCGCCGCCACCACCACCACCACCGCTATCGCCGTCACCACCACCTGCCACCACCTAACACATTTTACCACCACCATTGTCGCTCGGTACCCTACACCACCACTGTCGTTGTTGCCACCACCGTTGTTGCCACCACCATCGCCGTTGCCGCCATCGTCGACGTCGCCACCACTACTGCAATTGTCATCGCCATCATTGTCACCACCAATATCCCTGTCACCGTCGCCACTACCACTTAATACCTTTTACCACCACCATTGTCGTTGCCACCACCATCGCCGCCACTACCACCGCCGTTGCCCTACACACCCTACTACCACAGTCCAGCACCCCATATTAAAATTTTCAATACTTAATTAAATAATAAATAGGATAAGGATATATATGTAATTGAAAACATATCATTTTGTTCTGTTCTATAGTTACCAAACACAACATATAAAACATTTTTTGTCCCGTTACGTTCTGTTCTGTTCTGTTTCGTTCTATTTTATCATGTTTTGTTTATCTACCAAACGCTACCTAAATTAGTAGTCGTTTGCAATTCTAACCAAAGCAGAGAGATATATTAGGAAGCACTTGAGGATTAAAAAGTGAAATGTATACCTTTGGAATAAAAAAAATTTAAAAAGTGGGATCGGATGTGTTTAAAAATTATCTCCTTTAAGATTATTGATATATTAGTTTTTTTTTAACATGTACAATATTACACATAATAATAAATTAAAAAAATGAAAATATTTTATTGAAAATCACAAATTTCACAACATTCAATACTATATTAAAATTGTTGATATATTTAAGTGCATAATGATAAATCCATAATAGTAGCATCATGGCATCAAGAAGGGGAAAACATGGTAGACTCCGGAATCTTAGGGATGGCACCCGCGCGGGGCGGGGGATACCTCCCCTTTCCCCGTCCTCGCCTCCCCATTTTATCCCCGTCCCCGATCCCACCTCGGGGTAATTTTCTCCCCGCATCCCCACGGGGACCTCATAATTATAAAAATAAATAAAAAATATAATATAAAGAATAAAATTAGTAAAAATAATATAAAATAATTAGAAATTTAATTTTTAAATTTAAAATTAAGATAATAAAAATAGAAATTATATATATTATATTATAATATATTATATATATCATATAAATAAAAAAATTATATATATATATATGTGTGTGTGTGTGTGTGTGTGTGTGTGGTGGGGCGGGGAGCATGGTCCCCGTCTCATTACCCAAATCTGTCTTGGGGGGATTTTAGTACCCATTCCCATCCCCACGGGGAAAAATTCCCCATCCTCGGGGCCTCATATGGGGCAGTCCCCGCGGGTATCCCCACTTGCAGTACAAAATTGTCATCCCTACTCCGGATGCCCCCACTATAAAGCCTGGACATGCATGGAGGCATCAATAAATGACTAATTGACCAAAAATAAATGGGTTGCATTCTGTACCCTCCAATAAGAGAATGTTTTGGCATATTTTTGTTTTTTTAATTAAAGGGAAATATAAAAGCTAAAACTACTTAGGAACAAAAGTCGGGTACTTCCTGCTAAATCATTTAAAAAATATAATGTCGATTTTGAATAAGGACACACGTGTATTATAAATGAGAATGTGAAAAATGATAAAACACAATTAAGAATACATCGTAATGGTCATAGGGGGTAAATTTTTTTAATAAAAATTAAAAATACAAATTCTAATAATTCAAAGATTATTTAAAAAAATTAAAGAGAAATTAATTGAATGGTCAAATCATACAATTTCTCAAAATTAAATGGCTAATTAATGTAACTGCAGATGGGCGGCTAAAGAGTTCTTGAATTATCTTCTCATTGATCCCAAAAAGAAAGTTAGAATAGAGTTATGAACAGACCTTGTTGACGTCCCAAACAGTGCTATGGCACTGGAACATATATATAACCAGACATTGAGTAACGTGATAAACAGTGCTTGAACATGAAAAATGCTTGTGGAAATTTTATTTATAAAACTAGCGTTGATTAGCTAATTATAATGAATAAATTATTACATAAAAATATTTATATTATTATTTAATTTAATATAAATAGTCATGTAATGTACTATAGGTAGATTTAATTAGGGTCTGCAAAAATATTTGTCTTGGAAAGAGCCGCCAAAATACATTGCCGTGGATTTTAAGCTTTTGTCATTTGTCGCCGTTCCCACTTGAATCATGACTCATGGCCCATGAGTCATGAGGATTGTAAATTTGTAATTATGATATTTTAATTTAATAAATAAATATAAGGAGTAATCATCTACTATATTCATATTCCAATTTAATTAAAGAAGGCAATAAATGAGATTTGAAAGTAGAAGTTAGTAAACTTGTATAAGTGCCAACCATAAACGGAACAATAAATAAGGGGAGTGCACAATTCTATGCAATGGTCCTGTCTTCAACCGATGGGATGTCTCTTGTTGTCAAAATTTCAACCATAATGTTTATTGTGATACGTTACTTTCTGTTGACAGGTTTGCATATTTAATGAGGGTGACGGTTTCCTTGTTTAATTACACCCCCAAAATTGTGCATTACTAGTATGTACTAGTATATATATTGAAACAAATTAAAGGAAGTGAAAGAGCTCAAATTGCATAGCATAGGAGTACTGTAAACACTGATCAGAAGAGTCACAATATATGGGTAATTGGTTTGGGAAGGAAAGGAGCAGCAGCCGTGATGAAGGAGTGACAATCAAGGTTCGAATGACGAAGGGCCAACTCAAGGACTTAGTAGGAAAGGTGGATGTGAGCAATGGCAATTCAGAATTAGGCCGTTTGATCGTTCAAGAATGCTCCAAAGGGAGGCTTCATGCTCGTGTTTCCGCCGCTGCAGCTGCAGGGGCAGATTCAATGGTTTGGGGCTTAAGGCCAATTCAAGAACATAGCGAAGAATGATATATATATATATATATATATATATATATATATATTGATGACATGTCCATATGTAAGTTTTTGTTTTTGTAAGTTTCTAATTTCATCAGAAGCATGAGTTGAATTGTTGAAGGCAAATACTATACCGATAGCTTTGATGACCCCTTTATAAAATGTATACAAATAGTATGACATATGTACTTTATAAATAAACATATCAGAATTGATTCCAGCAGGCAATATCCCCCAACTTCTGAACTTGAGATGAAAGAACTCTATTATTTCCTTTTGCCACTACAATCCTCTATCATTAACTTATCGCAATTTGAACGAGTATATGTTATTCGCTTATTAACATGGCTTTGGCTTGTTAAGTGTTTGATTATAATTTATTTTTCCCAATTTAACAATTACTCTATCTCAAATTTGTATAATCAGTCAAAATAGTGGTACACGCTCAATTTCTTTTAAAAAATATCTTAAATTGAATTCGAGTTACGTATATAAAAAAAATTTAAATTAAAAGAATTAGTTCCACTGTGTTAATTAAAAATATTAGTTGAGTTAATTCATTAAATTTTTTTACTGACATTTAGTAAAATAAAAATAATTAAATTTTACTTATATTTTAAAATAATAAAATTAAATTTTGAATTGATTATATTTCCTTCCAAGTGGTATCTTTAAACCCTCAAATGGGTCTACGCACGTAAGGCCCACGAATGAGTTGTGAGTTGTGACACGGTGGAGCACTCCTCCTTTCCTCTTGGTTACTGATTAGACCGCTTCGTATGGATTATAGTTTCACGGAATCTGTTACAATTTTATTTGAATTATATTTATTTTCGTTACTTAAATATCGTTCTTGATTTTGATTTTCCATCTCTTCTGATTAATTAATAGTGTGACTGAAATTAAAATGTCGCTTAGAGAGATTGCTTGTGCTTACGCTGCTCTCATCCTTCATGAAGATCGCATCGCTGTCACTGTATCCTTACTTACTTGTGTCCTTCCTTCCCTTAGGTTTTGATCAATGAATTTGTTTGAATTCCTTAAGTTGTTGTTTATTTATATATAGGCTGAGAATATCTCTACCTTGTTGAAAACTGCAAAAGTTAAAGTAGAATCGTATTGGCCTACCTTATTTGCTAAACTTGCTGAGATGAAAAATCTTGAAGATTTGATAGCCAGTGCTGGCGGCGGTGGGGCTCCGGTTGCCGTTGCAGCCGCCCCTATTGCTGCTGCAGGTGGCGGTGGTGCTGCTGCCGCTGCTCCTCCAGCCGAGGAGAAGAAGGTAACTCACTCTTAATTGAATGGAACTTGAATTTCTAATGCGCGTGTTAATTAATTTGTTGCAATTTTACAGGAAGAACCCCAAGAAGAGAGTGACGACGACATGGGCTTTAGCTTGTTCGATTAGGCACTCCTTATTCGATATGACATCATGGTTAATTAATTTTTGTGGTTCTTTACTCCATGGATATTAATTGTAGGCTTTCTTTTTTCGTACGTGTTGATTTTGTAGTGTTATCAACTTCGGTTGTATCCACAGGAGAAAGAAATGTTACGTTATCCTCTTTCTTCCATGCTCTGTTCTGTTTGCGTGTGTTCACTATTGTGTTAACTCATGACAATTTTATGTCTCAAGAGCATGATTGTTTTTCCATTTCAAATGATTGCAAACGTACATTTTTAAACGAAAATAGATAATTGTTTTGTAAAAATGTGCATTGAGATGTGTTGTTGTAAATTTTAAACCAGACACACTATTAACACCATTGCTAAACCAACCTTGATTTGATGATTGGTTATAGCTTATATATATAAAAGTCAGATCCGTTGATCGACAATAAATGTCAAATTTCAAGAGTTGTACATTTTAATAACTTTTTGTGAAACGTGAATTTGACCAATCCAACCATTGAATTACATTATATTATCTTCATAATTATGTATGTCAAATTTCAACTAATTTGGACATTTATAAGTATGTTATCTAATAATGGACTTTTACTTATATTTTAAAGTTAAAAAAAATTAGTTTGATGAAATACCTATTAGTTTTTAATTTTTATGAAATTTTATAAGCTTGATTTACTTTATAAGAACTCTCAATTCAACAGTTGGATTGATTAAATTCACATTTCACAAAAAGTTATTAAGATGTGTAACTCTTAAAATTTGATACCTAGTGTCAACGGATCCTGACTCCGTGTGTGTGTATATATATATATATATATATATATATATATATATATATATTACTCTATTGATCATAGGGGCATGAAGATATGACGTTCAGGTTGAGGGTGAACATATTAAAAACTACTTCTCTGTTTTCTTATAGACCCATTATTATCAAATCAAATAGGTGACACTAGGTGCTTGATTAAGATAAAATCAACTTGGTTTCATGTTCCGCCAAATTAAGTATGATAGGTAAATTAACCCTTTTATGATGAACAAATTTTGTATCCTCTCGGTCTTGATTGTATTCTCTATAAAAGGAAGCTCCTCTCTATAGAATTTTTTTAGTGTTTGCCTTCATAATCTATAAAAAAGGAAGCTCCACTTCCTACTTATATATTTCGACCAACACATGCATGTTGGTGTTTCCCATCTTCTCCTTTAGGATTGTTTCTATTCTGAGTCAGCTGGCAAGGAGAAGTCCCATGACCTTATATTAGGCACTAACCAATTCTGTAGACTAAGAGTGGACTAAAAATGTGACTGATAAATTCATAAAATCAGTTTTCATTTTTATTCAATGTTACAAAATTGATCTTGGAATTGTTCACCTCAATCTTTTTTTTTTGGTGCTTGATGAGAGCACCTCACAAGCATTGTGAATAGAAGGCGCTCAACAATTACCTTTTACAGTATTTATACTTTGTTTTTTTTCTTAGAAACTATAGCTCACTTACCACTTCACTCAATATTTGCTGGTATCCCCTCCAATTTTTACCCCATATATCAAACTAGTGCTAACCCCATGCTTTGCACGGGGAACAAATTAAATGAGAATAGTCATTTGCAATTCACATTTTTAAAATTTGCTAATCATAATTAAACAATACTTATTTTTTTAAGTTTAATTAATTTATACTGACATTTTAAAAAATGTTTTATATTATCATCTAACATAACAATTCACAGTTTTATCATAATGGTTTATCTAATAAACTATACATAAATTCATAGTTAATTGATAATAAATACACTTTCTTATTATTATTAGTAAATGTACGTTAATAGCAAACAAATATGAATATTATTGTATAATTGAAATTAATTATCTAGATCAATTCTAATAACAACTCATTTATAATTTTTATTTAAAAATACTTGTGCAACCCATGGTTGTTGACTTGTTGGCTAGTTTTGATTAATATTAAATAACTGGTTGAAATGAATTCACATGCTTTTTGACATTTTCTTTTCTAATATAATCATTTTTCTAACATCAAATATCTTTTAAGAGTTTTACTCTTTTTTATGAATATTTTAAAAAAAGGTTATCTTGACTTCTTTTCTCCTTTCTTAAGTTTAAATTCTTCTCAACAATAAAAAGATTATTTTTTACACACACATTGTAAATTGTAACTGGTTAATTTTATTTTTTTTAACATCGTCTTAATTATTTTAAATATTTTTTATTATATCCAATGATAAAATGATTAATGAATTAAAACTATGTTTCATTATTTTTATAACTTGTTGAGTTAAAATTAGAGTATAATATAGCATTGTGAAAGCATAGTATCTAAAAAAATATTTTATTCAGAATCTTTTTCTTGCTTTTACATAAGAAATATAAAATTATATAGTACATGTTAACTGTTTAGTCATCTAAGTATATACTAAAAAACAGTTGTTACATTATTAAATAAGCAGAATAATATATTTAATTTAACAATATAAATTGTTTTACATGGTTTGAACTTACACACTCATTTGGCAAAAAAAAAAAAAACTTACACACTCTTATTATGTGTAGCATGTACCCATTAATTTCAAATTGGTAGGCAGATTCCGCAACCTGGGCCGTAGGCATTCAAGCAGCCCGAGTCCAATTCTCACTTTTGTTTCACTATTACTACTTGTATGACCTAAGAAAATCTAGCCGCCTCAGTATCATATCCTCCCATCTCCTTCAACAAACCCCAATCGCTCTCACTATGACTGTCTCTTCCTCACATCCACAGACCCACCTTCACGCTTTTTCTATTCTAAATCCTAAATGCTTTAACCCTCTCATGCATGTTGAACGCTTGCGGTGGTGATGGCTAGACGTACACGGCGGCGGCGGGCGGTTTTGGTTGCGGCAATCGGTGACAAGGCTGAGGACGAGGATGAGGCTTGCTCGACGTTGGTGTGACGGCGGAAACAGAGTGCGTTGGCTATGCTAGACAATGGCCGCAGCGGATCTGTGACGAACGCCGACAAAGGTCACGGTGGATCTGTGAGGCCGCGGAGGCGCAGCCACAAAGTCGCGGTGATGGTGATGCAGACCGGCGGCAAGGCGCCGCGACGGGGGAGTAAGGTTGGCCATTTCTCGCGGCTGCAAAAGCGATGCACACAGTGGCGCTGTAACGGTGTGGGTGGCGGGCGCTGCCGCGCGCAGTGCACTGGGCTGCGAACGGCAGCGCGCGGGGCTGAGTCCGGTGAAGGCTGTCACGGCTGATAGTGGTTGGACGAGGAAGATGCACAAAGATGCAACAGCGGCATGGCCGTGGTGGAGGACACCGACTCTGAGGTGGCAGATCGCGGCTGGGGACGGTGTCAGGGGGTACTGTGAGCCGCGGAGGGAGAAGAGGACATAGTGGCGGAGGTGGGGGAGGTGGGGGAGTCTAACTATTTTTTTTTCTCTGCTCCCTGTTTAGTTCCCTAATTTTCAACTCTATCTTTTGATTTTTGCTGCTTTTTGTGGTTGTAGGAACTATAGGATGCAGATATGGTTGTGATTTGAGGGATGAAGGTTGCTGTCCCCTTTCCTTTTCCTTGTATGATTTTATTTTCTTCCTGATTTCTGAATATTGAGACTGTAATTTGTGTGAAGGATTGTGTATTATTCATTCATTGGGACTGAAAAATTGAGCCTGTAATTTGTGTGAATGATTGTGTATGATTGATTCGGACTGTATATATGGACTATATATATGAACTAGATGAAAACAATGTTGATGATGAAGATGGAGTACTCTTTGTGTATGTTTCCTTAGTTCCTTCCCCTCCTCTTTTCTAATTTTTTGTTTCATTACTGGATTTCTCTATCCTCACTCATTCTTTCCCTCTCTCAATGAAGCCATTATGGTATCCTTCTCTTTAGATGAGCTGGTGATGGAAGAACCATAACACCCCCTGCTATTAATAGGCAGAAAATGCATAATAAAATTCTAGAATTGTCCTTGTCCTTGACATATTTCCAGCATTTTAACAGCTCATCCAGCCTGGATCACATGAATATATGAAAAAAAAATTGAAAAAAAAATAAAAATTCACCATGAACAGTGTAAAGGTATCCCGCAAATTAGCCTGAATAAGAAAGTATAGATTGAGCTTTTTGACTAAAAGAGAGTAAAAAATAATTATAAATATCAAAATAATGTGGAAATAAATAATTTATCATTATAGGGTGCTTTGTGTAAGGTGGAAAGAGCGCCTCTGCCATGAATTTTTGGGTAAAGTGCTAAATGAAACAACACCTTTGCCATGAATATTTTTTACAACAGCGATATACGTACCGCAAATGTTAACACCCGCATAAATCCCGCACGCCATTTTTTCTTTTTGCACCCCTTTTTTCTATTCGCACCCCCTTTTAAAATATTTTTTTAAAATTTATTAACCAAATATGATACTCCATTCACCATTTCTGTGCACACAATTAATCTCACAAATTCAATTAACCAAATATTTCACTCTGTTAACCGTCAACGTATACATCATTAACCTACACAAAATTAACCCCATGTTATACGTGAGTTGCAATTAACCAAAAATCATATTGTTAACCACAAACGGAAACACCATTAACCTCACTTTTTTAAATAGTTTTTATTTATTTTTTAATTTGTTAACCAAATATACTACTGCATTCACCGTTTCTGTGCACACAATTAACCTCACAAATTCAATTAACCAGATATCCCACTATGTTCACCACTAATGTATACACCATTAACCTCATTTACAAATATATTCACTGTTTCTGGCCACATAATTAACCCCGTGTTAACAGGAGTTGCAATTAACCAAAAATCCTACTCTGTTAACCACAAACGGGAACACTGTTAACCTCCTTTATTAATATATTCCCCGTTTCGGGACACATAATTAACCTCATGTTAATTAACATAATTTTTATATGATTATTTAATTGTATTTTTTTATCTATGTTTTTATTTGATGAGATAAATAAATAAAAATAAATATAATAATAAAATAAAAATATAAAAATTATTTTTTAATAAAAGAAAAAGGTAAAAAAACAGTTTTTTAAAAAATAAAAGAATTTAAAAAGGGGGTTCGAAAAGAAAAAAGAGGTGCAAAAAGAAAAAACTTTTGCGGGATTTTTGTGATAGGACACATAACATTATTGTATTTTTTATTGTGTGAGGCGATAAAGTGTAAAGCACCGTATCATCGCCTTTTAACATTTGAAAAGCAGAATGCATGCAATATGCATATTCCAATTCTGAGGGGCAGCAAAAAAAAAAGGGCAAGAATTGAGGATGAGAGAGGCTTCCATAGACGAACTCATTGCCACTCCACGGCATTTCACGCTCATTTCCTCTGCACTCACTTTGCTCCACCAAATTTCCTTTTATTTTTATAAATATGCGCTAAATGATGCCATATTTGAAGAATTTCAAATGCATAATCTCCTTTGGTCTAAATTTATACCACTAAAATCTCTTGTTTTATATGAAGAGCTATTTTGAATAAGATTCGTACCAACCAGCATTTAATTTATAGGAAGGTAATTAATTTAACAGATGGTGAATGTGTGTGGTGTGGTCAAGTGCTTGAGTCCATTTCCCATCCGTTTTTTAGTGTCCTTTTGCATATTCAGTTTGGATGGTGTGTGTGAAGTGGGGAGGATTTTTATTTTTTTTTGTGTAAACCACATGTATCCCCTATTATCAGGGCAATCTTGTTCGGGGCTTAGTTACAGTTAAGGCTCCTCACCCCTCCCGAAGAATGTTTTTAGTGGGGATCGAACCCGATAGCTCTTCCCACAATCTCAACCTGCGTTGCCAACTGAGCCACAACTCTTTGGTGGGGAGGATTCTTTTTTGTGTTACCTATTGACTGCTTATAGCATTTTACTCAATTTATTTGCTTTCGAGAGTGTAGTGTGAATAACGGGATAAGATGGTCTTTGGTTTGGATGGTGACACTATGGTTTTTATGGCTAGACCGTAATGATGCAATTTTTTCAAATAAATTAGTGGAGTCAGCAGCCGTAATGGAGCTAATAAAAATTAGAACATGGAAATGTTTGAGAGCTAAGGACTCCTCTTTTTGTTATCATTTTATATTATGGCGCGTTGATATTGCCTCCTGTCTGAACTTATACTATGGCTGAGTAATTAAAATGTAGGTGGTGTATTATCTGTTGGAGTTTCCTAGTGTGTTTGGGCTTTACATTTTTTGGACTGATGCAATGTGGTGTAAATTTTTTTTACACCGATAATGCATAGTAATTAAACTCATTTTTTGTTTGTGTTATTTTATTTTCCTATTTTCATTCTCTCTTTATTTTATTCCCAACAATTGGAATTATTACCTCTGTTCCTATTTAACTATCTATTTAAAGGGAAAAATGTTTCTATTTAATTGTCCATTTACAAACTCAATGCAATAATAATAACATCTTTCTCTATTTTATCCTTATGTTGATAAATGACTCATTATTAAAAATTAATGAGACCCAACAGTAGTAAGAGAGATAAAGTGTAAAATAGAAAGTTTAAAATTTATTTTCATAAAAACAAGAGTAATAATTACATTCATTAATTTGTGTGTTTTTTGTCCAAATATACAGTTAAATAGGAACAAATGTAGAATTAAAGAAGACTAATGGCTAAGTCTAGGGTGCTCAAGTTTAAAAAATTGTTGCACTATCTAATGGCTAAAATATAGTTGTATATAGTGTACCAACTTTTAAATTGGTTTATCCTAAAAAAGGCCAAGGCAAATATATAATATTAATAGTAATACTACAAAAAATATGCAAAAACAAAATAAGTTAATTAGTCGGAGGGTCAATAAGAACATGCACCTCTGCTAATATAGGTTGCAAAAATATAGGAAAAAAATAGTGATAACTGTTAACAAAAAAGGGCCCAACCGGGTTCGAACCGGTGACCTCTTGATCTGCAGTCAAATGCTCTACCACTGAGCTATGGACCCAACTTGACAACATGATGATAAATAAAATATTTGACAGAAAAAGCATTGAGTTTCATGCGATAGTTTTTTTTTATATCCTTGCCACTCCAATCTATGTTACCCCGACATTTTATCGCTAATCTCAATTTTGGGGTAACTTATTTTTTTTATCCTTTTCTATATCCCACAAGTTTCTACAAGGACCCTATAATCTATATTATATTAAAACTCTCCAGCACCTTGCCAATTCATGATTGATATTTTCCCTCCAAAATGGCTGCTTTACAAAATTTATATAAAACATGTGTTTCTCATAATTGGGTAATAGGTATTAGTTGGGGGCAGATTTTACGATTCCATTAAAAAATTATGGATACCGGTCCAACCATGAAACTCTCCAGCACCTTGTCATGCGCCGATTCATGATTGATATTTTTCCTCCAAAATGACTGCTTTACAAAATTTATATAAAGCACATGTTTTTCATAATGGGGTAATGGGTATTAGTTGGGGCAGATTTTAAGGTCCCATTAAAAAATTATGGATACCGGTCCAACCATGACATGTCATTAACTTATTAAGATATGTGTTTAAATTTTTAAACTTATAAACACTTAATAATAATATTATATTTTGGCCCTGAAATTTATTTAACTAATTTTAACTTAAAAGTTTTTAATTTTACATTCCTTGCATGATTTTGAAATTCTTATAAAACTTAGTCGCATCAATAGAACTCAATGTTTTTTTTTTCAGAACATAAAAAATTAAGATTACAATCAAAGTATACTTCACTCCGAGTAATCAAGCAACAATATGCATCAACGCCAGAGAGTATGGGGAAGTTTTTTTGAACTAGAAGCACAGAAAATTGTATGAGGTTGCTAATGTCAATTATTTTTTCAAACTAAGAAATCAAAATGAAGAAACAACACAAAAAAAGTTTAACAAAAACTAAAAAGTGTAGGAAGCTCAATTCTTTTAGTCTAGGTGTGCCTTTCTTGGAACGACACTCCCATCATCTTACCGACGACCTTCCATGTCGGTAGTGGCGCTGGTCTTAAAACTTTCCTCGGAAGGAAGCTCTTCCAAGGATGGTTGTTAGAGAGCGACGAAGAATAAGAAAGCAAAAACGGATTCAGGGGAAGCATTATAATTGGATCGCCGCTACCACCACCTCCTCCATCTTTGTCTTTGTCGTCATCGCCTTCTTCATCGTTGATACTCTCCTCTGCAGTGTCTTCTCCACCATTTTCTCTACTGTCGTGCATCAACCTATCTCCCTTTTGTGATCTGCACCATACTCATAATCAACTTAGTAGATGATGGAGTGACTCGTGATTTTTGTAGCGTCGTGGTTTTTAGCATTTTAAATTTTGATTACCTTAGTCTCAAAACGGTTAAAAGAACCTATAAAGAATTGAAGAATAGTCTCCTTTAGCAAGGCAGTCTCACAGTTACTTAGTTCACTTTTCACTGCACTTGATTTAGAGGTACCATAGTTACCCAATTTCATTTGGCCTTAATGTGATATCACTTCACATGTTTTAAGAAAACAAAAAAGAACTTGCTCTACTTTTAATCGCTTAATGATGTAGATATGAAAGAACAAAAGTAATGCATCTTAAATTTCAGAGGGAAATGGTGGTTTGCATTACCTTGAACGTGAAATACATATGGCACAATAATATTCGAACAACTCATGAGTGGATTGATACCCATTTTTTAATGACAAGGCTGGAGCAATCACCATTAGTTGGATTGAGTTTTCATCTTTTTTTCCATTCAATCAATCAACTTTTTTATTTAAAAAATAAACACTACAAAATAACAAAATAAATGAAGTTCCAAAAGATACACTTGATGATGGAATCAAGAAAGGCTTGAAAGAGTATTTATATCTTGTTAATTTTTTTCTCACCCAAATTTCATTGTTATTTAATTTTTTATTCTTTCGGTTTTTATTTTTTAAAATGGAAAATTTGTGGATACTATGGTGTGATATTAGACAAACTTTTAAATCAAAATGAGGATATTACTAAATAGAAATTAATATGAAACAAAAACTATTTTAGGTTTCTAGTTTTATTTTCAATCTATTAAATTATTTTTAAATAAACACTAAATTCCATTATAGGTACGAAATTGAGGATAATTTTATTATTTTAATTATTATTAGATTTTACCATACTATAAGTATGATCCAATTAATATTTTAGAAATTGAATTGATCGTTGAAGTGATAAAGTCATTATAGTTCACGATTTATTGGTTTAGATGTAGTTATTAAATTGTGATTAAATTGATAATAACTAAATATAAAATTTTAATATTATATAATATATTTAATAATAAACTAACATAAAAATTTAAGAAATTAAATCAAGTAAAATTTTAAATTAACATAAAATGATCATATTTTACATTTTACAAGATAAATAATAAAAATAAAAATAATTCGTGTATATGAGTCTATTTAAATTGGTATTATACCTTTAAGGTGTCGTATAAGGTGCACAAATAAAAAACCTGTATACCGATACACAAGTTTTGTGGGTCGTCTACTAAACATAATTACAATACATACATAATTAAAAAACTTATATTAATTAAAAAAGAGTATAAGGGGTATTTTAATCCATACATAATTACAATACACAATATTCATCTACTAAACATTATATCTATATTAAATTTAATTAGTCATAATTGATGATAGTGGAAGTAAATTGTAAACCCAATTGAACTTTATCTGTAGTGTGAATTTAGAATGTGTTTGGTAAGCCATTTCAGCTAGCTGAAAGTTGAAATTAAACCATTTTAGTTGTGTTTGATAATGTAACTTTTTTGGGTAGCTACTAGTTGTTATTGAAAAGCTACTTGAGTTAGCTTTTTTAAAAAAAGCTCTTATTTTCAGCTACTAGTTGAAAATTTATTACAAGTTTATCCCTCAATCACCCCCACTCATCATGATTTAATAATTAATGACGTCTTTGTATGTTATTTTACCATTTTCAGCTAGTTTTACAAAATACTTTCAATCAAATCAGCTAATTTTTCAGCTTCCAACTAGCTTTTCATATAATTTTACCCGACAGACTCTAAAAATAATTCTCAGTCAAAGATAAATATAAAAAAATTAGTTAATCATAAATTTATATATTGTTAATATTGAATATTTCATAGCTATAATTTAAAATTTATCATATTATATTAAGAGTGTGTTTGACTTGCCATTTCAGCTAGCTGAAAGTTGAAAATAGTAGCTGAAACCATTTCAACAGTGTTTAGGAAGATAGTTTTTTTTTTGTAGCTACAAACTTTTCTTAAAAAACTACTTGGGGTAGCTTTTTTAAAAAAGCTCCAATTTTCAGCTACTAGCTGAAAATTAATTACAAGTTTAATCCTCAACCACTCTCACTTATTATTATTTAATAATTAATGTTGTCCTTAAACGTCATTTTACCATTTTCAACTAGTTTTACCAAATACATTCAATAGTTTTTCTGCTTTCAGCTAACTTTAAGCTTTCAGCTAGCTTTTCAACTAGTTTTCCTAAACGCACTCTAAATTAATAAATACAATAATAATATGTTTTATTCACACTATTTATCTTGATAATTTTGTATTATATAAAAATCTCATTTTTAATCTTTTTTTATAGTCTTAAAAATATTGTACAAAGCGTGATTTACTGCCGTGAAACATTTTGAAAATGAACTGCCTGTAAATTGTTTAAAAAAAAATCGATTTTTTTTTTTTTCAGGAGCAAAATGAAAATGAATTGGTTGAACAAGTATTATTTGTAGGAAAAGTTAGTTGAGTATTGGTGGCTTCCCTGTGTCCACTCTGCTTCTTTCTTTCCTTTCTTGCTTGTATGAATTGAAAACATGAAACATAGCATAGGTGGCGATTAATTGCCAATTGTGTCATTGCCTCATTGCATTGATCTGAGAAAAACGGTGATTTCCACGTCTTCTTCCCTCGTTTCCTCCGCCCTTTTTTCATTCTTCCTCTCTTCCCTTTCTCATTGCCATTGCCATTCACAGTCACAAATCACAATACAACAAACAATGTCTTTCTCAGCACCCAAGTTTGCTCAACGTCTCCCTCTTCCTCTCAGATCCAATGACAACAACCCTATGCCTTTCCAACCATTCACACCCTTCCTTGGATCCACTCACAAGCTTCGCTCCAATGCTCCCATTAAGCTTGCTCGTCCTCACAACCCTCGCTCCACTATTGCCTCCGTTTCCGATGCTGTCAAGGAGAAGAAGAAGAAGCTCAATTTGCCCGCCAATCTGGTACCCCTTTTCCCTCATTTTTTCGTTTTTGATTTTCTTATGAATTATCTCTCCCTTTCCTAAAATAACTATTGGCATGAAAGCATGGATTCTGCGTAATGTGTTTCTGAGGGGTAAAAAAACTCAACTTTCCACTTAATAGAACCCAATTCGTTTATAAGCTGCGTGATCCAATATTCTCTTTCAAATGTATATATAATAATAGATACTTAAATCTGATGATATAAATTTTATGGATTTTGTATGAAACAGAAGAAGAGGAGATCTTGTTATGCTACCTACCCAATCAGCTTTAGATTCTAGAAAATAATATGTGCTATCTATGTTTGTGGCCAAGTGTTTGAGGCTATTGTTTTTATTTGGATTTGTGTGTGCAGCTTATTACAAAAGAGGAAGGCTTGGAGCTCTATGAAGACATGGTATTAGGCAGGGCCTTTGAAGACATGTGTGCCCAGATGTATTATAGAGGCAAAATGTTTGGTTTCGTTCACTTGTATAATGGCCAAGAAGCTGTGTCAACTGGATTCATCAAGCTTCTCAAGAAAGAAGACTATGTAGTGAGCACCTACCGGGACCATGTTCATGCACTGAGTAAAGGGGTCTCAGCACGTGCTGTAATGAGTGAGCTCTTTGGAAAGGCCACCGGATGCTGCCGAGGTCAAGGTGGATCTATGCATATGTTTTCAAAGGAGCATAATTTGGTTGGTGGGTTTGCTTTCATTGGCGAAGGAATTCCTGTGGCCACTGGGTTAGCATTTTCTGGTAAGTATAGAAGGGAGGTATTGAAAGAGGCAGGTGCTGATGATGTTACATTGGCATTTTTTGGAGATGGAACATGTAATAATGGGCAGTTCTATGAATGCCTAAACATGGCAGCTTTATGGAAATTGCCAATTGTGTTTGTGGTGGAAAACAATTTGTGGGCTATTGGGATGTCACATCTCAGGGCGACTTCAGATCCTCAGATATGGAAGAAAGGGCCAGCATTTGGAATGCCAGGGGTTCATGTCGATGGGATGGACGTTTTGAAGGTAAGAGAGGTGGCAAAGGAGGCTATTGAAAGAGCCAGACGAGGAGAGGGGCCAACTTTAGTAGAATGTGAAACCTATAGATTTAGAGGGCATTCATTAGCTGATCCTGATGAGCTTCGTGACCCTGGTGAGCTTTTACATTATGCTTTGTTTTCTTAGAATCCACTTCAGCTGTGCTGTTAATTTTAAGTAAATTATATTGATACTCCTTTGATGGTACCTTCAGTTGTACTATGCATAATCCTTGTATATTTAGTTTGTCATATAGTTTACTGTGCATTAACTTCAATTTAATTGTTTCTACGAGCAGTTTGCTTTGCATGTTTTATGTTGACAGTGATTTTATGTCAAGAGTAAGATAAGATAATTGATTTGGATCATTGACTGGCATTCTATACAATGGATGCCTACTAAGTGAGAAAATGTAAATCTGTCATCTTGAAGGGGTTGAACTTGTACTTGTGACTCTACTCTTTAACCTATTAATGTTGGAAAAATGTATCACTTAGTAATTTGGTATTGAAAATCTGTATAACAACATTGGAAGAATCAAGGAAACAGGATGGAGACATTAAGTCCTAATCAGTAAGTGAAGATTTCTCTAGCCTAAACTACAAATTTCTTATGCTTGAGCTATTATCCTCAAATTTGGAATGGTTTAAGAAAATATTTGTTGAGGGTTGGTTCACAGTGAGACATTTCAGTCCCTTGGCTAAACTCAATACTTCTCTTTACTAACAGCATGTTTGGATGGATGTTAGGAGTACCCAGAATCATGTTTAAACATCCTTTGAAATTTGTGTCAACATAACATGTTTAGGTACTCTAAATCAAAAATGAGTTTGCCTCTAAACTCATATTTGAGTTAACATGATAAATTGTAGCTTTTCTATTGAGTTGAAAAACTTATAATGAATTTTACAACAAACTTAATTTAAGAGAACAGTTTCCAAGCATAAATACATAACTTTAAACTCACTTTTAAACAAAATTAAGTTCATTTAAACTCAAGTTTGCAAATGCTCACCCAAACACACCCTGATTTGTTTTTCATAGAGTAACATTTTCAGCATTTTGACTGCAAGTTTAAAATATTATGGAGCCTGATTAGCATCCCTGTTGAAATACGGAAATCAGGATAAAAGCCAATGGTTTGATCAACATATCTGATTAAAGTTTATCAACATTTTTCATAGACTAAAGTTTTGAATGCTTATTCTGATTTTCCAGCAGTTTGATCTCATGTTTTTGTCAGGTATTTTTCTGCCTTTCAATGTCTTATGCGTGTTTAGTAACTTTAATAGTGTTGACCTAATTCAAATTACACTGTGAAGGTTTTAGTTGCTTAATTATTGTATCTTCTGATAAATCTAGCATGATTTACCCTTTTAAAATGACCTGTTAAATCTATAAATCTATGTTATTCTATGTATGTTTAACTACGTCATTCTTACAGCAATAGTATTATGATCGCCACAACTGTGTTGCTAATTTCAACAAGACTGTGAATTTTCATGTCATGATCAAATGAGTTACATTTTGTCGTAATTTTCTCTAAGCCTTCTATTTGGGTTGTGTCAGCCAAGTTTGTAATAATTATTCATAATCATCTCTTTCTGCTTTGGCAGCTGAGAAAGCACATTATGCTGGTAGGGATCCCATATCTGCACTGAAGAAATACATGATTGAGAACAAATTAGCCAGTGAACAGGAGTTGAAGATCATAGAGAAGAAGATTGATGAGGTCGTTGAGGAATCTGTTGAGTTTGCAGATGCAAGTCCCCTTCCACCCCGTAGCCAGCTTCTGGAGAATGTGTTTGCTGATCCCAAAGGTTTTGGACTTGGACCTGATGGCAGGTACAGATGTGAGGACCCAAAATTCACAGAAGGCACTGCTCATGTCTAATCTTTTCAAGTCTGACATCAATCTGCTCAGAGCTCTCAGTTTTCGATTCATGTTCTTATTCTTATACTCACTACACTAGAGATAAAATCTTAATCAGAAAATATATTACCCTTTACAAAATATAAGCAGGATTTGTTATTTAGGTTGGAATTTTGATTTTTCTTCTCTTATATTTATCATTGTTTATGGAACTAGTGTCAACAATGACAATCCCTACAGGTTGATTGCCCTGCTTTTCAGATTTTATAGCCTCTATGCTCTGTAGAATTTTGATCCTGCTTTTGCTGCTGGTCCATGTATTTGTGTGTTGTTGCAAATATGAGAACCGTAGGACTATGGGGTAATTAAAACCCATAATTCTAATGGACTTTTCTAGTTTTTTTTAGATGAGGATCTTGGCCTTTCTACATTGCAAAGCATGAAGTCTAACAGTACCGCATGTCCTCTTCGTTTAGCATGTGTTTGCATTCCTGTTGAAAACGTAAGTTCGCATATCCTGAGACATATGAATGTATGAGTAACAATATATTCGATTGAGAAAAATGTATCTTTAGAGGCCTCAAGGCTCAAACAGTAACACAAACACACTATTCATTAGTATTTAGTAATCAATTTTTCCAGATATTAATGACATCAGAATTTAATTGTGGAAAATCTAAATAACTGCAAGGTAGAAAACAAATAGTTGGTGGAGTGGTGTTTACAAATCTTAGCTAATCGAATAAAATGCTATACTTCAACTGGAAAGGCCTTAAAAACTGCGGTTCCATCTGCTTCTCATGTTTAGATCGTTTCACCATTTTCAATCAAACTTTTCCAGCTATGGCATTATTGGCTTTGAAATTATTATTGCCTGTTGGTTTTACTAGTCCATTCAAATTGACGCTAATATCTTTCAATTTTTCTCAGTCAAACCTACACTTTAAACAGTTTATTTTAAGCCCTCATATTAAATAATGGCATTTTGTTCCTTGCTAGATATAATTATGATGTGCATAAAACCCACTAATCACTTAATGAGGCTATAATGGATCCGTTAGCTAGCAAGATATGGTATTTATTTGTGTAAAATTTATTTATTGTTTATCCCTGCTGATCTTCTCGCAGAACACTTGTTTCTCATCTATTTCTTTCATGGTATGTATTCTTTTATAAATGTTGTCTTTTTTTTTTTCATAAATTTTTGCCCTTTTGTCATGAATCATGTGATACATAGTTGACGTAAAGTATGGATGATGGTTGTACAATTTTTTTGGTGCATGGTTAGGTTGAATGGCTTAGTTTGCTTATAATTGCTAGAACGTTTCGGCATACTTCCTAATAAGTAAAATTGTCTAGTATTTGTATTCTGGTATTATTTGTGTCTAGTTGATAGTAGTCCTTATTGTTTCCACAAAAGCTGCAGATATTTTTTTTGGTCAATATAAAAGCTGCAGATACAATTTAATTACAAATCATCACCCCCCACCTAAAAAAAATCACTAAACAGACCATCTGGCTCATATTCTTCCTACCTTTAGGATAAATACAGGGTCATGCTTTCCTAGATGGCCTGCATTGTTTTCAATGTATAGCTGCTAGTACCCATGTACATTTCCTGAATAATAGTTTGTGTAACTATCGTTATTCTCTAAACATGCGGGTGATGCCCAAAAAATTACACTTACTCGGAATCAAGTTACAGGGTGTGGTATTAATTTCTGTATTTTTTTTAAAAAAAGCAGGTTCTCCATGCCACGCTGTCAAAAACAATAATATAAGAGGAATTAATTTCAAAACTGCATGAACATGGTAAAATGTAGTCTAAATTGCGTTAGTACATCTCTGCACCCGGTTAAAAATTTTATAGATATGTAAAAAATAAAGGAAGTTCCTTATCAGCTCTGACATTGTTTGTTCTTGACCTTAAGTTGAATACTTGTCACTCGAAAAATCATGTTCCAAACACACATTAAGAGATCTTTGATATTTCTGATTGCAATTTGAAATCCAACCAAGATATAAGAGTAAAAATCCAGATTTTGATGGAACTGTCAGAGTGGTTCACCTCTACATTCAGCTGACATTTTCTAGTTCTGTAGTTCAGGAAGGATCTCACATCAATCTCACTTATATATATATCCAGACCAGAGCAGAGAACCTTCTCCTTCTGAGACACCCAAAATTGCAATCATCTCTAGGAAGGATCTGTAAGATCCAGCTATGTCTCAGCTTTCCCTACACCCTCTCTAACAACTAGTTTACGACCATGAAATTCCTGCAAGGAGAGAATAGACATGAGACACAAACAAGTGAAATAAGTGGCAGAGGAACATTGAGAAGTGGGGGAGGCAGATTTTACTGTTCCATTGAGGGACACTGCTTCATCACGTTCTCTCTGAGAAAGATAAGAGACAAACGCATAGACCCGGCTTTTCCCTTGTTTCAAATCTTGCAACACCCTTACACTAGCCACATTACCAAATCTACTGAACAGTTGTCTCACGTCTTCAGGTTTAGCAGACTTAGCAAGATTCCCAACATAGACCTTATGAGGACCTTCATAGTATATAGTTTTCTTGGGTGACGAGTTCATTGTCTCAAGATTCCTTCTACTTGGATTCATCTGAACTGAAAATCTAACCCGCATTTCCCTCCCACCAACATCCTTCAGTTGTGAAAAAAACAAAGAAAAACAGATGAAATAGCCACCAGAAAGAACACATTGATCAACTAGATGCAGGGAGGCAGTTTCAGTCACTAACCATTCCATCCAATGCAACAATTGCATTTTTTGCCGAGTTAATAGATCCTAATGTGACAAAAGCACTCCCTTTACTTTCACCAGTCTCCGGATTCCGGCAAACCTGCAACACAACAAGCCCTTGTTTGTTGTGATTATTATTACATGAATCATGCGTGCCTCGCTGCATTCAGATTATTTATTTATAATGATGAAAATCTTATGACAATTGGACTGGCACTGGCACTGGCACTGGCTATGGCTAGTTTAATCTTATGACAAATGACAATTAGACAAGCTAGTTTATGAGAAAAGAGGAAGGAGCAATGAACCTCTATAGATAGAATGGATCCGTGAGGCTTGAACATATGAAGTAGCTGTTCTGTGTCACAGCTTCTTGGAAGGTTGCACACATACACTTCAGTAGCTCTTCTCTGCTTAAACTGCTCT
Source organism: Sesbania bispinosa (assembly GCA_026901365.1). Classification (NCBI taxonomy): domain Eukaryota; kingdom Viridiplantae; phylum Streptophyta; class Magnoliopsida; order Fabales; family Fabaceae; genus Sesbania; species Sesbania bispinosa. Next base: position 620,839 of record QLOH01000472.1, on the reverse strand, counting down.
TCCTCTTCATCGTTTTCTCGCTCCACGTCCGTTTCTTCATCCACCACCGCCGCTAAGGCAGTGAAAACCCTAGCCTTGGAGCTGCGTCCCGCAACAAGACATGAGGAAGGAAAAGGCCCCGCAGAACACAGAAGGAAGTGTTTCACCGCACCTCCAAATTGAGGCTTATGGTTGAGGTTGAGGTTGAGTAAGGAAGAAGAGGGTGACGTGAAGGAAAGAGACAGAGTAGCCTTAGCTGCCATTGTTTTATTTTACCCAAAATTCCCGAAACTCCTACTCCTAACTACAGAACTGGATTCAGTATTATACTAGTACTAATATAGTAATGAAACGGGCTATACCCACCCGATACAATTAACACGAACCGGGGCTCCAGCTCTCTCTATTCCTGCAAAGAAAATAAAATTATCATTTTACTATTTAAATATCTTTATGATGAAAAAATAACTACTCTTTTTTATTTGATAATTATAAAGAAAAAAGTAAAAAATGTGATAGAATAAAACAATTATTCTATTCTATTATATTTTATTTTAACTTTTTTCAAATAATAAAACTCAGTTCATTCCATATTATTTTACTTCACTCCATTATTTGTTATTATTTATTTGGAAATCACAGCATTGATTGCATTTGCAACATTCAACAATCAATGCTACACACTCCAATAAAACATTTCTATTTTTTGATCCTTAACAAATACTCTAAGAGCACTCGTTAGCATTTTCCTATTTATTAAGCTAAACATAACCTTAAATGTGAGAGCATTTTGTGATGCTGTATTCTATTCTGTGAGAAAACTGAGAACGCATTGGATTAACAAATCCACATTATTTTGCCATATATTTTAATCTTGATTTGAAAGGAAATTGAATTGATGAACCCTTTTTGTATACTTCCAAGTTGTTGGTTATTAGGTGAGAAATGTCGTTTATACAATAATATGGTGTGCAATAAAGAGATATAGAGATAAGAGAGAGGAATGTGAAATGTGGAGGATGATGTAATAGAGAAATAAAAAAAAAGTGTTGTATAAATTGTTATATGTTTTTAATATATCAATATAAAAATATGTTTGGTTTAATCACATGTGTCTTCCACAATTCATGGAGGATACACTGGACAAGAAAGGAATATCAATATCTTATTCAATGCATACAACAGCAGAAAATTATAGATGAAATGTGTTTTCTTTTCATATACACTCCCCATGCCCCTTGTCCTTGCTCTTTTGCTACAGAGTGCATGGGCTCTGTATGTTTAAGAAGCTTATCTTAACAATGCTTAGCCCCCAATTTCTAAGAGGGCCTTCATGCCTCTAATAACACAAAGTCACAAAATATGTCACCAAGTTTAAAGAGGCTATATTAATATATTCCTAGTTTCCTACAAATTTTTAAAGGATGTTATGTATAATCAAATCAAAACCCAATCAATGGATTAATTTCTCAGCTAATTGGTGGCTGGCTTGGTCATTATCAAAATCACATAGGATACATGTGAATTTGTGTAGAGGAGTTTTTATGAGAAAACTTTACAAATTTCTCTAACTAATAACAAGCCCTCTTTCCTCATTTATGTAAATTTCTCATAAACCCATCTAAGCATTAACATAATCTTTCCATTCACAAAAAATAAGAATGAAAGAATGGCATCTCAAGTTTCCAATCACACAAAAAATGCATCTCAAGTTTCCAATCTCTACAGTTACATTCACAGACATCAACACAGAAGTTCTGACTCCCCGGAGGTTGTAGATCGGCCGCTTTCTCCGTTGATTTCGACAGATCGGCACGGAAACGTGAACCCAGCAGCACAGCGCCGCCGTGGACGGCCGTCTCCTTCCTCGCGTCCGCTTCCCCGATGACTAGCAGGCGGAGATCTTCTTCAACGGACCGCTTCCTCCATCGCTTGCGAGCTCAGCAGCGGTGGTTGAAGAATACGGTGGATGAGACGGTGAGACGGTGAAGAGAATAAGGAAGTTGGGTGGGAGAAGATGTTGGAACAGATGGGAGGAAGAGAATAGCGATTTCTCTCCTTTTCTTGCCTATTCAGCCGAGAAATAAACCTGTGGTGGAACCCACCACTTTTTAGTAATTCTCTCTTTTTCTACTCACTCACCAAACAGGATATAGCTTCCACCCATCTCATTTCACTTTAGATTAATGAACACTCGCAGATTATTGTAGGCACTTTCATTGTTAGGGTTCACAAGATAGAGGAAGAAATGGGGGCCAAGGAGGTGAGGAGCGGCGGCCATGGCTGTAGCCGCCAGAGTGCGACAGTGTCTGGAAGCGATGATGCTCGATGCCCTGGGAGGCCACCGTGACGGCGACGCTGCGCAAAGGGAGGACGACGGTTGTTGGTCGTGACTGAAACGACGGGCACGGAGCGTGATGGGCCCTGCAGAGGCGCGCGGTGGAGGCGTGGGCAGTGACTGTGTTGGTCGCGACTTAGAAGTGGTTCAGGGAGTGGTTCTATCCCTCTCTGCCACCGCCGGGATGCTTTTTTGCAATTCTATCACCCTTCCTTTTCTTGTTCTCGATTCTCTTTCTGCTTGGTTTGTTGCTTCTAGTAGTATAGACTAGCCATTCGATTTATGTGATTGTCACAACTTTTGGAAACCATTTATTCAAATCGCTGCTTTAGGTAATGCATTGAAATATCAATAGATTGGTAATAGATTTACTTTTTTCCTTGACATTGTAGGAGGTACTGGACAGCTCGTTTGAGGAGGTTATATAAATCATTGAAATTTACCCATGGTTGTGGCAAATATGCAAAAAGAACCATAACTGAGTCTACTGTCACTAAAGTAAGGTATGCTTTGCTTACTGTATCTTTCTTTTGTATAAGTTCTGGAACTTTTTATGTAATTGACTTAGTTTAAGTTTTGTTATAGAAAGCAAGAATCTTAGAAAGAATGATTGGTTTCAATTGGTTGTTAGGGTCTACTATCTTCATTGCTGTCAAATTGCTTCTAGGTTCATTCTCCAAAATAAGTTACTTTTGGTCTCTCTTAAGAATTACAATGTTGATACTTATATGGAAATTAATATACCGATTAACCTCGAAAAAGATTGAAATAATATTAATCTGTCAAATGATCTAACAATATGTTGGTCAGGTTTGACCTTGTGCAGATATTTAAACAAACTTTGAAGGATGGGCATGAAAGTTGTGGGCCATAAGCTGTTACTTTCCAGGTTAATATTAAAGATATAAGTATAACCTTTTAGATTACTTAAGCAGGACTGCTGAAGCCTGAAGGAACAAGGTTGCACTGCACTTCAAGAATAAACTTACTTTATAGGGTCAACTTACTAATTTCATAATTGAAATGGTCTCAAGCTAGGAAGCATATACACAGGCATCACATAATATGGACTTAGACACAACCATGAGCAATATTCAACATGATGTCATATGTGTGTGCATGCATTTTCTGATTTCCTAACAAAAATCCTAGTACTTCTGAGTTTTTTATGAATAGATTAAGCTGATTGAGGGTTTATACATCTTTTAGTTGTTGAGAAATGGCACTCTGGGTTCTTGCACTTGAAGCACTCTTAGATATCTTTCTTAGTATTTCTATCGCTTATTTACATGCATGTCATTATCTGAATCTGAAACCATCCCTAAAGATTTATAAGAAAACCATCATTTAGACCTTGGTTATGCTTCTTTCATTTGGTTTTTTTAAAATGTTTTTTTTTACTATTTTCGGGAAATGGAAAATAAACATTCCATCTGTCCAGCAATTCTTAAATTATCTATGCATGTTTAACATTGGAATTTATTTGGTTTCAATTCAGGTTTCTTCATATGATTCTCTATTCAGCAGAGAGGGCTGGGAGTCATGCCATGGAGAAAAGACAGCTTCCAAATGGCCCAAATGCAAGTCAACGTATCTACTTGATTGGTAGGTTGTGGAAGGTAGTAAAATGGCTACTTTGTTTTCACAATTGTGTGCTGTCAAGGCAGATTCTAGAACATCTTTGGAAGCTGAGGTGTGTCTGAAGCAATAGGTTAGATGGTATGTAAGTTAGATGGTACTTTTTTATGAAGCAATAGGTTTGTAAAATAAGACTGTGTCTGTACTTGAGAATGATTCTGTGATCTTCTTAAATGTTTGGTTCATTCCTAGATGCTAGACTAGGAATCTTGTTCGTTGGTTTGACTCTCTCATGTTAAATTTTAACATATGACCTTATTATGTAAAAATTGGGTGTATTTCTCTTACCAGATGTTCATAAATTTTTGTAGAACTCCACTTATTCTCTGTTTGATCTTGCATGAACTGTGCAGGCTCTGAGTCAGCATATTATGGAATTGGAAAAAACTATAGAACAAATGAAAGAAGAACTTGTGAGTATTGACTTGTCAATATTTATTTAATTATATTTTTATATATATGTAGATGTCACTTCTAAAAGTCAGACAATTAAATGACTTGACTGGTTGTAGTCTGAGTAAATTGTTACTTCATTATTTATCACCACTCGAAAAGGACTGGGACAACCCCCACCCAAAGTATCCAGGTTTTGCATATTTTATTTGCTGGGTTATAGAATCTTCAATCCATATTAGCAATTAAAACCCTTCTGCCTTCTGCAGTTAGACTGAGGTTATGTTACAGGGTCTTCTTTTGTTATTCAACTTCAACATGTGAGACTAGTTGTTTTCTGAAAACATCAAGTGTTTTGTTTTGAATGATTTTATATCTTATTATCTTATATACTTGGTCCTCACCTCTGCATTATCACAAATTCACAATGTTGGCATTTATATCTTTCTAGAATCCTTATATAAATATGAAGATAATATCTATGTTTGACATATTAACAGGTCAACATCATGGTTTTTCTTAGGTCTCTGATCTCTCTACCAGCTTGTCTAATATATTTTTTTAAAATTATCTAGGATATGTATCAAGACGTGGAGGTTGAAGATGGATGGAACGAGGGATCTCGGTGACTCACTTTTATGGTTTTTGGTCATTATGCAGTTTTTTTATGTGTCAGATTTGAAGCTTTCCATGTCTAAAGAGCAGCACCAAAGTAAGTTTATTTTAAAAGCAATTAGTCTTCTCTTATCTTTTGTACTAGTGCAAAAAATCCTCTCTATGGAAATCTAATTTTAATTATTCTAGAGTAGTTGTTGGCAACAGATGCACATCACATGCAAGGGTGGAGGTGTAGGTTTTAGGTGCAGGCCTATAGTTGTTGTATTTCCAGTTGATCTTACTGGCGTGTCAGTGGAAAATACCTTCATAGCTATAGGCAGAAAAACTAAATATATACTCTTAATATGTTGTCTTGGAGTTTTAGAATGATATAATGATGCCAGTGCTTCATCTTATGTAGGATGTTGTTGATCGCATATTAGCCGTTTTCTCATATGGACAAGGTAAAATTATATACTTACGCACAGACATACAGAACTCAACCTTTATTTCTAATTCTATCTTATACTTTTGTATAATTTTAAGAGGTGTTCTCTTTGGGGAGGGATTGCTGAGAATAGGAAGATTCATTGGCTTAGTTAGGATGATGTTTGTAAACCTAAGTGTAAAAGGGTTTGGGGATAAAAATTTTATACTTGTTTAATTTGAGTATTCTTTGCAAGTCAAAATGGAGATTACTAAAGGATAAGGAATGAGCAAGGAATGAGAGAGGCGAGAGAAATGGAAATTAAAATGAGGGGAAAAGGAGAGATCATTCTAATTGTATTCACTTTATTATTTTCAAGTTATGCTTGTTTGAGAATGAAAGAATTCGGAATAATTATATGATATTACACCTAGGCCATTTTACTTTGTTCCTGCCAAAACTATATTATCTTCTCTATAGGCGTTTGAAGACTTTTTTCCTATGCTCTGATACTTTATCAAATTAGTAAATTATTAATTTTTCCAAATTAATACTTTATCCTTTTTTCCTATGCTCTGATACTTTTTTCCTATGCTCTGCCAAGGGGGTGGTCCTCGCTCCTTTTCCCAGGTAGAATAGAAATCACTCCATAATGAGCAACTGATCAGCACACTGAATTAGATGAGGTGGAGTGGAGGGTATATATTGATTGAGATTTTGGAGGAAAATTAAAGCTTGAGACTCCAAAGCATCTACTGCCCCTACTACTATAGATTATTTTCATGGTCTGCGTTTTATTATATATATATATATATATATATATATATATATATATATAGGACAATATATGTATGCATGTAGCCTAAATGCCACTCATATGTCTCTCCAGGCCCCATGCCAATTCTGGCCTTACTTTTCGTTTTATGCTTTAATTTGCAAATAACTTGAACACCAGACCAAAGATTACTTAGGTAGAAAAGTTTGCATGACAACAACTTTCTTTCTGCATATATTAGACACTATATATACATGTGTGCTAATGAGACTATTAATTAGTTACTACCAAGAGAAGGCCAAAAGTTGTAGTCTTGCTTTTGTTCTGCTGGGAACACAACTATTTCTATGGTGCTATATTTACTCGATCATTTTCTCCTGCATTGGTTGGTGTGGAAAATGTAGTCTGGAAAAGAAAGGCAAAAGGGAAAAGGAAAAAATGAACTTCAATTCAACCAATTTTAATAGCTTTAATTTAGAAAAATGTCATTTACTAATTTAGATACTTTTTCCTATAGTGAATCGGGAAAGCAAAAGGCTCTTTCTCATCGCTTCCTTGCAGCTTATGAATCTCCTTTTAATGCTATAGCTGTCATCCAACAGAGATCCCTTGTGATTAAGGTAATGCCCGAGCCAGTAATTTCCTGTAAATAATTTTAGTTTAGAATTTATTGATTTTCTTGTTGCGGTTTTTCTATCATTGCTTGACATTCATTGGAGCATCTACAATTCAAAGTATTGTGCATCTATTATTTGTGGCTGTGAAAAATGGAATGGAAGAAAGTAGATATTGTATAACTAAACTGCATTAGTGGTAGATATTGTAGTCTTCAGTAAAGTTCAAAAGTTGCAGTAGTAACTACTCTTTCTTCTTGTCTTATTTTTCAATGGTTTTTTTTTTTTCTAGAAATATTAACTAGTCTTCACTCTGTGCAACCCTAAATATCTTTTGTCTAAATATTTTGTTAGTGAAAATAGTTAAAAAAAAATCAACTAAAGGGGTAATTGCTCTGAACCAATTTCTGCTTCTTCTCCCTTTTACGCATAGTACCGGGTTTGTTGTCTGCCATGGTTCACTAGTTTTTGTGCCATATAATGCTCTGTATTACATTTAAAAATGACCACATATGACATGCCCTTTTGATTCTTCATATCTTGGAACATGAGTACAAAGGTAGTCTGTGTATTCTTTAATTTTTGAATATATACATTTAATTGTAATTTTTAATTGAAGGGATACAAACAGCTACAATGGCCATTTTCAGTGACTCACCTCAAGAATAGCTAGGAAAGCTAAGATATTCTCCACCCTTTTTTATCGCGGTTCCGAAAATAAACTGCAATAAAAAAATTGAAAACTATCGCGGTTCCAAAAAATAACCGCGATAATTTCTTTTTATCTCCCCAGGCAAGAACGCGATTACAACCGCGATAAAAAAGCATTTTTAATTGCGATAAAAAACTTTCTTGACATAATGTGTAACAACAACGGAGAGATTTTTAACTACAGAATTCTTAAGTATAGGGTAAACCTAATAATTACACTAGCTAAGGAGATAATATATTATGTAATAAGAATAATGGCCAACAATATAAAGTTTATTTAGTGAAAACCATGTTGAACTATCTCTAATGCAATAAAAAAAACATGAATAAAGAAAAGTTGAATGACAATAAATGGATCCCCATATATTTTTTTGATTCATTGGAAATAAACAAAGCAAACACAGAAACTAAAAGACAAGAGAAGAGTCTCTCAAAAGGAGTGTAACAACAGCTGGGGGAGGGACCTCCCACCAAAGGACACCAAGCACACTAGAAGCCCCATCCTTAGCAAGCTTGTCAGCAGGCATATTAGCCTCACGGTATGCATGAGAGAGGACCAAATTCCAATCCCTCTGAATATATTCCTTGATAGCGTTAATCAAACCAAGGTGCTTATGGAAAGTGAGATTAGAATCTTGAAGTACAGAGACCACTTCCAGAGCATCAGTCTCCACCACTAAAACTCGTCATCCTTTCATCCAAGCAAATTCCAGGCCGTTCAAGACAGCAAGCATTTCTGCCTCCAAACTATCACCCCTCCCAACAAAACCATTAAATCCCCCCAAGAAATCAGTAGAAGAATTTCGGAACACCCCTCCAACACCCATTCGCCGAGAGTCCTGGAGAAAGCTCCCATCGACATTAAGTTTGATAGAATCCTGAGGGGGAGGACTCCATTTAGCTGTACGGAGCTGATATAGATGATTCCTACCGTGATCACCCAAGAAACGGATAAACTCATCATGTGTGACATTGATAGAACGAATAATGAAGTTTATATCCCACTTATCAGCATCCAAGCACATATTATTACGCCATCTCCACAACCACCAGAGAGTGGCCAAAAACAGAATGCCTTGAGACCCTATCAAATTCTGTCTCAACCACACATTAATATTACTAACCTGGAAAAACTGCCTATTGAGAGAGCCCACCCGCAGCCAGATCTCCTTAGAGTGCGGACAATCCCTCAGGCAATGGAGAGCATCTTCCAACGCATGAGAGCAGCGGGAACAAGCAACTAAAAGAGAGAGGTTGCACCCAAACCGCTTGGCATTTGTGGGAATACCATCAAGCAGAATCAACCAAATAAGTAGCTTTATTTTCTCTATACAAGCTAACTTCCAAATCCAATTAATATCCGGTAAGAATGAATGGCAAACTTGATCCTTATGCAGTAACCAAGTATACCCAGATACAGCCGAATACACTCCACTATTAGAGGGTTCCCAAATCCAGCAGTCAGTTTGATTACCAATCAGTCTTGGCTCCCTGGCAACAATTTTGTCTCGGACTGATTGAGGGATACTTGTGCGAAGTACTTGGAAATTCCACGTGCCATCTTGAATGATGTCTCTAACAACTCTGTGAGTATCATGAAGATGAACAAAGGGAACAACATCACAGATATTACCACACCCTGTCCAGTCCTTATACCAAATGGAAGAATTTCCATCACCAATACGAAAACAGAAGCCATCTTTCAAAGACTCCTTCGCTTTAATAATTCCCTTCCAAACCGGGGAAGCAGTAGAACTATGCCCAGCACTCAAAATATTTCCACTAGGAAGATACTTTGCTTTTAAAATCCTCACCCAAAGCTTATCCTCCCTAAAGGTCATGTCCCAAACAAGTTTCCCAAGGAGGGAAGTATTAGTACAACGAGCTTCCTGAACACCCAGCCCTCCTTCTTTCTTGGGTGCAATAACCTTACTCCAACTGACAGGGTTCCAAGTCCTATGGTTGGGGGCTCCTTTCCAAATGGATCCCCATATATAAGATTATAATTGAGGGGCCAGAGGTTTGAGATTCAAAAGCGAAACATGAAGGTGGATGTAAAATTAAATTTGAGATTTTGTACCTACATATTCCAACAATAGACTAGCATGCTTCATAGATATGCTTCTCCTGCTTTATCTTATATATAAACCTCATTAATTATGGACACTTTGGCTAGGTATGTCTCCATATAATATTGTGTATACACATTTCACTCAACCTTGTTTAAAGTATGGAGTATTAGGTGAGCACATAACAAATTGGATTATCCTCCTAATGATAAAAAATGAAGGTTGGATGAAAAAACACATATAAGAAAAGATGGGACTAATTAGATTCTAATCAATTGGAAAAGGCTTAGGATTAAAAGCTTCTTATACACTAGCGTAAGTGTGGAGCAGCATGTCACATTACTGACACCTATCAACACATCTGCTTAATCCACCACCTTTCACTGAGAGTGCAATTAGTGTGTATTTGGTTTCAATCAAAACTACGTTTCAAACGTGGATCCAGATCAATGCTACCGAGAATATAGTGTTTGCTCGGGTTTATGTTTCAAACGTAGATCCAGTATAAATCAAACATGTTTTAACATAAATATCTCTCAACAACTATTGGTGAATGAATCACTCATTTTCTCCATTAGAAAGTCACGTGTCACTTTTTGTGTTCCCTCATTTTTATGATTTTAATCTATAACCCTTTTTCATATAAAATCTTTTTTAATTTAAATTTAAATTCTTATTATTGTCAATTTATAATATATATTAATCAATTAATATTTATAGCAATAAATAATTAAATTAAAATTTGAACAATATGACAATGGATTAATTTCTCAATATTTAAATTATATAAAAGTATATGATAAATTTAAAATTATATAAAATATTATTAATTAAATAATATAATTGAATAAATTAATAATTCAAATTAAAATAATTGTCTTTTAATATAAACAATTATATTAAACCATAATAAAAATCAATTGTGTTACAATGTTTATATATTAAATTTAAATTTTTTATTTTAAATCTAATATATATATATATATTATTTTAATACATTTATTTAATTTTAAAATTATTTTACTTATATAAAATTAGAGGATAAAAATATTGTGAGTAAATAAAACGATGGTGGTCTGAACTCCTTGTCCCGTCCAGTTCCAGATCTCATCTGAAGAAGGTGAGAACAGTTTAGTTGATGGTGTGGGATTGATTTTATTCCATTGTTACAGTGTGACAAAAATGGGCTCTACTCCTCACCTCAACGGCAATGGTGTTGTGTCAGATCAAGATAACGGCAGCGTTTCATCGTCAATAGATTTCGGGAAGCCGGAGGCAGTGGACTACGTTCGTTCCCTGACGGACGTTGGAGCAATGACGCGTCTGCTTCACGAATGCATAGCGCACCAGAGAGCACTCGACATGCAACTCGACGACCTCTTGTCTCAGCGCACCGACCTCGACCGCCACCTCCTTCAACTCCAACGCTCCTCCGAAGTTCTCGACATCGTGAAATCTGACTCCGATTACATGCTCTCCAACGTCACCTCCACCTCCGACCTCGCCGATCAAGTCAGCCGCAAGGTCCGCGAGCTTGACCTCGCCCAGTCACGCGTGCGTTCCACGCTCCACCGCATCGATGCCATCGTGGAAAGAGGGAATTGCCTCGACGGCGTCCTCAGAGCGCTTGAGAGCGAGGACTACGAGTCCGCCGCCAGGTATGTTCAGACTTTCCTCCAGATCGATGCGCAGTTCAAGGATTCCGGCTCCGATCAGATGCAGAGGGAGCGCTTGATGGCTGCGAAGAAGCAGCTTGAAGGGATCGTGAGGAAGAAGCTTTCTGCCGCCGTGGATCAGCGCGACCACCCCGCCATTTTGAGGTTTATTCGTCTTTACACGCCGTTGGGTCTGGAGGAGGAGGGTTTGCAGGTGTATGTTGGGTATTTGAAGAAAGTCATTGGGATGAGATCCAGGATGGAGTTTGAGCAATTGGTGGAGGCCATGTCCATGGAACAACGGAATAATAATGTGAACTTTGTTGCCTGTTTGACCTCGTTGTTTAAGGACATTGTGTTGGCAATTGAAGAGAATAATGAGATATTGAGTGGTCTTTGTGGTGAGGATGGTATTGTGTATGCAATCTGTGAGCTTCAGGAGGAGTGTGATTCACGGGGTTCTGTCATCTTGAACAAGTACATGGAGTACAGGAAGTTGGCTAAGTTGTCATCTGAAATAAACGCACGGAACACCAATTTGCTTGCTGTTGGAGGAGGGCCTGAGGGGCCTGACCCGCGAGAGGTTGAGTTGTACTTGGAAGAGATTCTCTCGCTTATGCAGCTGGGTGAGGACTACACTGAGTTCATGATTTCAAAGATCAAAGGGCTTACTTCTGTTGATCCTGAATTGCTCCCTCGCGCTACCAAGGCTTTCAGGAGTGGTAGTTTCAGCAAAGTTGCTCAAGATGTAACTGGCTTTTATGTCATTCTTGAGGGATTTTTCATGGTGGAGAATGTGAGGAAAGCTATAAGGATTGATGAACAGGTGCCTGACAGCCTTACCACTTCTATGGTGGATGATGTGTTCTATGTCTTGCAGAGTTGCTTGCGAAGGGCTATATCCACTTCAAATATCAGTTCTGTTGTGGCAGTTTTAAGTGGTGCTAGTAGTTTGTTGAACAATGAATATCATGAAGCCTTGCAACAGAAAATAAGAGAGCCAAACCTTGGTGCAAAGTTGTTCTTTGGTGGTGTTGGTGTGCAGAAGACCGGGACAGATATTGCAACAGCTTTAAATAATATGGATGTTAGCAGTGAATATGTTCTGAAGCTAAAACATGAGATTGAAGAACAGTGTGCTGAGGTAAGTTGTATATTTTTAATACCTTAAAAAAGTTATACTTGACAATGAAATTCATTAAAGCAGTAAATATGGTGTGTTCCTTGTTCAATTACAAGGTAATTTGTGACTCCTGGGGTAGGGATTTATCATAAAAGAATTGGATTTTGTCAAAAATCATGATGAAAATCAACAGAGCAAATGCTTTTGGCATAAGCGTGTGTATGTGGTTTCTATGTCATTTAATTTACATGGGATGTAGTTCTGAATCTTTAATGGGTTCAAGTATGATAATAATCCTGTGCCCATATGACCAAGAGTAGAGTTTTGCGTGATATATTATAATGTACAAATAAGTCTTAGATAAATATAGACAGCCAACAGTATAGGATACAACAATTTCAAGATTCACATTTTGGCAACTTAAAAATTACAGATATGGGTGTTATTATACCCTGAATGGTGTGATAAATACATGATGAAATTTGTATTAATTTCTAGCTGATATTATTTACATAAATCTGTACATGGTTGATTAGAGAAATGCCTTTAAAGTATGCTTTAGAAATGGTATTTTTGATGATTTCACTTTAAGAACTATATACTTACCTGTTTAATGCCCTTAGTCTTTAAAAGTCATTTTTTAAAATCCTGATGATGACCTGAGAGAGACATCTGATAATTATAAAACCTATAGATCTATATGTTCATATAATGAAGAAAGAACTATGTTTCTTTGGTACCAATAGAGACTTACTCGGTGCAATTTTGCTAATTAATTGTGACATATATGTCATTAGCTTCCCCAGTTCACAGTTGCTCCCCCTTCCCCGTTAAATATAGGAAATTTGTAAGTGGAACAAAGTTACAGGCTTTTCTATTGAATTGTTTCTCAATTTACATAGCTTTTTGACTTTTCTCAATTTAGGTGTATGTCATTTTAAAATTTCAGCATTAACTAACTGAATTACTTTACACAGGTGTTTCCTGCGCCAGCTGATCGGGAAAAGGTAAAATCTTGTTTGTCTGAGTTAGGAGATAGCAGCAATGCTTTCAAGCAAGCTTTGAATGCTGGCATAGAACAACTTGTGGCAACCATTACACCACGAATACGACCAGTATTAGACAGTGTAGGAACAATCAGCTATGAGCTTTCAGAGGCTGAGTATGCAGATAATGAGGTGAATGACCCATGGGTTCAGAGACTTCTCCATGCTGTGGAGACAAATGTGGCATGGCTGCAGCCACTAATGACTGCTAATAATTATGATACTTTTGTTCATTTGGTTATCGACTTCATTGTGAAAAGGCTTGAAGTCATTATGATGCAGAAAAGATTTAGTCAGCTTGGTGGTCTTCAGCTTGACAGAGATGCCAGAGCTCTGGTAAGCCATTTCAGCATCATGACACAGAGAACTGTTAGAGACAAGTTTGCACGTCTTACTCAAATGGCAACAATTCTAAATTTAGAAAAGGTGTCTGAGATTCTAGATTTCTGGGGTGAGAACTCTGGACCTATGACCTGGAGATTAACTCCAGCTGAGGTTAGGCGTGTATTGAGTCTGCGAGTTGATTTTAAACCAGAAGCAATAGCTGCTCTGAAGTTGTAATATTGTCCATATAGTCTCTTCACATTCTTTTGTTTTGCTTTTTTGTTTTTATCTGATATGTATTACATCTTCATGCTTATTGTTGTTAATTTTAGTGTTTGGGAAGTCAACATACAGTTCTATTATGCTATTTGCACTATGGTGGCTTTTACGGTGGTCCCTGAGTTTTGGACCAACAGGAGTCTCTTGAAATTACAGGGTATAACAGGTTTTGTTATTAACTTTTAGTTTTACATCAAGGGCATTGTAACTTTAGTTTTGCAGTTGAAACATTGGTCAAAGAAATCCAAGAAATCAGGCGACATTTCAAACCTGTAGACACTTATAATATGATAAAACATTAAAAAGCATGCCAAAGAGATCTGTGGCTCAAACCTGTAATGCTAGCCGGGACCTTGGCCAATCAATCCTTCAAGTTTGTATTTTAAGTATGCTATGTTCACTGAATCTGTTACTCCAATCTGGAATCTATCTCTGTTCTAAGATGAAGCTGCTACATATTACTCAAATCTGCATATTAGAGAGGGTGGTTCAGAAAATGGGCCAGGCAAGGAAGTGGAGTACACTATGGACCAGGAATTGGACTTGGGTCCTAGGATTCCCAATGTAGGGAGAATGTATTCCAGAACAAAGTCAGGGCTGTTAGGAGTTAGTGGGTAAGGTGTATGGGGAGCCTAAAAATAGGCTGAGCTGTATTGGGAGTGGGTGATGCTTTTAGTGAGTGTTAGCTAGGCAGGGATCTTTACCTGAGGAGCCATAGGCTCCGGAGTGTGGTGCTGAATGCATTTCTCTGTAACAAAAAACTCCTGTTTGATGAATACATAGTTACATGTGTAAGGTGAGACTACTGGTTTAAATTGCTTATGTTGAGTGCACTTATAAGTGTCATTCTTTTCAATCAGACCATTGACTCAGCCTCACATCTTTCTGATTTCCTTTTGGAGTGAAATTTCAATACTTGGAGGATTTTTGGTTTTTCCTACCAAGTCATGGCACTATATTTTAAAATGCAATTTTAATCAGTTCCATTCAACAACTGAAATGCATTAAAAATCAGTTCCGAAACAGTTTTTCACAGCCAAATTATGTGGCCTGTTTGATGTAAAGGTATTTTGAGTCCTAAGGTTTCAATTTTATTATATTTGTTGTTGAATTTAAGAAGCTTTTAAGAAAGATGTCATTTTAAAATTTAAACATATATATCTCTTTCCTCTTCCTCTTTGGAAAGGAAGATTGCATTGTTTTACTTCTGGCCTATTCTATAAATGTTTGGCTGGATTCACATGTTTGTGCATCACCTTTTTATTACCATTTTATTTGCAGATCAAGCTTTCTATTCTTTTTCTTTGTGGATTGTAAAAGATGTACTTTGCTTCCTATTAATGCCATTACTAACCATTATTTCTCAATATAGGGTAGCCTGCAAATTTTGAAATATATCAATGATGATTTTGTTTTCTACTTGTTGAACAGTCTCTCAAATGGAGGTTGTTCACCAAAGTTTATCATCATTGATGATGGATGGCAAGAGATGGTCAATAAGTTTTGTGAAGAAGGTGAACCATTACAGCAAACTGCTTGATCATGTACTGAAATTTATGTGCTTGATGTTTCAAGAAATGATATAACAGCGATATATATCCCTTGTTTCCTGATGTAATTGATCAGCCCAAAATTGGTCTCAGTTAGCATAAATCTCCTCTTTAAGACCTTTCTGCTAGGTGGAAAATTTCTAGATATAATAGGGAACCTCATAAACTTGATTCTGCCAGTTGTTTATGGAAACAAATTCTAATGGCCTATGTCTCTATCTTCAGGCAGCTAAACACATTTAAGCATTACCTTGATTCAACTTAGATTGAATAATTGACAAACCTCCTCCAACATATTTCAAGAGGGTGTATCTACTATATACCCCGTTAATTGACAGACCTCCTCAAGCATTATCTACAGAATGGCAGCTGTAGATGATATTGAAACTATCCCAAAGCCAATGACAATCTACACATCCAAAGTATAGGTTCCTGCTTTGATGCTTGGTAATGTTAGGGCTCCCGTTGTGGTTGTTTGCACTTTAGTCTTGACTTCTTTGTTAGCCCTCGGTTCTCCCATTATTGAGCTTACAAATACTATCATTTGAATTGGTGGAGAAAGGTATGGGGGCTGCCTATAGCACAACAAACAGTGGTGTGGGGGTGCCTTAACCACCATTGACTATAGTGGCTATATATCTATTCTAAAACTGTATGTTGAGCTTGATAAGTATGGACTTGGCTTGGTTATAACTTGCAAAGGAAAAAAGTCTGTGTATCAGCTCTGATTGTTGTCTCTTATTAAAGTTTCTGCATTTCATCCATTCAGTTTCTTCGTGTTTGTTTAATGAGCAGTATTTTTCCAATGTAAAGGAGACATCCGCATTGAGTTCTATTTTTGTTTTTGGTAATAATTCCTATTCCTACCTAACATTCTTTCGAGTAAGATAGATCTTGATTTTCACCTGTGTCAACGCATCCTATCTTGTGTGTGTATAATGAATTTTTTTATTCCCTCTATTGCTCTCACTGAAAAACAAATCAGAAGCTTATGTGAAGTTGTCATTACAAAATGCCACATCATTGAGGCGGTCTGAAATTGCTGATTGTGATGGACAAGAGTACTTGCCTTCTGTGTCCTGCATGCTCTTCCTCTTGCTATCATTATCAATGAAGCACCTGTACCAGAACTTAGGAGCATGTGTAGAGGACTAATGGTATGTTAGTCTCTACTCTCTACAAAAGTTTAGTATCTTTAAATGTCCAAATTTTACAAGGCTCCCAGACACTAACCGGTTTGGTTAAAACTAAACTGGTTCAATCATTAGAAAAGTGGATCAGTTTATTTAATCTTATCCATACATTAGCTTTAGGTTCAGTTTTGGTAAAATCTGATCCATGCATAGCCCTAACTACTCCCCCACGATCGAGTTCCTTCTTGTCCCACATAGTATGAGACATATAAAGAAAGTATGAGACATATTTAACTAATAATATTATTCTTCTCATCCTTCCCTTTTTTTTATCTTTTGACCTTTTAAATTGAAAAAAAATAGAGATTGAACTCTGAAGAAATAAGAGGCTGGACATTACTAAAATCGCTATTAACTTAGAGAGGATATTGACTTTTGTTAAGGATTGTCCCTCACAACATTTTTATATTAATTGGTAACATGAAATGAATTATACATTAATATTATTGATTTACTTTAAATTCTAAATATTTATTATGATTAATGTTTTATTTTGTGCGAAGTACGAATAACATAAACCGCACAAAATAATAGTACATGATAGATAAAACTTAATACTTTTTATCTTTGCGTTTTTCTCTTTCTGGTCAAATCATTTTTCTTAATTTCTTATCTCATTAATTTCTTTAAGATTGAGTGGGTATTAAACGTTATATAACAGATGATTGGCTTTAATGTAACAAAGGATTTTTTATAGCAATTGCATAAAAGTTGATGTTGGCCTCACACAAGAAGCTCTGTCCTTAAGGTTCTTATGACAGAGTTTGAGAAAATCTATCTTTGGTTGTGATCTGATTGCACCTTTTCGTCACAATGTTACTTTAGGTTATGATCTGATTGTACCTTTTGCCTCAAATTATTGTTTAAGATTTTAAAATCCAGCGGGTATTTTATTTTGTTGCCTTGATATACCTCTTAGCAGCAGCATCAAGTTCACTTTTTAGTATAAGTAGAAGCTCTCCTTATTTTTTAAATAGAAATAAATTGATTATATTTTGTTGTTTTTTATTTTCTTTGTGTTTTTGCTACTTTTTATCAACAAGTGAACTTTAGTATATAACTTTGAAATATTGAAAAAAAATGAGAGTAGACTGCTGTGTAAAGGTCACATTAGCACACACCCTAAATGATAGTGGATGTCGTCATAACCTGAAGCATCAAATACAATAAAAGTCACACACATTACACTATCTTTCTTCAAAGAAAATCTGCGTGTCTAACTTTTGTTTGTAGTGATTATATTTCATGCATAGTTTTAGTAAATCCGGCCTATTCTGCTCAAACTCTCGTGCGGAATGCAATACTTTAGCTAGGTTTACCTGCTAATGAACGCAGTTGCAATAGTTAATTAATGGTAGTAAAGTAGGAGATCCATCCATATTGTTTGAATAAGCCAAAAATAGTAGTTATTTCTCGGCAATAGTGTGAATTTAGCTTCTTTCATGCCAGAATATGGGATGGTTAGCTTCTTACATCTTTACTTTACCCTGCTGTTAGTTTTAGACTTGGTCACTTTTAGAGGGTGTGTATTTCTGTTTCTGTTTTTATTCTTTCCCCTTTTACCAAAAAAACTTTACCCTTTCGTCAAAAAAAAAAAAAAAACTTTAACCCACCGTCTTAGCGTCTGTTTATATTAAATTGTAGAACAGTGTAAATTGATTTTAAAAAATCAAAAAATAATCGTGTCCAATCAAATTGCATAGGAACGTTTGGTTTGTCATTTCAGCTAGTTGAAAGTTGAAAATAATAGCTAGAATTATTTCAGCGGTATTTGGGAATGTAGCTTTTGTTTAATAGCTACAAACTTTTCTTAAAAAATCATTTGGGGTAGCTTTTTTAAAAAAGCTCCAATTTTCAGCTACTAGCTGAAAATTAATTATAACTTTAGCCTTCAACTACCCCACTTATCATTATTTAATAATCAATGTTGGCCTTAAATATCATTTTATCATTTTCAATTAGTTTTATCAAACACATTCAATAGGTTTTCAACTTTCAACTAGCTTAAAGCTTTCAGCGAGTTTTTCACCTTTCAACTAGCTTTAAACTGTCAACTAGAAATACACTTTCAATAATTTTTTTTTTTACTTTTATTATATTATCCTTTCCTAGAAATACCGTTACCACAAAGAAAAACAGTATGTTGTAATTTGTCTCATCCTTTCTGGGAGTAAAGAGAAAACCCCACCTTACACTCACCTTCTGGAAAGGTAGTTGGATACTTGGATATTCGCGAGAAGGCTGAAATTGTCAACATCCATCCTATTATGAAATTTTTATCATCATGTTTTCATGTTTTATTTGTTATTCTTTTGTTCAATTTTAGTCATAATTATGTTTTTAAATTTGATTATGTGAACTTAATTTTTGTTTGAAAAAAAAAGGATTTCACAATAAGATATGTATATAATGAAGTATATTTAAATAATATTATTTTTTATATATTTAATTTAGATTTAAAAAATTAAGAGTTTTTTAATAATATCCAAACAAGTTTTTACCAAACAATTTGTCTCATTTTAAAAACCTTAACGGGACCACCATTAAAATTTTGTCACGAAACAGTTAGCATATTCGTGGGGAAAGGAAACAGAGCAAAGGGCATCAGGGTTACGTACGTACAATTAGAAGTTGAACCAGAAAAAAAAAAAAAAGGAAAGTTGTTAGGAGAAATAAGTGGTAGCAAAGACAAATGTAAAAGAAAAAGAGAGAGATAAATAAAATAATTGAGAATCATTAAAGAAGAAGATGTGGTGGTCGTATGGCGCCTCATAGAGTGACAGAGCGAGACGGAGGAGAGCCACAAAATCAGTAAGGTTCTATTGAATGTTCCACGTGTCAGAGTCCCCACCACGAGATCCTAAATGTGGTGACGTGGCATTCCTCGACAAAAAATATCTGCGAGACTGTAGTTGTTTTTTAAAGCCGAAATTAAGGTCATGTCTCATGTGATATCGTTGATGTGTTCTTTTCTTGGGTAGCAGTAGCTGTAGTACGATACAAATAATAAATAAATTAAACTATAGTAGTTTTTTTTTATTTATTTTTTGTGAATGAAGCGTAATAGGAATTGAAAGAGAAGCAGGAAGCAGAAGCACGTGTCAAATAGGCGGATCCCACGATTGTAATGGAAAATAAAAAACGAATGGTGGAAAATGAGACACGTCAGCATGGGAAGTACTACTACTAGAGAGAGGGATCTCATCTTCTATTCTTTGATTTCTTTCTTTTCTTCTATTATCTGTTTTTTTTTCCTCCGTTTTACACTGACATGACAAAGATATTTGTGGGATTTTCGCGGTTGTGAGAGGGTCGAGTATTGAAGGCGGTTTGAAAATTGCAAAATTCTCTCTCTCTCTTTGCCTCCACTCAATTTTAGCGGACTTTTCAGATATTTTCACTGCTCAACTTAAGACTCAAGCATGAGGTGGTTGATCTTTGCTTCTTCTTCCTTCTTTTCGGGTCACTAATTACGATTAGGGTTTGATGCTGTTTTTGCTTTTCTGTTTAATGTAGCACGTGTTTTGAGAATGGGTGAAGTGGCGGCGGGGGTGATGCAGAGGCACGAGGAGGAACAGAGCAACCACAATAACCGCAATGCCTCGGAGGAGGAGGTGGTGGTTAGATGGGAGAGGTTTCTGCCTCGGATGGTTCTGAGAGTCTTGCTTGTCGAAGCTGATGATTCTACTCGCCAGATTATTGCTGCCCTTCTCCGTAAATGCAGTTACAGAGGTATACCTTTTTATTTTTTTCTGTTCTTCTTTTTCGAAAATTCTTGTTTAAGTTATTTTTTGCTGAAGAAAATGGAAACAAATTTTCTTTGATGTATCAACACAACACAAGTAGATAATTCGTTACTAGCGTTTTGAGAAATTGACTACTCCTTGAACCATTAAAACAGAGACTCCTGGTAGTATCTCTAACGCGATCAAATCGCTTCATCCCACATATAATGAGTCAACACTCACTACATACAAACACAAAAGGATAAAACATCCAACAATGTTTTCAAGTTTGGTTAACTGGTTTTGAGTTTTGAAACCGGTTTTAAAGGTTTGATCTAACCGGCCACTAATCTGGTTTGATATTTAAAACCATCTTCATTTTAGTTACCTTTATTAGCCTTAT
>QLOH01000471.1:600000-817411 GCA_026901365.1 Sesbania bispinosa | reverse complement strand
TGCTAATGTAAGGGTCATTAGCACATATATGTTTTCTGGGAATTTTTCCTCTTCTCCAAACTTGCACTCACTGGATCCTTCATCATTTAAAGTGGGCAAGTTTATGTGTTGTATATAGGGTCATTTTAGAGTGGACTCTTCTGACTTTGGGTTCTTACTCCAATTTTATCACTTCAAAAAAAGTTTAATTTTATAAATGTATTACTAATTTTTTAAATATTAAATTCATACATAGGGTGTGTTTGGCAAAACTAGCTGATAAGCTAGTTGGTAGTGATAAGCTAGCTGCTAGCTGATATACTCCTAGCTTATAAGCTCCTAGCTGATAAGTTAGCTTATTGAATTAGAAGTGTTTGGTAAAACTAGCTGATAAGCTAGTTAGTAAATGTAAATGATATAAAAGGGATACTGCATAAATTTATTATATAATTCTATTTGTATTTTTAAAAAAATATATATTATTATGTAATTGTAATTTTATATTTAAAATTAAAATAATTAAATTCTTATTAAACCTTTTAGTGACAAAATATTTAATTAAAAATTAAATTAAATAGTATAATATAAAAATAATTTCATAAAATAGTAAAAAGAAAATAACAATTTAATTAATTCGTAATTTTTTAAATTACTTATTATAATTTATAGGTAATAATAGGTAAAAAGAAATTGGAAGGTTTTGTCACTAAAATTGAAAATAGATAATAATGGGTAAAAAAATAAGAATAATAAGGGAAATGAATAAAAATATAAGAGGTAGTGATGGGAAGAAAATTAAATAAGCTACAAGCTAGAAGCTAGGTGTAGCTTGTAGCTTATAAGCTAGAAGCTCCTAAATAAGCTACTTTGAGATACCTTACCAAACACTTTTGTGTTGGTCAAAACTAGCTTATAAGCTAGTCAAATAAGCTGGTAGCTAGCTTATTGGTCTTGCCTAACACACTCATAATGGCAAGGTCCATCATGGACCACTATTTTAGGGTTCATACTTGATGGCCAATTTTAGGGTAGACCCCTTAACTTTTGGGCCTACCGTAGACCAATCTATATTGTCCATAGATTTATGATTCTTTTTATTCTATGTCGAGGATTGAGACATTTTTTTTGCTAAGCAAAAAACCCAAACACCTCCAGAAAGCAACCCCAATTACTCCAATAATCTATTAGCAACAGGAATGCAAATCAACCCATCTCAGATATAGCAGAAATTTAAGCACTTTCCATGGCAATTAGACCACAACATAAAATGATACAAGAATGAAGTATCCTTAGTTTTTAGCCATTTCCAGGATCTGTTTTAATAAGATCCAAAACATCAACAGGTTCCATAATGTTATTGGAGAAAATGACCTCATTTCTAGCTAACCATAAAGACCACAAGACCACTAACCAAATCAAGGACCATCTGAGTCTATCTTTTGCACTACATTGTGGTAACCCCACAAAAGTTCAAAATTAGACAAAACCATTAGGTAGAACATAACTAATCCACTTCATTCCAAGCACAACATCCATACTTTATATGCAAAGGAACACTCAAAAAACAAATGTGAAGTGTTTCTAAGCCTTGTCCACACCAGACACAATTTCCACCAGAGTCTTGAATTACATTTCTTTTAATTAAATTCTCCTTTGTGGGGATTCTATTTAAAATTTATTTCTAAGCGAAACCAGAAACCTTCTTAGGTACATACTTAGACCACAGAAAAGAATGCATAGGCAGTTTAGCATTAATGGCCTCATTAACAATTAATTTATAAGCCGACTTACCAGAATAAGTACCTACAGAATCTGCACTCCAACTCCACCTATCAGGTTCACTTCATTCAAAATCACATTCTGCAGCTGTAAGACAGCTATTGAAATGCTCAAGTTCCCATTGGAAAAAGTTTCGACGCCAACTCTAATTCCACGCCAATCCATTCGCATCTCTTGACACCATATTAGCTAAAGGCACCTCCTTATTGGTTGCAATAAAAAATAATCTGTTGAAACGGTTACACAAAGGGACATCTCCACACCACACATCCTTCCAAAAAAGTGTCACACGCACTCCCCACTATTTGACACACCCACTCAAAAACCAATCATGAGTAACATCACAAGTAGTATCAATTGACCAAAGGTCATACCACCAAGAAGAACCCATATGACTCACCCTTCTCAAACCTACATTTCTCTCACCATAAATTGATTTAATTACCCTATACCATAACCGAAGTTGGCTGAACGTCTCTAGAAGGGGGGGTTGAATAGAGACCTTCCAAGTCTGTTCCTGCAGTTCCACACTAAAATTGATAGTTGAGACTTGCTCTTAAGTTGGTTAACTTGGAGTCTCTGTTAAGACAAGAGAGAGCTTATACAATTTTAGTTGGTGAGCTTAGTCTGATCTAGTGATTAATACATATATTGATTACCAATTAAGTTATCTCTTTAATTATCAAGATGTCTTACTGATTTCAGTATAGTTAGATGTGTAAGCAAGGTAAGAGAAAGAGAAAGAGATCTTATCCTGGTTCACCCACACCTTGGGTACGTCCAGTCCCCACAACCTGGGAGATTTTCCACTATTGACAACCAGCCAATACAAGTATTCTTACACTTCAGGACGCACACCCTCACTCTAAGACTAGGCACACTCCTATCTTAGGTGAGACAAGATACTGATGAGTGTTTATGATAAGTCTAGCCTAAGCTCATACACAGTATGGATAGAAGTTAATGAGCTAGACTGAGTCTCAACTCTGATTACAGTAATTGAATGATACACACAAAGATGAGATGAAAGAGACAGATAAACAATCTCAAGATGAGATGAGTCTGATCTTCAGATAGCTGATGGATGTACTTGAGATGTCTGTTGAGATGTGATAAGCTGCTTGATGATTTCACAGATGTATAGGCAGTCTCTCTCACTTCTCAGTTTCCAACAATGCCTCTTTTATACCAGGACTTGAGAAACTAGCCGTTTATGGCCGTTGAAGTCCGTTGGAGCTTGCAGCATCAGTCACAGTCTTTTCAGTAGGTTCTGAGCAGCTTTTCAGTCTAAAGTACTGTGTCAGTGTCCTTGCATGCTTCTTAGTTGACTTGACTTGCTGTCTCCTGATACTGAGAATGCTTTCTGTCTTAAGTCCAGATCCTATTGTGCTCTTGTTGCATCTCTAGTGAGATCTCTTCTTGCTGCGTCTGTTCTTGAGACGACGTCTCAAGCTGTTCTTGCATCTCAAGCTGAACTAGCATCTGTTCATAGCTTGCATCTCAAGGTGTCCTTGAGTCTCTTAAAGCTTCATGCTGAGATCTCTTTTATTCTTGGAATGACATCTGAACATAGACAATAGACATGTGCATCTCATGTTGTGTTATTTTCTGAATTGTTTTCTTAGTCTTACTGATGTGTCTGATTGCTTCTGCATCTGTTTATTGATTCTGATTGTGCCTTATAAGCTTATGCTTCTGCATGGTTTCTGATCTTGTGTTGCCTTGCATGTAATCTGGTTCTTTCAAGTGAATTGACAATCTTTTCAGTCTCAATGGTTTCCTGAAATAACTCAAGATGTACAAGGTATCTGCCATACTTGAACACACAGTTAGTAATACAAGATGCATCTCATTTGAATATTTGAACTTACTTAGTTTGACATATTAAAAACTTCTTTAGGGTGAGCTTGTCTCAATAATCTCCCCCTTTTTTGATGATGGCAAACTATAAGTTATTATCTGATGAGATTTTGGAGAAAGATGCATGGGGATATGATTTTCATTCCTCCTTTAAAATGTGCAATCTCATAATTAAACAGAGGTAACAATATGGGAAGAACTCCCCCTGAATCATAGCTTCCTTTCTGTTTATTGATTAGAGCTTTGATTAATGTATTAAGATATCAGACAAAATTGTACTGCATAATTAGAGAGTCAATTTTCATTAATCACAAAGATAATGAGGATGATTACAAAACAGAAGATGCCACTGCATCTTATCAAAATACTGAAAAGATGCTGACTGCATCTCTAGCATCAATCAGATCAATCCTCACAAACATATAGCTGAAATAAAATAAATCCTAACTAAGACTCTCATTAGATATCTAACCTACTCTCCCCCTTTTGACATTATCAAAACATGAAAAGCTAGCTAAGCTAGGATGAGTGGGAAGAGGATGAGTCAGAGTCAGGTCCTGATGGCCTCAGCACAGTTTGTGGGAACTCAGGTAATGGAGGCAGGTGGGTAATATGACTGTTGAGCTGCTTGTGAAATTCATTTGTTGCATGCATGGCTTGAAGAACAGTATCAAACTAGCAAATAGAGCATCCTGCCTCTTCTTGTGTTGATGCAGCTTCTTCAAGATTTCTTCTGATTTTCCTCCAACCTGGTGTTGAGGTTTTGCTGATACTGCTGTTCTCCTCTTGAAGTTGATTCAGAAAGGTATTAATTGAATTGGAGAGATGTGTAGGGATGGATGGTTCAGAGGAGGGTGGATCAGCTGGTTGAGGTCTTGCAGCAGATGGTGCAGACTGGTCATATTTTGGCAGAGGTGAAGTATTGAATATGGTCTCAACGAAGAACTTTCCAGGAGTAGGGAATGAAGTAGAGCAAGTTGGGTCAGGTCTTACAGGGGAAATTGGTTAAGGATGTGTGACTTCCACTGTCTCTGGCTCAGGTTGCTGTTCTGGAGCTGTGTTATGACTTGATGCAGTTGCATCCTTTTCTAAGCTGACCAGTGTCTCAGCAACAATCTTACTTACTGGGGAAACCTCTCCAGTGATCTGTTCTGGTGCAGGAGACTGTGGAGTTGACAGATGTTGGGGTGAGAGGATCAGGGTCTCATCTATGTTCTGATGTTCATTTTCACCAGCAACATTTACTTCACCAATGGCCACATCTTCTTCAATTCTGGCCACTTCTTCTTCATGTCTTACTTCCTCTTCTTCTGCCACTTGCTCCAGCTGTGGCTCATTTACTCCAGGAGTTTCTTGTGTTTGGGGAGTGGGTTCAGTCTTTGATTTTCTTTTCTTCTTCTTCTTTTCTCTGTTTCTGCAGAGGAGGAAGGTTGAACTTTTCTCTTTTTCTCTTTGACAGGGATCTCAGATCCTTCTTAAGATCCCTCACAGCTTCTTTTGATGCCTTCTTCTTCTTTTTCTTTTTAGCCTCAGACATCTTTGAAGAAGGAGAGGCCTGTCTGGTAGTAGGCATAATAGGTGTGGAGTTAGTCAAAGGAAAAGTAGGAGAGGGAATGGTCTTACCATCTAGACTCAGGGATTTTAGGTTCTTGGTTCCAATATACCCGGGTCTCTCATCAGACCTGTCACAACTGCTGAAGTCCACCTTAAAGTGCTTCATGATGATGGTAGTGAGCATGCCAAATGGGAGAGAGGCGTTGATTTTGGAGTTGTGGAAGCGTGTTCCATGTGTCTCAAGATGAGGAAAGGCCGATTGAGGGGATTCCATGCTTGAGATGGTACATCACCATCAAGTCTTGGTGATAGACTTTGTTGAAAGTGCCAGCCCTTGGCATGATGCACTTTGCAACCAGATGAAAAAGGAATTTGCCAAAAGGATTAAGGGATGATGAAGCATCTGAGATGAGTCCTCCTTTGAACAGAGAGGTACCCACACTTGCAGAAGGAATTCCAATGTTGTTCCACCATTGATCTTCATGATACAACCTGTTTCCAGTCACAGGTGCTTGGATGATTGCTCCTAGAGACTCCTCAGTGAGCTCAATATGAACTCCTTTGATGTTAGAGATGATGGGGCTGCTCCTCAGATGATCCTTTGGCTTTGTAGCAGGCGGCATAGAAAGCTCTGGTCAACTTTGGAAAGACGTAGTCAGTCATGGTCAAGTAGTTCTGCCATCCTTGTTCCAGATAAGGGGTCAGATCCCATCCTTCGTCTTTCAGTTCTTGAGTAGAGATGACTCTGCCAATAATGATTGTCTTCTCAGAAAATCTCTTTG
This sequence comes from Sesbania bispinosa, assembly GCA_026901365.1. Lineage (NCBI taxonomy): Eukaryota > Viridiplantae > Streptophyta > Magnoliopsida > Fabales > Fabaceae > Sesbania > Sesbania bispinosa. The sequence continues at coordinate 811,457 of QLOH01000471.1, read as the reverse complement.
TAAACTTTTCTTCAACTTCTTCATTTGAGAAGAGGTTAGACTGAAACGAAATCTTCTTTCCTTCAGTAACTTTCTCCTTTCTTTTCTTTGAAGATCCAGGTTGTGTGAGATCAATGTGAACAGGGGATCTGGGTGCAGCAGACTGAGTCACTTGGCCAGCAATCCTCTATGATTTCATACGAGGAGGCAGTGGGGTACTCTTCTTGGATGATGTGGATTTAGAGGATGGTGAGGGTCGTGAAGGTTGGGTGGTTTGTGAAGGCTCTGTTTCAGTGCTAGGCTGTGGAGATGGAGAGCGAGATAGGGTTTCTTGGCTTGAGTGAACACTCAGAGATTGTGATTTCTCAGAGGAAGACATCTTATCTGGAGAAAATGAGGATGATGATTCAGAATAAGGAAGTTTTAGAGCTGTGATCTTGATGCGCATTTGAGGGAAGAGAGAACGTGAGAGTTTGAGTGTAAAGTGAGACTTATATAGTCTGATTACTGGGAAGAGAGAGAGAGAAAGAGCCAGTAAATGCACGTTAGTGGGGAGTTAATGTGACAGTTGTGGGTAGTTGGCTCTGCCTTTTATAGGATAACGACTAGTTTGTCATGTAGTGGGCAGTTACTAGCCGTTGAGCAACGGCTCAAACCCTTCATTTTTGAACATGGATACGTCTCACAAAATTCATGAGACGCAAGTTGAGATGAGTCATGAGATGTGTCTGGTGACAGATGCGTCTGAGCTTCACATCTCTGAACAGATGACACTTGAGTCTCATTTCTGGTGAGAGTCTAGTCACAGAGCTCATGGTAGAGCTTGTCTCAACTACTTACTTTTATTCAAGAGAACATATATTTAGCAATTTTAAGTTCTCATTGAATCTTTCCTCAACTAAAGGTTTTGTAAAGATGTCAGCCAGCTGACTCTTTGTATCTACAAAAATTAGCTCAATATTTTCTTTTTGCACATGATCCCTTATAAAATGATGCTTTATATCAATATGTTTGGATCTAGAATGATGAACATGGTTCTTTGCAAGATTTATGGCACTTGTATTATCACAATAGATAGGAATTTTAGAGTACCTGACTGCATAATCTTGCAACTGAGATTTGATCCATAGAACTTGAGTACAACATGCAGCTGCTGAGACATACTCAGCCTCTGTTGTAGATAGGGCAATAGTGTTTTGCTTTTTGCATGACCAGGATATGAGACACTTTCCTAGGAATTGACAAGATCCACTGGTGCTCTTTCTGTCAGTCTTGTCTCCAGCAAAATCAGCATCATTATAACCTATGAGATCAAAGCTCTTTCCCTTCTCATACCATAGGCCAAGATTAGTAGTCCCAGTCAAGTATCTAAATATTCTTTTTACAACAGTAAGATGAGACTCTTTGGGATTAGATTGGAATCTTGCACACATACCTACAACAAACTGTATGTCTAGTGCTGGCAGTTAAATACATAAGAGAACCAATCATACCTCTGTATAGTTTATCAGATACAGCTTTACCTCCCTCATCCTGATCTATTTGAGTTGATGGATGCATGGGAGTTTTCATTGGTCTGGCCTCACTCATTTTAAACTTGCTGAGAAGATCTCTTGTATATTTTCTTGACTGATGAAGATCCCATCAGCTAGTTGTTTAACTTGTAGTCCCAAGAAGAATCTCAGCTCACCCATCATACTCATCTCAAACTCTCCCTGCATAAGACTTGAGAATTATTGACATAGAGACTCATTAGTTGATCCAAAAATAATGTCATCAACATAAATTTGAACAATTAATAAATCTTTGCTAATTTCTTTCTTAAATAAGGTAGTATCAATCTTACCCCTTTTAAAATTATTCTTAATTAAAAAAGAACTTAACCTGTCATACCAAGCTCTTGGAGTTTGCTTGAGCCCATACAGAGCTTTAGATAGCTTAAGCACATGTTCTGGATGATTAGGATCTTCAAACCCAGGGGGCTGCCTTACATAAACTTCTTCCTCTATGATTCCATTTAGGAATGCACTTTTCACATCCATCTGGTATAATTTGAAGTTTCTGAAGGCTGCAAAGGCTAGCAGAGTCCTGATTGTTTCAAGTCTTGCTACTGGTGCAAAGGTCTCATCATAATCTATTCCTTCTTGTTGGTTGAAACCTTGAGCCACCAGTCTGGCTTTATTTCTCATGACTTGACCTTTCCCATTTAGCTTGTTTCTGAAGACCCATCTGGTTCCAATTATGGTTTGATGAGATGGTGGGGGAAGCAGATTCCAGACCCTGCTTTTCTCAAACTGAGTTAGCTCTTCTTCCATGGCCTTGATCCAGGATTCATCATTTAAGGCTTCATGTATATCTTTTGGCTCTATGTCAGATAGAAGAGCCATTAGATTCTCTGTGTCTCTGAAGGAAGATCTGGTTCTGACTATGTCTGATGTTTCTCCAAGTATCTGATCTCTTGGATGAGATCTTGCCAGTCTCCAGCTTCTGGGTAGTTGAGATGCATGCTCATTTTGTATCTCAACATTTTCTTGTTTGATTTCTTGAGATCTGGTTTGATTATCTGATTTATCTTCCTCTTGAAGATCATGAGGGGGTTCAGATTGACTGCTTCTGAGAGGTACTCCTTCAGACTGGCCTTCTCTTCTGTGTTCAGACAGAGGTGATCTTATCATTTTTTGTTCAGATGAGAGTCTTTCTTTAGCTTCCTGAGTTGAGATCTTCAGATCTTTTATCAGTTCTTCTATCTCCTCATCAACTTCTTTCTGAGTATTTCCCTGTACTTCATTGAATACTACATGCATAGATTCTTCAGTAGTTTTGGTTCTTAGGTTGTATACTCTGTAAGCTTTAGAAGTTAGTGAATATCCTAGAAAGATTCCTTTATCTGATTTGGTTTCAAATTTTCCCAACTGATCTTTTGTATTTAGAATATACAATCACATCCAAACACATGAAAAAATGAAACTGAAGGTTTCCTACCTTTCCATAGCTCATATGGAGTCTTATTCAAGATCTATCTTATGGTGACTCTGTTCAAAATGTAGCAAGAAGTATTTACAGCTTCAGCCCAGAAATACATTTCATTTCCAGAGTCACATAACAAAGTTCTAGCCATTTTTTAAGACTTCTATTTTTCCTCTCAACTACGCCATTCTGTTGAGGAGTCCTTGGACAAGAGAAGTTATGAGTTATGCCATTTTTATCAAAGAATTTTTTAAACTTAGCATTCTCAAATTCTCCTCCATGGTCACTCCTAATAGATCCAATGCTGTATCCTTTCTCAGATTGAATCTTTTTGCAAAAGGTTTTAAATGAATCATATGATTCATCTTTCTGAGATAGGAACAGAACCCAGGTGAATCTTGAGAAATCATCCACAATGACAAAACCATACTTTTTACCACTGAGACTTGCTGTCTTAGTTGGTCCAAATAGGTCAATGTGGAGGATCTCAAGAGGTCTGATAGTTGAGACACAATCTTTTGGTTTGAAACTTGATTTGCTGTGCTTGCTTTTTATGCAAGGATCACACTTCAGGTCTTTGTCAAATTTTTCCTTAGGTAATCCTTTGACAAGAGACTGGCTAGCAAGCTGACTCATAGTTCTCATGTTAATGTGTCCAACCCTTTTGTGCCAAAGCCATCTCTCATGATCATGAGACATGAGACAGGTGAGATCTGACAGACTCTCAAGTGTGACTGAGTAAAGATTTTTCTTTCTTGTTCCAGAGAAAATGATTTTTCCAGTTTTAGAGTATATGATCTCACAAAAGGTAGGCTGGAAATTAACATGATAACCATTGTCACACAGCTTGCTAATACTCAGCAAATTATGTTTTAGACCTTCAACATAATATACATTCTCAATTTGAGCTGTGTTGGCCTTACCAATTTTACCTATGCCCTTGATCTGGGCTTTGCTGTTGTCCCCAAAGGAGACAACTCTAGAAGACTTTTCTTCAAGTGATAGGAACTTGCTTTTGTCTCCTGTCATGTGCCTTGAACATGTAAGGTCCAAAAATCCCTTAAAGAATGTTTTAATGATGACAACCAATCAAGAATTACTTGGTATAATTCTGAACTTTAGAGACTAATGTTTTTGTTCAAGTGTATGTATACAGAAGATACAGGTAAGCCTTGCAGAAGGAACAACTGATCAACAGAAGCTAGAAAGGAATGATCCCTAAATAGAGGAAATGACTTAGAATTAACAGGAATGACAAATCTGTGTAAAACAGATTTAATACAACACTTAAGAAGCATTAAGATGATCTGTGTCATTCTCCAGAAGATAGGAACAGGTTCCTAGAAGAAAGATAATTTTGCTTAATTATCTTAGAAGGAAGATTCACTTTAAAAATATAAAAGAAAAGCTTATCACTGGCTGGCAAACATCAAAGTACATATGAACCAGTTCCTGTAAAGTGTGAAACTCAATCAAGGAAGATAGAAAGTTGATCTGGTGTAGGATCTGAGTCTGCAGAAGAAGCAAATCATGACAGAAACCTAGAAGGCAGAATGAACTTGCACCTTCTATGATTAAACCACAACATCAGCTCAGAAATATTCTTAATCAATATATTGAGTAGCAGAAACATTCTGCAGAAGGAAGATGCCTGCAGAGGATCTGTAGAAGGAGTACATCACTGCAGAAGATGCAATTAAGCCATATACATGATAAACTCCTTCTTCTCATCTTCTCTTAATTTAAATAGGCAAAATAATACAAGAATCAATTGAAATATTGTTCTGGAAAGTCTCGGCAAGATTGCAGAAGATTTGCTCCAAGAAACAGCTTAAAACAAACTGCAGAAGGAACCCTGCAGAAGGAAGGATTGGTCAAACCAGACAGCTGTAAAGCTGTACTTGCTGCAGCAGTGAAAGTGACATCTCCTTGGACCCAGCTGGCTGTCCAACGGCTATATTCTTCCCAGAACTCTATAAAAGGATGCTTTCTCTACAATTGGAAGACACCTCACTCCAGAAGATACATAAGCAGTTGCTTCTTCACTCTCTAATCTTCTGGAAATTTCCTCTCTCCTTCTTAAGAGTATTCTCTGATCAGAAAAGCTTTGGAGAGAGTCTTGGCTCAACAATTTGCTTCTGCTGTGCAATTATTGTAATAGTTTGAGCCTTGTTTGTTTATGATCCTTCTTGTAATTATTTGTAAAGTCTCAAAGAGGTGTGCAGGTGCATAGCCTTCTTCTGAGCAGTAAGGGAAAGGTTTCCCAGTGAGGTTTGCTGAGATTTGGTTATCTCAGCAGGTTTACACAGAATCTGCAGAAGGTACTTGCAGCATTCTGGGTTATAGATCTTCTGCAGAAGGTTTGTAGTTGATTTATAGTGTGTGTGACAGTTTGATTTTAGCCTGAAGAGGCAGGTAAAGAATACTAGTGGTGAGGTCACCCAAGAAGATTGTAAGTTGATTAAAAGAGTGAGAAAAATCCTACAGGTGTAGGGACTGGATGTAACCTCAGGTTGGAAGAGTGGAAGAGGTGAACCAGTATAAAATTCGTGTGCCATCTTCTCTACTCTCTCCTTATTATTATTGCATATCATTTATATCTTCTTTATAATTAAGATCAACTAACAACTATCTTCTGAAAGTCTAAACTCTTAATACTTAGCCAAGGAGATTCCTTGAGCAGAAAAAGTATTTAAAGAAATTGCAGACCAAATCTACTTATCACAATTCAACCCCCCTTCTTGTGATAAAAGCCAAAGCTTCAATTGGTACCAGAGCTTGCTTCTAGGGTTGAACTTACTTAACAGTAAGAGAAGAAAAGATCAAGGGATATGGCAAATCATGGAGCTGCAATGTTCATACCAGAAGGTTCATCCACAAATAGGCCTCCAGCATTTGATGGAAAAGATTACTACTACTGGAAGGACAGGATGAAGCTGTTCCTAGAATCACAAGACATTGATCTTTGGGATATTATAGAAAAAGGAAACTTTGTCCCTATGATCAGAAGGACAAGGTTCCTAACTCCTCCCAAAGAGGAGGAGAATCAGAAGTTCAAGAAGAAATCCCTCAGCCCAAAGAAAGAGAATTCTGGACCTTAGAAGATAAGCAAAAGTATCTTCTAAACTCCAAAGCAAAATTCTATCTTCTCTGTGCACTGAGCAGAGGAGATATGATAAAGTGGCTGGTTGTTCTACAGCTAAAGAAATATGGGACACACTCAAAATAGCCCATGAAGGTACTGATCAGGTTAAAGAATCAAAAATCAATATATTGATTCATCAATATGAAATGTTCAGCATGATTGAACATGAATCTATTGATGAGATGTTCAGTAGATTTACTGTCATTATTAATGACTTAAAATCTCTTGGAAAAGGCTACTCAAACCAAGAGCTAGTAAGAAAAATCCTTAGAAGTCTTCCAAGAATATGGAGACCTAAGGTTACTGCAATTCAAGAAGCTAAGGATCTTGCTATTCTAAAGTTAGATGAGTTGCTTGGCTCTCTAAAAGTTCATGAGCAAGAACTCATGGATGAGCTGCCAAGAAAAGGAAAGTCCATTGCCTTAAAAGCAAGTACCTCCAGAAGAAATAGCCTAACTTCTTCTGAAATCATTGACTCTGAAGAAGAAGAAACATCATCTGAAAAAGATGATGAACTTGCTTTCATCTCAAGAAGAATTCAAAAGCTCATAAGAAGAAAAGGCAAAGGAAAGAAAAACTTCAGCTTCAAAAAGGAAGGACAAAAAACTGAAAATTCAAAGGCACAAGTCATCTGCTATGAATGTAACAAACCAGGGCATTTCAAATCAGAATGCCCCCAGCTGAAGAAAGACTCAAAAACCTTCCAAAGAAGGAAAGCTATGATGGCAACTTGGGATGATTCAGACAGCTCATCAGAAGAAGAAGAAGATGGAAAAGAAGAAGCAAACATATGCTTGATGGCTGGAAATGGTGATGAAGAAAATGAGGTAATCACTTATACTCCTACTGCATACAAAGAATTAGAAGATGCATTTGAAAAACTATCTGACTCACACACACTTGCACAAAAATGTGCACTTTTAAAAGAACAACTAGCTAAAACTAAAGAAGAAAATGAGAAACTAAAAGAAGATAATGATAGGCTAAGTAAAACCAACCAATATCTTCAACAATCACCTTAAGCTATCAGAACAGGTTAGAATAATTAAAGAAAACTCTGCAGAAGATACGAATTCTGCAGTACTGCAGAAGGAAAACAATCTTCTGCAGAAAAGGATAAGTGAACTACAAGAAGATTTGAGCAAATTTGTCAGTAGTACACATAATCTTAACAAACTAATAGGAAGTGGCAGAGAAACCACTGATAAAACTGGTTTAGGTTATAATGAAGCAGGAACATCAAAGAATAAGAAAACTATTTTTATTCCTGCTAAAAGGCAACCTCCTATATGTTCCTTCTGTAACAGAATTGGACATATGGATCAAGAATGTTACAAAAGAAATAGGAGTTTGAAAAGAAAGGTATCTAACCCTTCAGGACCCAAAACCATTTGGGTACCTAAATCTCTACTCTATTCTAATGTAGGAAAAAGAAGGATTTCTCAAGAAGAAAGAGCTATGGTTCTTGGACAGTGGATGCTCAAGACATATGACTGGAGACAAAAGCAAATTCATCCTTCTTCACAAAATGGAAGGAGGAACAGTTACCTTTGGAGACAACAACAAAGCCTCATCAAAGGTATTGGAAAGATAGGTATGAATACTACCCAAATCAATAATGTATACTATGTCAAAGGGTTAAAACATAATCTTCTTAGCATAAGTCAGCTATGTGACAGTGGCTATGAAGTTATGTTCCAACCTACATTTTGTGAAATCAGAGAAGCATCTACAAAGAAAGTCCTATTTTCTGGTCTTAGAAGCAAAAACCTTTACAGCATATGTCTAGAAGAACTATCTGACCATACATGCTTTGCTTCTTTTGAAAATGATAAATGGACATGGCATAGAAAAGTAGGACATTTGAATATGAAGAGCATTTCCAAACTATCCAAACTAGACTTGGTTAGAGGATTACCAAAAATCAGATTTGAAAAAGATAAAATATGTGATGCATGTATAAAAGGAAAACACACTAAATCAAGTTTTCATCCTAAAAATGTCATCACTACCAAAAGAATATTGGAATTATTGCATATAGACTTATTTGGCCCTTCTAAAACACCAAGTCTAGGGGGAAAGAAATATGGACTTGTCATTGTAGATGACTACTCTAGATTTACATGGGTTTTATTTCTTACTACAAAAGATGAATCCTTTGATGCTTTCAAAATCTTCTCAAAGAAGATACAAAATGAAAGTAGCCAGTTGATTGCTTCTGTTAGAAGTGATCATGGAGGGGAATTTGAAAATCATTCTTTCAAAAGCTTCTTTGATGAAAATGGAATTTCACATAACTTCTCATGTCCTAGAACTCCACAACAAAATGGGGTTGTAGAAAGAAAAAATAGAACCCTCCAAGAAATGGCTAGAACTATGTTAAGTGATAGTGGCATTCAAAAATACTTTTGGGCTGAAGCAGTATCAACTGCTTGCTATATTCTTAACAGAGTATCTATCAGAAGCATCTTAAACAAAACTCCATATGAAATATGGAAAGGAAGAAAACCTAGTATTGCATACTTTCATGTATTTGGATGTAGTTGCTTCATTCTAAACAATAAAGAAAACCTTGAAAAGTTTGATGAAAAATCTGAGAAAGGGATCTTTCTTGGATATTCTACAACTTCTAAGGCTTATAGAGTATACAATATCAAGAATCAAACTATAGAAGAAAGTATGCATGTTGTTTTCAATGATACTAATCCTTCTTGGCAAGAAAAACATTCAAAAGAATCAGATGATGAAGGTGAGCTACTGCAGAAGAAACCTTCTGACAGAGAAAGCTCTCCAGAAGATACAGGAAAACAAGAATCTCCTGCAGAAGATTCTGAGAAAGAACAAGAAAACCTTCCTAAGAGCTGGAAGCTAGTGACCAATCATCCACATGAATTGATCATTGGGAAAACCACAGAAGGAGTCAGAACCAGATCACAATTGAGAAATAATGAAGGCAGTTCTGCTCTTCTATCCCAAATTGAACCAAGAAGCATAAATGAAGCATTAGAAGATGATTCATGGGTAGATGCAATGAAAGAAGAATTGGATCAATTTGAAAAGAACAAAGTATGGACACTTGTACCTTCTCCAGAAGATCATCCCATTATTGGCACTAAATGGGTTTCAGGAACAAAATGGATGAAGAAGGTAAAGTAATCAGAAATAAAGCAAGGTTAGTAGCTCAAGGATACAATCAACAGGAAGGTATAGATTTTGATGAAACTTTTGCTCCTGTTGCTAGACTAGAAGCTATTAGAATCCTACTTGCTTTTGCTGCTCACAAAAATTTTAAACTTTATCAAATGGATGTTAAAAGTGCATTTTTAAATGGTTACATAAGTGAGGAGGTATTTGTTCACCAACCTCCTGGTTTTGAAAATCCAAAACATCCATCTCATGTTTTCAAACTTACAAAAGCACTATATGGATTAAAGCAAGCTCCTAGAGCTTGGTATGAAAGGTTAAGTAGCTTCCTTCTTAACAATGAGTTTTCAAGAGGAAAAATTGATACAACTTTATTCAGAAAAATTATTAAGAAGGATCTACTAATTGTGCAAATATATGTGGATGATATCATTTTTGGATCAACTAATTCAAAAATGTGTGAAGACTTCTCCAATCTAATGAAAGGAGAATTTGAAATGAGTCTTATGGGAGAACTTAAATACTTTCTTGGATTACAAATAAAGCAAGACAAGTCAGGAATTTTCATTTACCAAGAAAAGTATATTAAGGATCTTCTAAGAAGATACAGAATGGATGGATCAAAATCCATGGGAACTCCCATGCATCCTTCTGCAACTCTGGATATGGATGAAAATGGAAAATCTGTATCTGAGAAGGAGTATAGAGGGATGATAGGATCTCTATTATACTTAACTGCTAGTAGACCTGATATTCTCTTCTCAGTAGGACTATGTGCAAGATTTCAATCTTCTCCAAAGAATCACATGTTGCTGGTGAAAAGAATACTTAGATATCTAGTGGGAACTACTAATCTTGGTCTTTGGTACAAGAAAGGTACAAAATTTGATTTGACAGGATATTGTGATGCTGACTATGCTGGGGACAGATTAGATAGAAAAAGCACAAGTGGAGGATGTCAATTTCTTGGAGAAGCATTGGTCTTGGTCTTGTAAGAAGCAACCTACCATTGCTCTATCTACTGCAGAAGCAGAATATGTATCTGCTGCAAGCTGCTGCTCTCAAATGCTATGGATAAAACATCAAATGGAAGATTATTGCTTAAGGTACACAAAAATTCCTATCTTCTGTGACAATACAAGTGCTATAAATCTATCCAAAAATCCTATACAGCATTCTAGAAAACATATTGACATAAAGCATCATTTCATTAGGGATCATGTACAGAAGAATGAGATTGAACTTAAGTTTGTTGAAACTAATCTTCAAGTAGCTGATATATTTACCAAACCTCTTGTAGAAGATAGGTTTGTGTTCATTAGAGATAAATTAAATATGAGAAGATCATTCAGCTAAATGAATACCTTTGTTTGATAAATTTTAAATTTCATGAGATTTGTATTTGCAGAAGGAACCATAGAAAACTCTTCTTCTGTAAAAATCTGGAAAGATTCTCTTCTGCTCAAGAAGAAGAAACTTCCTTCTCCTATATCCAAACTACTCCTCATCTCTGCAGTTTCAAAAACTGATACGAGGAAAGGTCTTAATCAAGACCTGTCAAAACCTTTTCTCTAGGTCAAACTATGAATGAGACAAGGCTAGGACAGCTTGTACTCACTTCAGATGATCCTTGATAAAACTGACATGCCCTTTTGTCTCACTTTTTTAATATTTTAGTTGTTGCACAAAAAGAGGATTGAAAGCAACATGACCGTTTGCAACAACCAAAGCTAAAAACTGCACCATTCTCTCTCCTCTTCACTCTTCTCTCAAACGGCTAGTTTAGGATGCTATATCTCAGCTGAGAAACCCATTCTCTTCACTTCACATCCCATTCTGAAACCAGCAAACCATAGCCAAACCCTTTCCCTCTCATACTCTTTTTCTGTGCAAAATGAGAAAGAAGTCAATCGCTTGCAAAAATGTGCCTCCCTCCTCCCCTCTCTCAGAAGAAGATATTGGACACACTCCAATCACTGAAGCAGAAGTGATTCCTTCTTCTGCTCCAATTCGTGCTGAACCAGTGACCACAGTTCCTCCTACAATGGAGACCACTGAAACAGAGGAACCCTCTTCTTCACAAATGGACGTTCCAGTAACCAAAGAACCAATACCTGTTCCAGCTGAGGAAGCTGTTCCTGAACCTACTAAACCCTCACCATCTCCTTCTAAACCAATCTCAGCTCCTTCTTCCTCAAAGACTCCCTCTGACATTCCCATTGTCAGAGTTAGAAGTCAGACAGAAACAAAGCATGTTTCACACAGTAGGAAATGATCCAAATAATCCCATTGGGATTGATTCTCCAACTAAACACTCTTCTCCTCTTAAAACCTCGTTCAAGAAGCTGCAGAAGATACCAAATCTTCAGAAGGAAGAAGCATAGAAGAAGATGATTCTTCTGAAGGCTCTGCAGAAAGTGATGATGATCTCTTTGAGGACTCAAAGATGCTCAATATATCTCTGATAAATGGAAATGGAAAAGTATAATCCCTGGAAGGGTATTCTTAATCAGAGAAATTAGAAGAAGTGGATGGGACATCAACCACTTTCTCCAAAAACAAGGTTGGGGAGACTTTCTTGTCTTTAGAGAACCTGTGTATCCAAGAATATTAAAGCATTTTATGCTTCTGCTAGTATCTACCAAACTGATGGAAATTCCTTGGTAGCTGATGTCAAAGGATCAACCATCATTCTCACTCCAGCATCATAGAAGAAGTACTGAGTCTATCAAGCTGTTCTAACCACCTCTATGAAGACAACTGGTATGCTTCAGCAGGCATAACCAAAGAGGAAGTCATTGAAAAGGTCTTTAGCAATCCCAACCAGCCCCTTGTGTCAAGCAAATTGATTCCTATTTGTAGGTTGTTCCATAAACTTTGCAGTTTATCCATTCTCCCTAGAGCAGGAACCTTTGAGAAGGTTACTGATCAAGACCTACTGGTCTTGTATCATCTGCTGACCAGGAAACCTCTCTCATTATCCTACCTTTTTTAAGAAGCATGATCTCTTCAGCCAATCCCCAGAGAGCCAATGCCAGCTTACCATATGGAATGCTCCTAACCAGAATCTTCAGATTATATAATGTGCCTCTTGATGAAGAAGATTGTGAAGATAGCTGCACCTTCTTTGATAGAAGCAATATCAAGAAGATGAAAATCACTCATCCTACACATTCTGAGATGTTTTCCAGCAGCAGTGATGCTGAAGAGGAGTCAGAAGGAAGAAAGACTCCAAGGACAAAGAAGAAGAAGCAGCAAGAAGTTATGAAAACCTTCTCCAGAAAGAGGAAAGGCATGAAGATACCTTCTGGAGAAGGAGAACCTAGCAAAATACAAAAAACTTTTCTGGAGCAGAAAAGGAATGTCTGACTCCACCCTCCTCTTTTGATTACTATCCCCCATCACCACAAAAAGAAGAAGAAGCTGCTTCCAAAGAAGAAGAAAAATCTTCAGAAGAAGAGAAGATGGTTGCTGCAAGAGAGCTTGCATCAATGAAAGGAGCTGAAAATACCTCTGCAGAAGATGCTGGAGTTAACTCTGCAGAAGGTATGGCAGCAAACACTTTAGCTCTTCTTGCTTCTGGTCAAATAAATATTCCTTCTCCTAATTTGCCCTTTGTCCAAAATCCTTCTTCTCCAGAAACTGAACATATGGATGATGATCCTACTGAAAACCAGTCTCCTGTTAAAACTGAAGAGCTTCACATCACTGATGAAGAAGAAGAAGCCAAAGGAGAAGCCCAATCTATTCCTTCTATAGGAACCATTGGAACTGACATGGTCAATCAGTTCCTCGCTTCCCCTATTCTTGATACCTCCCTTCCTGCTGATACACCTCATGGGGAGAAATTACCCTCTCACCTCTCATCAATGGAGACCTTCCTTCAACAACTCAGTGAGGAAAGAGAAAAGATTCCCTCTGAACAACAGAAGGAAAAGGTTGATGCTACTACACCTGGTGAACCTTCTGCACAACCTGAATCTCCTTCTCTTGAGAAGCATGTAAGAAAAATGAAGGCTGACATCAAGAAGCTATTCTCCAATATCAACACTCTCCAGAATTCAGTAAATGAGATGATAGAACGGTTTACTCAGCATCAATTCTGGATCAATACATTTCTTCTACCAGTAATTGCCCCTCAAGTACCCCCAATGCCTTTCAATCAATATCACCCCCCTCAGAATATCCTTCAACCCTCTACTTCATCATCCTCTGACCATTCCTCTCCCAACAAATGAAGATGATTGATGATGATTCTGCTTCTCCCTAGCTCTAATAGTTTTTTTATAGATGACAGAAGGGGGAGAAGTGGTATATGTAGTAGGGTAATTGACATTGTTATGTCTTGGGATTCTGATGTTATGTAGAAGGGTAATTGACATTGTTATGTCTTGGGATTCTGATGTTGTTTTAGGACTTTAATTTGTTTTATGTTTTAACTATTGTATTCTGGCTTATGTTTGTATGGATGATATCTCTCTCATCTTTTTGATTAGTGAATGATCACTTGTGCTATCATCTTCCATCTTGATTCCTTCTACTATAATAGTAAATCAAAATAAAAAGCATCTGCATATGCTCAGGGGGAGTATTTTCAGAATTATAACAATGTAAAACTTAATAGGTTGTCATCAAAAAGGGGGAGATTGTAAGGTCCAAAAATCCCTTAAAGAATGTTTTAATGATGACAACCAATCAAGAATTACTTGGTATAATTCTGAACTTTAGAGACTAATGTTTTTGTTCAAGTGTATGTATACAGAAGATACAGGTAAGCCTTGCAGAAGGAACAACTGATCAACAGAAGCTAGAAAGGAATGATTCCTAAATGAGAGGAAATGACTTAGAATTAACAGGAATGACAAATCTGTGTAAAACAGATTTAATACAACACTTAAGAAGCATTAAGATGATCTGTGTCATTCTCCAGAAGATAGGAACAGGTTCCTAGAAGAAATATAATTTTGCTTAATTATCTTAGAAGGAAGATTCACTTTAAAAATATAAAAGAAAAGCTCATCACTGGCTGGCAAACATCAAAGTACATATGAACCAGTTCCTGTAAAGTGTGAAACTCAATCAAGGAAGATAGAAAGTTGATCTGGTGTAGGATCTGAGTCTGCAGAAGAAGCAAATCATGACAGAAACCTAGAAGGCAGAATGAACTTGCACCTTCTATGATTAAAACCACAACATCAGCTCAGAAATATTCTTAATCAAGTATATATTGAGTAGCAGAAACATTCTGCAGAAGGAAGATGCCTGCAGAGGATCTGTAGAAGGAGTACATCACTGCAGAAGATGCAATTAAGCCATATACATGATAAACTCCTTCTTCTCATCTTCTCTTAATTTAAATAGGCAAAATAATACAAGAATCAATTGAAATATTGTTCTGGAAAGTCTCGGCAAGATTGCAGAAGATTTGCTCCAAGAAACAGCTTAAAACAAACTGCAGAAGGAACCCTGCAGAAGGAAGGATTGGTCAAACCAGACAGCTGTAAAGCTGTACTTGCTGCAGCAGTAGCAGTGAAAGTGACATCTCCTTGGACCCAGCTGGCTGTCCAACGGCTATATTCTTCCCAGAACTCTATAAAAGGATGCTTTCTCTACAATTGGAAGACACCTCACTCCAGAAGATACATAAGCAGTTGCTTCTTCACTCTCTAATCTTCTGGAAATTTCCCTCTCCTTATTAAGAGTATTCTCTGATCAGAAAAGCTTTGGAGAGAGTCTTGGCTCAACAATTTGCTTCTGCTGTGCAATTATTGTAATAGTTTGAGCCTTGTTTGTTTATGATCCTTCTTGTAATTATTTGTAACAGTCTCAAAGAGGTGTGCAGGTGCATAGCCTTCTTCTGAGCAGTAAGGGAAAGGTTTCCCAGTGAGGTTTGCTGAGATTTGGTTATCTCAGCAGGTTTACAGAATCTGCAGAAGGTACTTGCAGCATTCTGGGTTATAGATCTTCTGCAGAAGGTTCTGTAGTTGATTTATAGTGTGTGTGGCAGTTTGATTTTAGCCTGAAGAGGCAGGTAAAGAATACTAGTGGGGAGGTCTCCCAAGAAGATTGTAAGTTGATTAAAAGAGTGAGAAAAATCCTACAGGTGTAGGGACTGGATGTAACCTCAGGTTGGAAGAGGTGAACCAGTATAAAATTCTATGTGCCATCTTCTCTACTCTCTCCTTATTACTATTGCATATCATTTATATCTTCTTTATAATTAAGATCAACTAACAACTATCTTCTGAAAGTCTAAGCTGTTAATACTTAGCCAAGGAGATTCCTTGAGCAGAAAAAGTATTTAAAGAAATTGCAGACCAAATCTACTTATCACAATTCAACCCCCCCTTCTTGTGATAAAAGCCAAAGCTTCAGAACATCCACTGTCTAGTACCCACTCTTTCTTGGTCTTTGCTGCTGCCAGGCACATCTGTTACAACAAGAGATTTAGCTTTGGGTACCCACTTGTATTTGGGTCCTGCATGGTTAGTTGCCTTTCTCTCAGATGCTACTTGTCTCATGTAACAGTCTGTGACTTTATGGCCATATTTACTACAACAAGAGCATCTTTCTTTCTTTTTCTTTCTTGCAGGTATGAAGAAATCTTTGTACCAAACTTCATTTGAAGATCTCTCATAACCAAGCCCAGCTTTATCAAAAATTTCCTTTTGAGATCCAATGAGTCTCTCAAGGTTTTTTGTTCCATTAACAAATTTTGCTAGGTCATTTATGAGAGTTCTGTTTTGGAGTTTAAGCTGTAGATTTTCTTCTTGTAAACCCTTTAGATTATGCCCATTGAGAACTTGAGTCTTGGCTTTTACTTGTTCAGATAGTTTCATGTGAGACAACATGAGACTGCTGTTTTTATGATTCAGATCTTCATTTTCTTTTTCAAGAAATTTTACCTTCTCAAGAGCTGTATTTAAATCAGATTTAAGTAAAGAGCTCTTAGATGCAAGAAGATTTGAATCATACAGAAGATTCTCAAAAGCAGACTTAAGTTCATCAATAGAATATTCAGAGTCAGATTCATTTACCTCTTCATCTGATGAGTCTCCTTTTGCCATGAGACATAGGTTAGCTGATTGTCCATCTTGACTTTCCTCTTCCTCATCTGTGTCATCCCAGGTGGCCATCATTGCCTTCTTCCTAAAACTTTTCTTCATTTCTTTTATGAGTTGAGGACATTCGGACCTAATATGCCCAGGCTTCTTGCATTCAAAGCATATAACTTGTCCCTTCTTGTCAGTCTTTATTTCTCCTCTTCTTGAGGGGAAACTCTTTCTTCCAGTCCCTCTGGCCCTCCACATACTTCTGATCTTGAGATGTAGGCTAGCTCATCATCCATCTCACTATCATCTTCATCCTCATCATCCTCTTCTGTTTCTGAGTCTTGAGATGAGTTGAGTGAGGTTTGTTGAGAAGAGCTAATCTTTTGCCTTTTGAGTTGCTGGAAGCTGCTTTCAGTGCTATAGACTTGGGACGTCTGATGAGATCTTCTTCCATTAACTCTTGCTCATGTACTTTTAGAGATCCAAGAAGCTCATCCATCCTGAGGATGCTCAAGTCTTTAGCTTCCTGGATGGCCGTTACCTTTGGTCTCCAAGGTTTGGGCAGACTTCTCAGGATTTTCCTTACCATGTCCTGATTTGAATATGTTCTTCCTAGAGATTTCAGGTCATTTGTTATGACAGTGAATCTCCTTACCATGTCTTCAATACCTTCATCTTCAATCATCTTGAAAAGCTCATACTGTCTGACCAGTATGTTGATCTTGGCTTCTTTGACTTGGTTTGTTCCCTCATGTTCGATCTCAAGAGCATCCCATATTTCTTTTGCAGAGACACATCCTGCTACCTTGTCATATTCACTGCGGCTAAGAGCACAGGTTAGCAGATATTTAGCTCTTGAGTTTAGAACATACCTTGCTTTCTCAGCATCTGTCCATTGATCTCTGGGTTTGGCTGCCCTGAGTCCCAGTTCATCTGTGATGTATGGCATATAGGGGCCCATCTCAATGATTTCCCATAGATCAGCATGCTGAGATTCAATGAACAGTCTCATCCTGTCTTTCCAGTAGTAGTAATCAGTTCCATCAAAGGCAGGAGGTCTGTTTGTTGAAGCTCCTTCAGGAATGAACAGACTTGTGCTAGGACCAGCCATGGATCTTTATCCTCTTCACACAAAGGTGTGCTCAACCCCTAGAGGCCGAGCTCTGATACCAACTGAAGTTGGCTGAACGTCTCTAGAAGGGGGGGTTGAATAGAGACCTTCCAAGTCTGTTCCTGCAGTTCCACACTAAAATTGATAGTTGAGACTTGCTCTCAAGTTGGTTAACTTGGAGTCTCTGTTAAGAAGAGAGAGCTTATACAATTTTAGTTGGTGAGCTTAGTCTGATCTAGTGATTAATACTTATATTGATTACCAATTAAGTTATCTCTTTAATTATCAAGATGTCTTACTGATTTCAGTATAGTTAGATGTGTAAGCAAGGTAAGAGACAAGAGACAGAGATCTTATCCTGGTTCACCCACACCTTGGGCTACGTCCAGTCCCCACAACCTGTGAGATTTTCCACTATTGACAACCAGCCAATACAAGTATTCTTACAGCCTCTTCAGGACGATCCACTCACACTAAGCCTAGGCACACTCCTATCTTAGCTGAGTCACAAGTATTCTTACAGCCTCTTCAGGACGCACACCCTCACTCTAAGACTAGGCACACTCCTATCTTAGGTGAGACAAGATACTGATGAGTGTTTATGATAAGTCTAGCCTAAGCTCATACACAGTATGGATATAGAAGTTAATGAGCTAGACTGAGTCTCAACTCTGATTACAGTAATTGAATGATACACACAGAGATGAGATGAAAGAGACAGATAAACAATCTCAAGATGAGATGAGTCTGATCTTCAGACAACTGATGGATGTACTTGAGATGTCTGTTGAGATGTGATAAGCTGCTTGATGATTTCACAGATGTATAGGCAGTCTCTCTCACTTCTCAGTTTCCAACAATGCCTCTTTTATACCAGGACTTGAGAAACTAGCCGTTTATGGCCGTTGGAGTCCGTTGGAGCTTGCAGCATCAGTCACAGTCTTTTCAGTAGGTTCTGAGCAGCTTTTCAGTCTAAAGTACTGTGTCAGTGTCCTTGCATGCTTCTTAGTTGACTTGACTTGCTGTCTCCTGATACTGAGAATGCTTTTGTCTTAAGTCCAGATCCTGTTGTGCTCTTGTTGCATCTCTAGTGAGATCTCTTCTTGCTGCGTCTGTTCTTGAGACGACGTCTCAAGCTGTTCTTGCATCTCAAGCTGAACTAGCATCTGTTCATAGCTTGCATCTCAAGGTGTCCTTGAGTCTCTTTAAAGCTTCATGCTGAGATCTCTTTTATTCTTGGAATGACATCTGAACAATAGACATGTGCATCTCATGCTGTGTTATTTTCTGAATTGTTTCTCTTAGTCTTACTGATGTGTCTGATTGCTTCTGCATCTGTTTATTGATTCTGATTGTGCCTTATAAGCTTATGCTTCTGCATGGTTTCTGATCTTGTGTTGCCTTGCATGTAATCTGGTTCTTTCAAGTGAATTGGCAATCTTTTCAGTCTCAATGGTTTCCTGAAATAACTCAAGATGTACAAGGTCTCTGCCATACTTGAACACACAGTTAGTAATACAAGATGCATCTCATCTGAATATTTGAACTTACTTAGTTTGACATATTAAAAACTTCTTTAGGGTGAGCTTGTCTCAACAATAACCCCTCTTTTTCCACTAATAACCTCCACATCCACTTCCCTAGAAGAGCAAAATTAAATGCTCTCAAATCACGAATACCCAACCCCCCATGACTTGTCTCCCTACACACGTCCTCCCAAGCAACCCAAGAAGTTTTATTTTTTCCTTCACACCCACCCCAAAAGAATGAAATAAACAAAGAATTTAGTTGAGAAATAATACCTTTGGGAGCCTTGAAGAAAGCAATGAAATAGATCGGAATGGAATGTAGTACTGATTTCAAAAGAACAATAAATACCTTTGAGACACTAACAACATGGTAAACATAACCTTTTCAATATCTGCACTAGATCACCGCTGTCACCTTCACGCTTTATACGTGTTTTGATTAGATCATCACAACCACTTTCACTCTTCATTTGTGTTCTTACTATTCTTAATAAAAGTATTATAATTTTAATATATAAATTCATGAGATAAGATTTACACTTTTTAAGGGTGAAGATGATACATTTGAAAAATTATTTATGCACACTAACTCCTTCCCTCACCTCAAACGTATATATTGAAGAAACTCGTTTATTTTATTTTGTTTCTCTTTTCATTATATCTTTTTTTATCACTATCACCTTCGCGAGATCACCACTGTCACCTTCGCGTTTCATACGTGCTCTCATTAGATCACCGCAACCACCTTCACGGTTCATTTGTGCTCTCACCGTTTTTATATAAAAGTATTATAATATTAATATATAAATTATTGAGATAGAATTTACACTTGGTATGAGAGAAGATGATACATTTGAAAAATTATTTATGCACACCGACTTCATCCCTTATCTCAAATGTATATATATCAAAGAAGCTCGTTTATTTTATTTTGTTTCTTTTTTCATCATATCTTTTTTACCACTATCACCTTCGAGATCACCAGTGTCACCTTCACGCTTCTTACGTGCACTCATTAGATCACTGCAGCCACTTTCACGCTTCATTTGTGCTCTCACTTTTTATATAAATTATTGAGATAAAATTTATACTTGGTAAGAGTAAAGATGATACATTTGAAAAATTATTTACGCACACCAACTCCTTCCCTCACCTCAAACGTATATATCGAAGAAGCTCGTTTATTTTATTTTGTTACTCTTTTTATCATATCTTTTTTTACCACTATCACCTTCACGAGATTACCACTGTCACATTCATGCTTCATACGTGCACTCATTAGATCACCACAACCACCTTCACACTTCATTTGTACTCTATTTGTTTTTATATAAAAGTTTTGTAATTTTAATATATAAATTATTGAGATAAAATTTACACTTAGTGAGGGTAAAGATGATAGATTTAAGAAATTATTTACGCACATAAACTCCTTCCCTTATCTCAAATGTATATATCAAAGAAGCTCGTTTATTTTGTTTTGTTTCTCTTTTCATCATATCTTTTTTCACCCCTATCACCTTCATGAGATCACCACTGTCACCTTCACGCTTTATACGTGCTTTCATTAGATAATTGCAACCGCTTCACACTTCATTTGTGCTCTCACTCTCATTTTTTTATAAAAGTATTATAATTTTAATTAATATATAAATTATTGAGATAGAATTTACCCTTAATAAGGGTGAGGATGATACATTTGAAAAATTATTTACGCACACCAACTCCTTCCCTCACCTCAAACGTATATATCGAAGAAGCTCATTTATTTTATTTTGTTTCTCTTTTTATCATATCTTTTTTTACCTCTATCACCTTCATGAGATCACCATTGTCACCTTCACTTTTCATACGTGCTCTCATTAGATCACCACATCCACGCTTCATTTGTGTTCTCAGTTTTTATATAAAAGTATTATAATTTTAATATATAAATTATTAAGATAAAATTTACACTTGGAAAGGGTGAAGATGATACATTTGAAAATTATTTACGCATGCCAAATCCTTCCTTCACCTCAAACGTATATATCAAATAAGTTCATTTTTTTTAATTTTGTTTCTCCTTTCATCATACTCCCTCCGGTCCTTTTTATAAGACACTATTTAGAAGATATTGACGGTCCTTTTTATAAGGCACTTGGTAATCTCTATGAAACATTTAATTTTTTTCCTGACTTACCCTTATTAAATTCTTCCATAATGTATTTTGCTAATTTTTCATTAACGAGGTATTATAAATATTGTTACATGGGTGACCAAGAGAGAGTTAAACCTTTACACTTTTCCATATACATTTGTGTGTTCCAATACAATTGATAGTGGGAATTAGTACTATATTTAGTGCAGAATTTAATCTCAATTATTTAGTGAGAGAAATACTAATAATATTAAATAGGGGGTAAAAATGGAATGTTGTATTATTTTTTATGAAACCAATAAAATTAACCACTTAAACTACATTTTTTGGTCTGTGTAATTCGGTTAGAGGTGCCTTATAAAAAGGACCAGAGGGGTATCTTTTTTGACCTCACCTTCATGAGATCACCATTGTCACCTTCACGCTTCATACGTGCTCTCATTAGATCACCGCATCCACCTTCACGCTTCATTTGTGCTATCACCGTTTTTATATCAAAGTACCATCATTTTAATATATAAATTATTGAGATAAAATTTACACTTGGTAAGGGTGAAAATGATACATTTGAAAAATTATTTACCTAACGGTTGAATTTCTCTCTTCCTAAATTATCTACCATTTACACACCTATTTTTTATTTTAATTTTTAAAATAAGAAACCGCCTATACCTATTTCTTTTGGTCGATTTTATGCACACTAACTCCTCCCCTCACCGTAAACGTAAATATCAAACAAGCTCATTTATTTCATTTTGTTACTCTTCTGATCATGTTTTTCTTAACCACTGCCACCTTCACAAGATCACTATTGTCACATTCATGTTCCATTTGTGCTCGCATTAGATCACTTTGCAACTACCTTCACCCTTCACATGTGCCCTCACCGTTTTTATATAAAAGTATTTTAATTTTAATGATTAAATTATTGAGATAAAATTTACAATTGATAAGGAGAAAGATAATAAAGTTGAAAAAAAATATATTTATCTAACAATTGAGTTTCTCTCTCCTAATTGACCTACTATTTACGCACCTGTTTTAATATTCTGATTTTTATAATCAAAACCGGCATATACCTGCTTCTTTTGACTAGATTTTACGCACACCAACTTCTTCCCTCACCTCAAACGTATATATCGAAGAATCTCGTTTATTTCATTTCGTTCCTCTTTTCATCATATCTTGTCTAACCACTGCCATCTTCACGAGATCACTACTGTCGCTTTCACGAGATCAACACTGTCACATTCACGCTGAATTCGTGCTCTCATGATTTTACGCACACCAACTTCTTCCCTCACCTCAAACGTATATATCGAAGAATCTCGTTTATTTCATTTTGTTCTTTTTTTCATCACATCTTTCCTAACCATTGTCGTCTTCACGAGATCACTACTACCGCATTCACAAGATCAACACTCTCACATTCACGCTCTATTCGTGCTTTCATCATATCACCGCAGTCACCTTCACGCCACATTTGTGCTTTTCGTGTTTTTATATAAACTGTATTGTAATTTTAATATATAAATTATTGAGACAAATATTTATTTTGTACAAGGAGATAATTTATACATCAAAGAATATTAACATCTAAATCATAACAATAAATATGTATAAGAAGAAAATGATTTTTTTTCATAAAACTATTACAAAGTAAAAGATGCAAAAAGAATTAAAATATAATAAAGTAAGATAATATTCAGTTATTATTTTCCCTGGACATAACACGAGTTTAGGATCGGTAAAAGACAATTATGCCCTGAGGTGTGATCATATATCCTACGTGAGGAAATAGAAGTGGACAAGGTGAGGTGGTGGGAGTGTAGTAGAAACAGAGTGGTAGTCCTATAATAATTGCCTCTCTCGTGTTGCTCCTATTTTGCGTGTTGGTCATTGCATTGCAATACGTCAACAACAGGTAATGGAATCAATTTTTCCTTTTAAGTTCTATTATGCTCAATCTAACTCTCCAAAATGATTTCTCTTCAATTCGATTTAAGAAAACCCTAGACACTGTTGTTCCTCTGCAAAGATCGGTTCCGGGACTTTTCGATTAAGAAATTGATGCATTTGGTGTTTTCATACTTTCAGGATCATGAATTGCAGAGATGGGGCTCAGAAATTGTTTCACTGTATTGTTGCTTAAGTGTTTGTTCCGATATTTTAGTTCTTGAAATTTCAATTCTTTATTTGGTTTATGAGTAATTCTTTGCAAAAAATTGGAGGTCATGTGTTTTGAATTTCAAGCAATTTATCTCCTTCAAATGTCACAATCATTGAAGCATCTTCAAACACCCAGCGATTTTGACATCAAAGGCTCCAAGAGCGGTAATTTCTAGAATAAGTTTTGCAAAAACAACATTAAACCCAAAAAAGAAGTATAAAGATGATAAAAAACAAAAACCTATCTACATAATGAAATTTAAACGAATTTGTAGTACAACACATGTCTTAAAGAAATCAGTCATCTAAATATGTACTGAAAAACTTGTAATGCTAAATCAATGATAAATAGCTATCTACATGAAAATAAGAATGCTTATGACATAATATTATGTTAACATTGCTTTAGTTTTGTCTAATATTGTTCAAGACAATTGTCTTTAACATAAAGGTGTGTAACTTGGCCTATTCAGACACGTACTTTTCCATTCTATCTAAATATATAAGTTTATTCATTATGGGTTTTATGTTGTACAGATGGAAATCGTGGGCTTCAACTACTATGGTACTTTCTGCAAATAATTGTCAGCATATGGTGTTCCATACAAGCGATGTTAATTTGTTAGAAAGCTATTAATCTCTATGGAGTATTGAAGAAATACAAGTCTCCTTCATTTAGGAAAGCTTCAGTACCTCGCTATTGTCATAGAAAGTGAAGATGCTCATCAGACTTCAAAAGTTGTCAATCTTTGCAGTGGCTAGTCTCTATTGGTGTAAAACATGTGTGTCTCTATGACAAATGGTATGAAGGTTTGGAAATCAATGATGGTAAATGTAACATTTCTTTTGCTTAGGCTATATTAAATGTTTTCCTTGAACTCTACATTGTAGAGTGTGAGAAGTCTAAGGAGCTTATTTCAAAACTGAGAATGCAAAACCATAGAGGTACACCAAATTTTTTCCCCAAAATATTGCCTCTTTCTAATATATTAAAAATTTTCTCGCTTGTTGATGGATATGAATCTGCTTTTGACCAAGCAGGCATCTGCATGTTTTCATGGTTCACACAGTTTGGGTATTTCCCACCCTCGCTTTGTGTCATTTAAACTGAATTTTTTATATCGTCCTACATACGTGATAGGGAAGGATAAACAAACCTTATTTAGATAATGGGAGATGGCGTTTCTAGATTGAGTTTAAAATTGGTTTTACACCTAAAATTTGTGAATTGTATGATTCCCATTTCCTGTGTCTTAAAAATGTTATAACCGATGGGACCTACCGATAGTATTTGTATGTATCATCTCTGATAATTAATGATGAGGAGATGATACATGTTTCTGTTGATATATATTCGCTACATGCCTCTCAAATCTTGAGTCTAGACTCTAGACTCCATGCATTGTTATCATATAGTAAAATTGGGGGAGAGGAAAGCATGGGAAAGAAACTAAGGCTAGAAATTTTTTTAGTTTTTACATGTTTGGATGGTAGGTCTTAAAAAGAGTGAGAATAGGCATGAAAAATTCCTTTGAGCCAATGTGAAAATTCTCTCTAAATATGGTGAAAAGGGAGAGAAAAAACTCTGTAATATAACATCCACATTTGTTTTTCTTTCTCTTCCACAATCATGAGAAAACCTTTTTATATTTTTTTTATATAAAGTATGGAGAAAGAGCTCATTTAGTTGCCATCACTTTCATGCCTCAATAGTAACTCCACTATTTGTCACTCATTTGATCTGATCTAGCTTTAACTTAGTGCAGGAAGTTAATGAAGCCGTCACAGACCATGCTCCAGATCACATGACTTTAGAATTTGTTTTCTTTTGTGGATGGAGGGAGATAGTGGCCAAAGCAGCTAACTTGATTTTCAGGACAAATTGAAACGACATAACTTGGATGGAGAATTCAATGGCCAAATATTGCTAGAGTCTCGCCTGAATGAGGCAATTCAAATTGCTGGTATGTTTGCTTCCTAAATCTACCATGGTTTGAAAAGTTGATTCCTTGGGCAATACAACACTTACCAACTAACAATGATCTTGTTTACTGTCAGGTACGAAGGCCCTGAACCTGACCTTCTACTGGTTTATGGACCCGTGACGAGCCATCTTTGTTTTCCTGCATGGAGAATTCGATATTCAGAGATTGTGTAAGTTATTACTATTATTACTATAAACAAAAAAAAACCAGCTTGGTTGTTGCATAGAAGCTAAAAGAAGACCGTGTAATAACTCTCTTATATGGGTTTCTGTTCTACATTAGGCTGATGACTTTTGATGAGACTGTTCATGATAAAAGTTGAAAAAGAGTTCATATTAAGATAGTAGTTGTAACCTTTGAGTGGTAACGGAATACAATTGGATCTAATTTGTTTTTCTTTTTTTGCTTTCTGTTTCTTTTCCATTTTGTTATAAACTCTATCTTGGGTAGTCTGTGGCAGAGTTGCTACTCCACAGTTCTGCTGCTGAAAAATTAGACCTTTAAAAATGACTTTCATGTATTGCATAGGTTGTATGTGATGTAAGTATAAGAGGTTCCATTATGTACATAGTTTTTTTTTCTGTTTTTCTTTGAATAGATTCTGACTGATGTTTATCAGGCATAGGGACCATTGAACGTAATGAGATATGGTTCCTTAATAAAGTCATTTACAACTTCACCAAAGTGCACCAAAATTATGGTAATTATTTTCTTCACCGAGAGTTTTTGATTTGCCATGGTTTGACCCCCATAAATTGATGATTTTTTAAAGTTTATTTTATTATTAATTGCATTTTTCTTCTTGCCTCTTTTTATTAGTTGCTATATCTTATGTCAGATTATCCAAAATCTGCTTCCCAACCCTCTAGAAGTAGACACAAATATATAGTATACTCTATTGAAAACATTTCCGTACTGTTATTTGATGTTGCCTTTGGAAGCAGGGAGAGTTATTACTAGTATTATTATGCATATTTTATATGCGATTGTAATTTGTTTCATTATTTTTGTTTCCGGATTAAAAACGGGTACATAGGGAAGGGAGTTGGAAGTAATTGGATGTGCAAAACACAAAGCATGGCGCGAAGAATAGAACAAGACCTTAGCTAAATATCTTTGTGGAAGAAGGGCTTGCTCCTAGTAATGTGTAAATGTTTCATGATGAGAAATAGAATTATGAGTCATGATTTAGTTTTATTGGCGATTAATTTTAAAAAATTTGGTCATATTATCTTTACTTCATCCCTTGTTATGTCTTGTAACTAGAGTGTATTTTGATTTAATGGCACTACAATAGACCGTAATAGAGGCTATGAAGTTCCCTCCCCACCCATTCAGTGTTCAATCCATACTTTAACCCCGAAAACCCAGGGGGACACCATTAGTTTACGCATTTTATTTATTTTTATGCAATATAATGTTGGTCTCAAAATATCATAAGAGATTTTATGATGTTTTAAGACAGCAATATTTCCAAGTTTTAATGATTAACAAATTTACATTATTTATTTTCACAGATACTCTTAAGTGTTTAATTATTATCTGTGATTTCAGCAAGCCACAATACGCTTTATAAGTCTTTAAGAAGTGCTTCAAGTCATCTGAGGGAAACAGGCCTTCTGAAGTGGTCAACCTGTCTTAAGTGTTGAAGCTGTCTGAAGAGCCAAGCCCGTCTGAAGACTGGAACCCGTCTGAAGACTGGAACCCGTCTGAAAATTGGAAGCCGTCTGAAGCTTTAGTAATGACGTGGCATCTTTGCTGAAACCTTGCGTGAAGACTTTTCTGAGTCTCTGCTGCTCGTACGTTTTGGAACACATTTATGGCAACAAACACAGAGGCCTTTCCTGGTGCATTTGAATTTCATACACCACTGAGGAAATCTCTGCAAACGCAGCAACGCAGCAATTCCTGAAGCAGCCTTTTGGCAGATGCAACCTTGTACTGTGTCAGAAATGTCAGGATGCTCAGAAGTATGTCTCACAACGGATTGTATAGCATTTAATGCTATCTCTAAACGGTGGTTTTTCAACGGATTAAAGTCTGGGTATAAATACCCCTTATGAAGACCATCATCAGTAAGAGAAGAACATATAGAAAAAGAGAATCAAAACGCTGCAATTTTTTCTTCAAGAAAATCACTCTGATAAAATTCTTTGTACACTTTATATTTTCATATCCTGAGTATACCTCAGTTTTTAGCTGTACATTGTAATAGGTTTGAGCTTCAAACTTGTGTAGTTTAAAAGCTTAAACTCTTTTTCATTGTAATCTCTGTTTGAGCCTGGAGAGGCTTGTCTGTAAAACAATACTTGGTTGTAGAGCCTGAAGAGGCTTGACTGTAAAAGAATACTTGTAATCTTTGTGAAAGATTAAGAGAAAATCCAAGTGCTTGTTGGCATTGGGACTGGAGGTAGCTCACAGTGGTAGTGAGTGAACCAGGATAAATCCTTGGCTAAGTTTTCTATCCCTTATCTCTTGTCAATTCGTTTATATTAATATCAAGGGTGTTGAAAAGCTATTCTAAATATTTTAAAAGCAAAGAAACCTTTTAAAATATATTTTCAGGAGCCATCCAAAAACTTCAGACAGCCCCCATAAACCTGTCTGAAACTGTTTGTAACTTGTTGTTTTCAAAAAGCTTTCAAAAATATAAAGAAACACTATTCAACCCCCCCTTCTAGTGTTTCCCTGTGTTTCTACAGTTGGTACCAGAGCTTAACTCAGGGTTGAGCACCTAACAAGTGTTGAGGACTAAAAGATCCAGATGGAAGCTGCAAACAACAACAGGCAATACATCTCTGAGGGTGCATCTATCACAAGACCCCCAGCATTCAATGGAGTAGACTATCACTACTGGAGAGATCGTATGAAGCTGTTCATTGAAAGCAACAACATTGATGTCTGGGATGTAGTTACTGATGGAGACTATGTGCCCATGCAAAACAATGTGCCTATACCTAAGGCTGATTGGACCTTGGAGCAGAAGGCTAGAGTTCAGATGAATGCCAAAGCCAAACTCTATCTGATATGCTCATTGAACAAATCAGAATATGAGAAGGTGCATGGTTGTACATCTGCCAAGGAAATCTGGGATACTCTTGCAGCAGCCCATGAAGGGACTGAAACTGTCAAGCAATCCAAGATTAGTATGCTCATACATCAATATGAGATGTTCAAAATGGAAGAAACAGAAACCATTGATCAGATGTTTGGGAGGTTTCAGACCATTACAAATGGACTCAGGTCCTTGGGCAGAACTTATGAATCTGGAGATAATAACAGAAAGATTCTAAGAAGCTTGCCTAAGACCTGGAGACCCAAAGTTACTGCCATTCAAGAGGCAAGAGACTTAAACTCTCTTAGAATGGAGGAACTTCTGGGATCTCTCAAGGTTCATGAGCTTGAGCTTGGAGAAGATGACAACAAGAAGAAATCTCTGGCTCTAAACTCCAAGACCAGTCAGTCTAGGCATGGCAAGATGAAGGCTATGCAAGCTGAGGAAACTTCAGAAACAGATGAGGATTCTGAAGATAGCTCAGGAGATGATGATCTTGCTCTTTTAAGTAGGAAGATCAAAAGAATGCTCCAAAACAGAGGAAAGTTCAGAAGGAATCAACCTTCAACTTCTAAAGGAGGTAAGACAGGTAAAGATTTTCAAAATGACAAAATTATTTGTTTTGAATGCAAACAACCAGGTCACATGAAGGCTGAGTGTCCTAAGTTGAAGAAAAACACATTCAAAAAGAAGAAGTTCTTCAAAAAGAAGAAGGGACTAATGGCAACATGGGAAGACCTTGATGAATCTACTTCTGAAGAAGAAGAAGATACTTCAGAAGAGGCCAACTTATGTCTTATGGCCAGTCTGCCATCATCAGACAGCTCTGAAGAAGAGGTATTTCCTTTAACCCTTCAAGAAATGTATGATGATCTGATGGAAAGCTCCAAGGAACTATTTCAAGAGTATAAGAATCTATCCAAGGCTCACACAGAAATGTGTAATAAATATGAAGCCCTTGAAATAGAAAATATTATGCTCAAGGAAAAGATCCTTGTGTCTGAAATCAGTAGTTCTCAACATGTGTCTGAAGAAAATATAAAACTTCAGAAGCAAGTTGAGCAACTGACAAAAGACTTAGCTAAGTTTGTCAAAGGAACTGATAATTTGAACAGATTACTTGGTGATCAAAGACATTCCATTGACAAAAGTGGCTTAGGCTTTTGGGATCATAACATGCCTGAACCTCATATTTTTAATGTTGAAAAAGGCAAGGGAAAGGTTACTGGGTGTTCTCACTGTGGAAAAGCTGGACACAATGTGACTCAGTGTAAACACAAAAAGAGACCAACACCCAGGTCTAACAAAAGAGGACCCAAAAGAATATGGGTACCTAAAAACTTGATTATTCCTGTTGCAGATGTGTTTAACAGGACAAAAGAGACACCACAAATGGTACCTGGACAGTGGATGCTCGCGACACATGACAGGAGAAAGGTCTTTGTTCCAAAACCTTAGACCAAGAAATGGAGGTGTGGTCACCTTTGGTGGAAACCAGCAAGGGAAGATCACAGGAATAGGGACTGTAGGTATGTCACCTTTATCCCTTATTAAAAATGTTCTCCTAGTGGAAGGACTTCAACACAACCTACTGAGCATAAGTCAATTATGTGACAGTGGATATGTGGTCTCTTTCACTAAGGAAGGTTGTATAGTCAAAGACTCTTCTGATCAAATCCTTTTTACTGCTAAAAGGCACAGCAATGTGTACAAAATTGATCTAGAGGAACTAGCAAGTCAAAATGTTAAATGTTTTATTTCTGTTGAAGATGAAAAACAGATTTGGCATCAAAGACTTGGGCATGCCAGCTTGAGATTAATCTCAAGATTAGCAAAATACAATCTGGTTAAAGGCTTACCCAAGCTTTCATACAAATCTGACATTTTATGTGAAAGCTGTCTGAAAGGGAAACAAACAAGACACTCATTTAAGAGTAAAGATGTTGTTTCTACTAGCAGACCTCTAGAACTATTGCATATTGACTTGTTTGGTCCTATTAGAACAGAAAGCATTAGTGGTAAGAAATATGGTTTGGTCATTGTTGATGACTATTCTAGATACACATGGGTTATATTCCTTAGAAGCAAGGATGAAACTTTTAAGAATTTCACAATATTCTGTAAGAAGGTACAGAATGAAAAAGGATTCTGTATATCTGTCATCAGAAGTGATCATGGTGGAGAGTTTGAAAATGCAAACTTTGAAATGTTCTGTGATGAGAATGGGATCTCACACAATTTCTCTGTGGCTAGAACACCTCAACAAAATGGGGTTGTTGAGAGAAAGAACAGAAGTCTGCAAGAGATGGGAAGAACCATGCTCAACTCATGCAATCTACCAAGATCCTTCTGGGCAGAAGCTATTAACACAGCTTGCTACCTTCAAAACAGAATATTGGTAAGACCAATTCTTAAAAGAACTCCTTATGAATTGTGGAAAGGAAGAAAACCCAACATATCTTACTTTCATCCCTTTGGCTGTGAGTGTTTTATACTTAACACAAAGGATGATCTTGGAAAGTTTGATGCAAAATCTGACAAAGGATTTTTCATAGGTTATTCTGAAACATCTAAGGCTTACAGAGTTTATAACTCTAGAACTCTAGTTGTAGAAGAATCAATCCATGTTAAATTCAATGACAAGAAAGAGACTGATAGGGAACTATCAGATCTAGAGGATGATTTTGCAGGAATGGAGCTAAATGACAACAGCAACTTGAAAGATGAGCAGTTGTCTGAAGTGCCTACTGTTACTGAACCTCTTCAGACAGATGTTGAGTCTCAGACAGATGCTGTACCCATTCACAGAACTGATTGGAGATACAAGTCACATCACCCTAAAGAGCAAATTATTGGGAGCACTTCAGAAGGAGTGAAGACAAGATCAAAGTTCAGGAATCTGAATTCACTGGCTCTCCTGTCTGAAGTTGAACCCAAAGATATTGATGAAGCTCTGCATGATGAAGGGTGGATCCTAGCCATGCAAGAAGAGTTAAATCAATTTGCTAGGAGTGATGTCTGGACCCTTGTTCCTAAACCCCATGGGAAAACTATTATTGGAACCAAATGGGTGTTCAGAAACAAGCTGTCTGAAGAAGGCAAAGTAGTCAGAAACAAGGCAAGGCTTGTGGCTCAAGGATACAATCAGCAAGAAGGAATTGATTTCACAGAAACCTTTGCCCCAGTGGCCAGGTTAGAAGCAATTAGAATTTTATTGTCTTATGCTATAAATAATGGCATCAAGCTATATCAAATGGACGTTAAAAGTGCTTTTCTCAATGGTTTCATTGAAGAAGAAGTCTTTGTTAGACAACCCCCTGGTTTTGAGGATGTCACTTTCCCAGATTATGTTTTCAAATTGAAAAAGGCTCTCTATGGTCTAAAACAAGCCCCAAGAGCTTGGTATGACAGATTGAGCAATTTTCTTATCAAAAATGGTTTTGAAAGAGGAAAAGTTGACACAACTCTTTTTAGAAAACAGTCTAACAAAGGTCTCATGCTAGTCCAGATATATGTTGATGACATTATATTTGGTTCCACTGATTCTTCTCTTTGCAAGGAGTTTTCTGAGTTAATGCAATCTGAATTTGAAATGAGCCTAATGGGTGAATTAAAATTTTTCTTAGGACTTCAAATTAAGCAAGATTCTAATTGTATATGGATTCATCAAGAGAAATATACAAAAGAAATGCTTAAGAAGTTTAATTTAAATGATTGCAAGCCCATGTCAACTCCTATGCATCCTTCTGCATATTTAAGCAAAGATGAGAATGAAGAACCAGTGAATCAGACTTTGTATAGAGGAATGATTGGTTCTTTATTGTATCTAACAGCAAGCAGACCTGACATTATGTTCAGTGTGTGTCTTTGTGCTAGATTTCAATCAGATCCAAGAATTACTCATTACAAAGCTGTTAAGAGGATTTTTAGATATCTTAAAGGTACTACTAATCTTGGTCTTTGCTATAAGAAAGACAAAGAATGCAGGATAATAGGATACTGTGATGCTGACTTTGCTGGAGACAGAATTGAAAGAAAAAGCACCAGTGGAGGTTGTCACTTCTTTGGAGGCAACATGATCAGCTGGTCAAGTAAAAGGCAAAGCACCATTGCATTATCAACAGCTGAAGCTGAATATATCTCAGCAGCAAGTTGTTGTTCACAACTCCTTTGGGTGAAGTATCAGCTTGAGGATTTTAATATTCCTATATCTGTTATACCTGTTTTGTGTGATAATACAAGTGCCATTAATCTGTCTAAAAACCCCATTCAACATTCTAGAGCAAAGCATATAGAAATCAAGCATCATTTCATTAGAGACTATGTTCAGAGAGGTGTTTTTGATATAAAGTTCATTGAAACAGAGCTTCAATGGGCAGATATATTCACAAAACCTCTGACTGAAGTCAGATTTAAGTTCATATGTAATAATCTGAACATACATGCATTTTCTAACTGACTTTGTATGTTGTCTGAAATGAACATCTGAAATCTCAGTATGTCTGAAATTGTGACATGTCTGAAATTTTAGGGTTTCTGAAATTTCATTAGTTGTCTGAAATTATTCACTTGTCTGAAATAAAATGATGACGTGGCTATCTGAGACGGTTGAATGCCATTTATTTTGTCTCTTCCACTCTGCACGTTACCCAATGTCTGCGCAGCCAGTACATGCCATCATTGCATCGTGGGTGTCTATATAATAAAGGAGGTTGCATATTGAAGAAGGCTCACATTTTCTCTCTGCTCACTCTTCAACTTCATCTTCTCTCTCACAACAGTTTTCTGCTCGAAGCTTTTGTCTGCAACTGCAATGGCACCAAAGAAGACAAGCTCTGGAGGGAAGATTGTCAAGTCCAAAGGTGTTGATCTTCAGGGTCTCAGTGATCTGGGCATGGACCTTTTTGAGGAATTTGATGCTGCTGGTTGGACTTCATTCTTTGAGAAAACTGATTGCTCTTGGAATGAACAGAGCATCATTGATTTCTGGTTTTCAGCAAGAGGAATTCCAAACAACAAAGGTGAATATGAAAGCATCCGAGCTGAAGTTCTTGGAGAGTCCATCTTCATAGATGCTGATATTCTTTCCAAGGTGACTGGTGTACAAGCTGAAGGAGAGGTCTTCTCTCCAGGATGGGAAGGAAGAAATGGTGGTTCTGAGAAGTTCACCAAGATGCTGTATGGAACAGCGAAGCCTCAGAGCGCTGACTCAAAGAACATGCTGGATAAAGTCAGAGTTCTTCATGCCATTCTAGGGCAATGCATTTTCCCTAAGAGTGGAAGCAGAAACCATGTCTCTGAACTTGAGAGATTCTGCTTGATCAACCTATTGCTGAAGAAGAAGATGAATCTCCCAAAGATGCTTATGTTCCACATTCAGAAGAAGATTAGGGATTCTGCTGGAAGCCTTACTCACAATTTACTTATCACCAAGGTACTGATGCATTTCAGAGTACCTCTTAAGTTTGATCACAAAGCACCTGCTCTTTTTGGTGAGGCCAATATTACCAGTATGAAGCTGAAGAACCCTCTCATTCCAAGACATTCTTCTCCTACTATGAAGGAGAGTTTACTGTTAGAGAAGGCATCTAGAAGTGGAGCTGCTTTTGAAGTTCTGGAGCTTGAACTTCAAGGGGACATAAGGAAGGATGAGTTTGTTGCATCCAAGCCCTCCCCTCAACCTAAGCTGCCGAAGCTACCAGTTAGGAGTGCTGCAAAGGTGGCACCAGCAAACCCTAAGTTGCACCTTAAGACTGCTGAACCTGTTCAGAAGACTTTGACAAAGTCGTCTGAAATTGTGGGTCAAAAGTCTGAAGGAGCAAAACCTCTTGAGCCTACTTCTAATCTAGAAGGAAAGGCACATGAGGAACCTGTTGCTGATGCTGATGCTATTGCTGCACCACCTGTTGCTGCCTGTCCCTCTGATCCTGAATTGATCAAGGTAGCTGCAATTGCTACTATGATTGAAAATCAAGAATTGGAGAAGAAGTTAGAACAAGAGAAGGCTGATCATGCTTATGCAGTATCTACACAGATTGCCTTAGCTGAAAAAGAAAGGCTAGCTGCCTTGGCTGAAGGAACCAAGAAAAGAAAGAGATCCAGTGCTGCCATGAGGAAGAAAAGAATAAGCAAGTTCCTTACTAGTGCTCCTGAAGTTACCACAAGAATCACTAGGAGTATTTCTAGTAAACAAGATGCTATAGACATGGCAGATAAATATCAGAAGTTTGTCAAAGCCAATCTTTATTTCAAAAGGAGAAGAGAAGAAAAGCAAGCTGAAAGGGAGGAGGCAGAAAGGGAAGTCAAGAAAATCAAAATTCAGAAAGAGGAACCTCCAAAGGAACCCTACAAACCAATAAGGGTGAGGTTTGACAATGTTACACCTTCACCACCTTCATCACCAGAAAAGGGGTTGCCAGAAGAGAAGGAAGAAGAAGAAAAGTTTGAACAAGTTCATAGAGAGGTTGTTTCAGAAGAGGGAGTTTCAGACAAGGTTGATGAACAACCTATCTTGTCTGAAGAAAAGGAAGAACCATCACCATCACCATCACCATCTTCATCATCCTCCTCATCATCATCAGAATCATACAGATCTGAAAACTCTGCTGAGGAGACCCAGCAATGTGTGTGGAAAGGAAGCATGCTACCTGCACATCTTAGGCTTGGACCCAAAAGTAGGGATTTCTTCACAGAACCCACTTTTGATCCTTATGCCTATCCTTTACTGACTCTCAGTATGCAGAAGAAGCTGAAGTGCCCCACAAAAGGTATGAGGGACCCTTCTTTGAAAGGGAAAGAGTGCCAAAATTCCCTAACCTTTATGAAGAGCTGATGTTTTTCAAGGATACACCCCCCATCTACATGCATCAAGGACTTATCTTGCACACTGCTGAAGCTGAAAGGAGAAAGTATACTGGAAGCCTTGATGGTCAATACTCTGGACAGCTTGAAAAGATCAGAAAGGGAGTGGTAGTTCCTGAACACAAGTGGGCTCCACTTGATCCCTGTTCTGAAGATGATTGTCTGAAGATGAGTACTGATGAGTGGTGTTTTGTCAGAAAGCTGTGCACAGAAGGAGAATTGTTTCAAAGAGAATCATCTGAACTGGGTTGGCATGAGAGGTTACAGGCCACCTAGAAATGCTTCTATCAGGCCAAGCACTAAAATTCTGGTGCAACCTGACAGGATCATTCCTAGGTATCCTCTGAAGGAAGGTTCTGCTGATAAGTTTAAAGAACCCAAGGTTTACACAGCCCCCTTCAAACCTTTGTCACCAAGAGAATGGAAGCATCTACCAGCCATTGTCAGAAAGCAAGGTGGAGGCATGGATCACAGTCTCAGGGACAGAGTTTGGAGCTCTTACTGGAAAATCAGAGAGGATGCTGGATCCTCATCTGGGTCAACTGGACCTGATGAAGACTCTCTCATTGACTATGGGAGATCCATGAATGTGCAGTATATGTTTATCAGACAACACTTCCCACTTTTGACTGCACCTTTTCATGAAGAATGGGAGATGATCAACCCCATTGGAACATTCTTTCATCCAGTCTATCATCCTCATAAATATGGACTGCTTCCAGGATTTGATGCGCTGAGTTTTGTGTGCAGATACATTAAAATTATTTTTTATGAGTCAGCACCTGACTATGAAGAAGAGAATAGAAGACTGAGGTTCAAGATACAGAAGCTGGAGAAAGCCAATGCTGAGCTTCTTGCCAAACAAGAACAGACTCTGGCTTTGCACAAGACTGAACTCATAGCTAAGCAAGATCAGATTCTTCATGAACAGCAAGAGATCAAAAATGCTCAAGAAGATATGAAGTCTGCCCTTCTCTCTCAATTGGACAAGACAAGGGATGATCTCATGTCTTTGCTGAAGGATGCTTTGTTGAAGAAATCTGGCTAGTCTGTGATGTAGCCATGTTTGTTTTTATCTCTGGCAATGTGTTTAAATTTCTATGCTTGTCTGAAACTTTTTATGATGAATATATCAGTTGTTCCCTGCATGATTTTTCTGAGTTTATACTTCATGATTATCCTTTTGATTTCTGTTGTTGTTATGCTCTGGATTCCCTTTTGATTGATGACAAAAGGGGGAGTACTAAAACTAACAAAAATCTGATTCAAATGTGAAGTGCTACAGGACTCAGGGGGAGCAAAGAAGAACTATTAAGTTCATTATCTGAGGGGGAGTTATTATTAAAAGCTATTTTATTCTCACATACTCCTTTCAGATTTTACAGTTTTAAAATAAATTTGTCATCATTAAAAAGGGGGAGAATGTTGAGTCTCAAAAATATCATAAGAGATTTTATGATGTTTTAAGACAGCAATATTTCCAAGTTTTAATGATTAACAAATTTACATTATTTATTTTCACAGATACTCTTAAGTGTTTAATTATTTATCTGTGATTTCAGCAAGCCACAATACGCTTTATAAGTCTTTAAGAAGTGCTTCAAGTCATCTGAGGGAAACAGGCCTTCTGAAGTGGTCAACCTGTCTTAAGTGTTGAAGCTGTCTGAAGAGCCAAGCCCGTCTGAAGACTGGAACCCGTCTGAAGATTGGAAGCCGTCTGAAGCTTTAGTAATGACGTGGCATCTTTGCTGAAACCTTGCGTGAAGACTTTTCTGAGTCTCTGCTGCTCGTACGTTTTGGAACACATTTATGGCAACAAACACAGAGGCCTTTCCTGGTGCATTTGAATTTCATACACCACTGAGGAAATCTCTGCAAACGCAGCAACGCAGCAATTCCTGAAGCAGCCTTTTGGCAGATGCAACCTTGTACTGTGTCAGAAATGTCAGGATGCTCAGAAGTATGTCTCACAACGGATTGTATAGCATTTAATGCTATCTCTAAACGGTGGTTTTTCAACGGATTAAAGTCTGGGTATAAATACCCCTTATGAAGACCATCATCTAAGTAGAGAAGAACATATAGAAAAAGAGAATCAAAACGCTGCAATTTTTTCTTCAAGAAAATCACTCTGATAAAATTCTTTGTACACTTTATATTTTCATATCCTGAGTATACCTCAGTTTTTAGCTGTACATTGTAATAGGTTTGAGCTTCAAACTTGTGTAGTTTAAAAGCTTAAACTCTTTTTCATTGTAATCTCTGTTTGAGCCTGGAGAGGCTTGTCTGTAAAACAATACTTGGTTGTAGAGCCTGAAGAGGCTTGACTGTAAAAGAATACTTGTAATCTTTGTGAAAGATTAAGAGAAAATCCAAGTGCTTGTTGGCATTGGGACTGGAGGTAGCTCACAGTGGTAGTGAGTGAACCAGGATAAATCCTTGGCTAAGTTTTCTATCCCTTATCTCTTGTCAATTCGTTTATATTAATATCAAGGGTGTTGAAAAGCTATTCTAAATATTTTAAAAGCAAAGAAACCTTTTAAAATATATTTTCAGGAGCCATCCAAAAACTTCAGACAGCCCCCATAAACCTGTCTGAAACTGTTTGTAACTTGTTGTTTTCAAAAAGCTTTCAAAAATATAAAGAAACACTATTCAACCCCCCCCTTCTAGTGTTTCCCTGTGTTTCTACAATATGCCATAATTTTGCTGAATAGGCTCTTACTTTGGATTTACACCTTTGGTTTGAGAGATGATGAAAGCAAAGAAAAATAGCATGTTTGTAAAATGATATAAGTATCCTTAAATAAAATGAAATATGATAATAATTTTTTTGATGAAATATATATTTTTAAAAATACAATTTATTATTATTATAATATGTGAAATAATAAAAACATTTTTTCATTATTTACTATATAAAACTTTAAAAATAAAAAATGCTCGTTATCCTGTCATGTCTCGCCTTTTTTCATTTCCTTATTTATGAAGGTACTATTAATATGAATTGGTGGACCTCATTAATTGATTTGCCATATACTGCCAAGTTCTATGTCTGTTGAGCCTTCCTCTGCCTGCCCTGCAGTTCAATTGCACTACCCATCCATTTTCACAATCCTTAGTAGTTGGTATTGAACAATTAGCCACCATACACATCAGAAACTTTCAATTGTTAATGTGTGAAGAATCTTTGAATTTCATTTGTAATTTATACCACTAGCTAGAAAATCTTTAGGAAATTAAGTATGAAATAATTTAACGGGTACTTGACTTCTTTAAGTCCTAACTATCTAATTAATAATTTTTTTAATTTGGTTACACCTTGAACCATTACTGTGTCTCACATTTAATACGAAAAATTAGAAAGCCAAATAAACGATAATAATGGTAAAAAAAGAAGGGGAATTTGTTTGGTTTTAGTGTATGTGGTAAAGTCTTGAGCAGTGTGATAATTAATAGAACTGCGTAAGGCAATTAAATAAAACACCGAAGAGAAAGGAATATTTAGTTACGACTTAGGAGGGAGAAGCTGAATGAAACGAAACAACTACTCATTGCTTCAGTTCATAAAGATGCTTTTCATATCCCATTAACCTCCAAGTTCCAAGATCCTGTGCATTTGTCCACCTATGATTACATCATGCCGGGGGTAATGATTTGTGGTCTATGATCTGGCCTGCTAAGTGATGCTAAGGTATATAAATAAAACTTCTAGCCTTGATATCTTTTGGAGCAAAGTTTCAAACTCAATAATATTTTTGTTTTGCTGAGAAATAAAATTTATATGAAGTGTTAAATGCTTGCATTAAAAAACCAAGAAACTAAGGTTGATTAGTTGATATAGTGAAATGTTGTGGAGTAAGTTGTTTGGCCTTTTTTCCGATCAATGTATATGCTCACCTAACTTGAGATTTTCTCACCTATGCAAACAGAACTTCAATGTTGATTTCAAAGATCTATTTGTGGTCACTGATCAGGCATTTGCATGCCAGATTCATTTTCAGATCTCTTCGTGGCCTGGCTTTTTTGGATAGCCAGAGGCAGAGCAGTCACATCACGATTTCTTTATAATGGATTGCTCGGGTGAATTTGTGAAAGGGGATCCGAGCTCCAGCCAATTAGGAGAATGCTAATGTTAAGGGTCATTAGCACATATATGTTTTCTGGGAATTTTTTCCTCTTCTCCAAACTTGCACTCACTGGATCCTTCATCATTTAAAGTGGGCAAGTTTATGTGTTTATAGGGTCATTTTAGAGTGGACTCTTCTGACTTTGGGTTCTTACTCCCAATTTTATCACTTCAAAAAAAGTTTAATTTTATAAATGTATTACTAATTTTTTAAATATTAAATTCATACATAGGGTGTGTTTGGCAAAACTAGCTGATAAGCTAGTTGGTAGCTGATAAGCTAGCTGCTAGCTGATATACTCCTAGCGTATAAGCTCCTAGCTGATAAGTTAGCTTATTGAATTAGAAGTGTTTGGTAAAACTAGCTGATAAGCTAGTTAGTAAATGTAAAATGATATAAAAGGGCATACTATAAAATTTTTTTATATAAATTCTATTTGTATTTTTAAAAAAAATATATATTATTATGTAATTGTAATTTTATATTTTAAAAAAAATAATTAAATTCTATTAAACCTTTTAGTGACAAAATATTTAATTAAAAATTAAATTAAATAGTATAATATAAAATAATTTCATAAAATAGTAAAAAGAAAATAACAATTTAATTAATTCGTAATTTTTTAAATTACTTATTATAATTTATATAGGTAATAGGTAAAAAGAAATTGGAAGGTTTTTGTCACTAAAATTGAAAATAGATAATAATGGGTAAAAAATTAAGAATAATAAGGGAAATGTATAAAAATATAAGAGGTAGTGATG
Organism: Sesbania bispinosa; assembly: GCA_026901365.1. Lineage (NCBI taxonomy): Eukaryota > Viridiplantae > Streptophyta > Magnoliopsida > Fabales > Fabaceae > Sesbania > Sesbania bispinosa. The sequence continues at coordinate 771,426 of QLOH01000471.1, read as the reverse complement.
GAAGAAAATTAAATAAGCTACAAGCTAGAAGCTAGGTGAAGTAGCTCGTAGCTTATAAGCTAGAAGCTCCTAAAATAAGCTACTTTGAGATACCTTACCAAACACTTTTGTGTTGGTCAAACTAGCTTATAAGCTAGTCAAATAAGCTGGTAGCTAGCTTATTGGTCTTGCCTAACACACTCATAATGGCAAAGGTCCATCATGGACCACTATTTTTACGGTTCATACTTGATGGCCAATTTTAGGGTAGACCCCTTAACTTTTGGGCCTACCGTAGACCATTCTATATTGTCCATAGATTTATGATTCTTTTATTCTATGTCGAGGATTGAGACATTTTTTTTGCTAAGCAAAGAAATTAATTAATAGGGAGTACAAGGGGTGCTCCAACCCATAATACAAGTGCAACAAAGTTTGCTAAAAAGAGAAAATACAGGGACTTGTCAAACCATCATCTTGTACCCGAACAAAAAGTCCAGCTAAAAAATCCCACCATACACCAAAAAACCCAAACACCTCCAGAAAGCAACCCCAATTACTCCAATAATCTATTAGCAACAGGAATGCAAATCAACCCATCTCAGATATAGCAGAAATTTAAGCACTTTCCATGGCAATTAGACCACAACATAAAATGATACAAGAATGAAGTATCCTTAGTTTTTAGCCATTTCCAGGATCTGTTTTAATAAGATCCAAAACATCAGCAGGTTCCATAATGTTATTGGAGAAAATGACCTCATTTCTAGCAAACCATAAAGACCACAAGACCACTAACCAAATCAAGGACCATCTGAGTCTATCTTTTGCACTACATTGTGGTAACCCCACAAAAAGTTCAAAATTAGACAAACAACCATTAGGTAGAACATAACTAAATCCACTTCATTCCAAGCACAACATCCATACTTTATATGCAAAGGAACACTCAAAAAACAAATGTGAAGTTGTTTCTAAGCCTTGTCCACACCAGACACAATCTCCACCAGAGTCTTGAATTACATTTCTTTTAATTAAATTCTCCTTTGTGGGGATTCTATTTAAAATTGATTTCTAAGCGAAACCAGACACCTTCTTAGGTACATACTTAGACCACAGAAAAGAATGCATAGGCAGTTTAGCATTAATGGCCTCATTAACAATTAATTTATAAGCCGACTTACCAGAATAAGTACCTGCAGAATCTGCACTCCAACTCCACCTATCAGGTTCAACTTCATTCAAAATCACATTCTGCAGCTGTAAGACAAGCTATTGAAACTGCTCAAGTTCCAATTGGAAAAAGCTTCGGACGCCAACTCCAATTCCACGCCAATCCATTCGCATCTCTTGACACCATATTAGCTAAAGGACCTCCTTATTGGTTGCAATAAAAATAATCTGTTGAAACGGTTACACAAAGGGACATCTCCACACCACACATCCTTCCAAAATAAAGTGTCACACGCACTCCCCACTATTTTGACACACCCACTCAAAAACCAATCTGAGTAACACCACAAGTAGTATCAATTGACCAAAGGTCATACCACCAAGAAGAACCATATGACTCACCCCTTCTCAAACCTACATTTCTCTCACCATAAATTGATTTAATTACCCTATACCATAACCCCTCTTTTTCCACTAATAACCTCCACATCCACTTCCCTAGAAGAGCAAAATTAAATGCTCTCAAATCACAAATACCCAACCCCCCATGACTTGTCTCCCTACACACGTCCTCCCAAGCAACCCAAGAAGTTTTATTTTTTTCCTTCACACCCCACCCCAAAAGAATGAAATAAGCAAAGAATTTAGTTGAGAAATAATACCTTTGGGAGCCTTGAAGAAAGCAATGAAATAGATCGGAATGGAATGTAGTACTGATTTCAAAAGAACAATAAATACCTTTGAGACACTAACAACATGGTAAACATAAACCTTTTCAATATCTGCACTAGATCATCGCTGTCACCTTCACGCTTTATACGTGTTTTGATTAGATCATCACAACCACTTTCACTCTTCATTTGTGTTCTTACTATTCTTAATAAAAGTATTATAATTTTAATATATAAATTCATGAGATAAGATTACACTTTTTAAGGGTGAAGATGATACATTTGAAAAATTATTTATGCACACTAACTCCTTCCCTCACCTCAAACGTATATATTGAGAAACTCGTTTATTTTATTTTGTTTCTCTTTTCATTATATCTTTTTTTATCACTATCACCTTCGCGAGATCACCACTGTCACCTTCGCGTTTCATACGTGCTCTCATTAGATCACCGCAACCACGTTCACGGTTCATTTGTGCTCTCACCGTTTTTATATAAAAGTATTATAATATTAATATATAAATTATTGAGATAAAATTTACACTTGGTATGAGAGAAGATGATACATTTGAAAAATTATTTATGCACACCGACTTCATCCCTTATCTCAAATGTATATATATCAAAGAAGCTCGTTTATTTTATTTTATTTCTTTTTTCATCATATCATTTTTTACCACTATCACCTTCACGAGATCACCAGTGTCACCTTCACGCTTCTTACGTGCACTCATTAGATCACTGCAGGCCACTTTCACGCTTCATTTGTGCTCTCAGTCTTTTTATATAAATTATTGAGATAAAATTTATACTTGGTAAGAGTAAAGATGATACATTTGAAAAATTATTTACGCACACCAACTCCTTCCCTCACCCTCAAACGTATATATCGAAGAAGCTCGTTTATTTTATTTTGTTACTCTTTTTATCATATCTTTTTGTACCACTATCACCTTCACGAGATTACCACTGTCACATTCATGCTTCATACGTGCACTCATTAGATCACCACAACCACCTTCACACTTCATTTGTACTCTATTTGTTTTTATATAAAAGTTTTGTAATTTTAATATATAAATTATTGAGATAAAATTTACACTTAGTGAGGGTAAGATGATAGATTTAAGAAATTATTTACGCACATAAACTCCTTCCCTTATTTCAAATGTATATATCAAAGAAGCTCGTTTATTTGTTTTGTTTCTCTTTTCATCATATCTTTTTTCACCCCTATCACCTTCATGAGATCACCACTGTCACCTTCACGCTTTATACGTGCTTTCATTAGATAATTGCAACCGCTTCACACTTCATTTGTGCTCTCACTCTCATTTTTTATAAAAGTATTATAATTTGAATTAATATATAAATTATTGAGATAGAATTTACCCTTAATAAGGGTGAGGATGATACATTTGAAAAATTATTTACGCACACCAACTCCTTCCCTCACCTCATTTATTTTATTTTGTTTCTTTTTTTATCATATCTTTTTTTACCTCTATCACCTTCATGAGATCACCATTGTCACCTTCACTTTTCATATGTGCTCTCATTAGATCACACATCCACGCTTCATTTGTGTTCTCAGTCTTTTTATATAAAAGTATTATAATTTTAATATATAAATTATTAAGATAAAATTTACACTTTGAAAGGGTGAAGATGATACATTTGAAATTATTTACGCATGCCAAATCCTTCCTTCACCTCAAACGTATATATCAATAAGTTCATTTTTTTTAATTTTGTTTCTCCTTTCATCATACTCCCTCCGGTCCTTTTTATAAGACACTATTTAGAAGATATTGACGGTCCTTTTTATAAGGCACTTGGTATTCTCTATGAAACATTTAATTTTTTTTCCTGACTTACCCTTATTAAATTCTTGCATAATGTATTTTGCTAATTTTTCATTAACGAGGTATTATAAATATTGTTACATGGGTGACCAAGAGAGAGAGAGTTAAACCTTTACACTTTTCCATATACATTTGTGTGTTCCAATACAATTGATAGTGGGAATTAGTACATATTTAATGCAGAATTTAATCTCAATTATTTAGTGAGAGAAATACTAATAATATTAAATAGGGGTAAAAATGGAATGTTGTATTATTTTTTTATGAACCAATAAATTAACCACTTAAACTACATTTTTTGGTCTGTGTAATTCGGTTAGAGGTGCCTTATAAAAAGGACCAGAGGGTATCTTTTTTGACCTCACCTTCATGAGATCACCATTGTCACCTTCACGCTTCATACGTGCTCTCATTAGATCACCGCATCCACCTTCACGCTTCATTGTGCTATCACCGTTTTTATATCAAAGTACCATATTTTAATATATAAATTATTGGGATAAAATTTACACTTGGTAAGGGTGAAAATGATACATTTGAAAAATTATTTACCTAACGGTTGAATTTCTCTCTTCCTAAATTATCTACCATTTACACACCTGTTTTTTTATTTTAATTTTTAAAATAAGAAACCGCCTATAACCTATTTCTTTTGGTCGATTTTATGCACACTAACTCCCTCCCTCACCGTAAACGTAAATATCAAACAAGCTCATTTATTTCATTTTGTTACTCTTCTGATCATGTTTTTCTAACCACTGCCACCTTCACAAGATCACTATTGTCACATTCATGTTCCATTTTGTGCTCGCATTAGATCACTTGCAACTACCTTCACCCTTCACATGTGCCCTCACCGTTTTAATATAAAAGTATTTTAATTTTAATGATTAAATTATTGAGATAAAATTTACAATTGATAAGGAGAAAGATAATAAAGTTGAAAAAAATATATTTATCTAACAATTGAGTTTCTCTCTCCCTAATTGACCTACTATTTACGCACCTGTTTTAATATTCTGATTTTATAATCAAAACCGGCATATACCTGCTTCTTTTGACTAGATTTTACGCACACCAACTTCTTCCCTCACCTCAAACGTATATATCGAAGAATCTCGTTTATTTCATTTCGTTCCTCTTTTCATCATATCTTGTCTAACCACTTGCCATCTTCACGAGATCACTACTGTCGCTTTCACGAGATCAACACTGTCACATTCACGCTGAATTCGTGCTCTCATGATTTTACGCACACCAACTTCTTCCCTCACCTCAAACGTATATATCGAAGAATCTCGTTTATTTCATTTTGTTCTTTTTTTCATCACATCTTTCCTAACCATTGTCGTCTTCACGAGATCACTACTACCGCATTCACAAGATCAACACTCTCACATTCACGCTCTATTCGTGCTTTCATCATATCACCGCAGTCACCTTCACGCCACATTTGTGCTTTTCATGTTTTTATATAAACTGTATTGTAATTTTAATATATAAATTATTGAGACAAATATTTATTTTGTACAAGGAGATAATTTATACATCAAAGAATATTAACATCTAAATCATAACAATAAATATGTATAAGAAGAAAATGATTTTTTTTCATAAAACTATTACAATGTAAAAGATGCAAAAAGAATTAAAATATAATAAAAAGTAAGATAATATCCAGTTATTATTTTCCCTGGACATAACACGAGTTTAGGATCGGTAAAAGACAATTATGCCCTGAGGTGTGATCATATATCCTACGTGAGGAAATAGAAGTGGACAAGGTGAGGTGGTGGGAGTGTAGTAGAAACAGAGTGGTAGTCCTATAATAATTGCCTCTCTCTTGTTGCTCCTATTTTGCGTGTTGGCCATTGCATTGGAATACGTCAACAACAGGTAATGGAATCAATTTTTCCTTTTAAGTTCTATTCCATGCTCAATCTAACTCTCCAAAATGATTTCTCTTCAATTCGATTTAAGAAAACCCTAGACACTGTTCTTCCTCTGCATAGATCGGTTCCGGGACTTTTCGATTAAGAAATTGATGCATTTGGTGTTTTCATACTTTCAGGATCATGAATTGCAGAGATGGGGCTCAGAAATTGTTTCACTGTATTGTTGCTGTAAGTGTTTGTTCAATATTTTATGTTCTTGAATTTCATGTTCTATATTTGGGTTTATGAGTAATTCTTTGCAAAATATTGGAGGTCATGTGTTTGAATTTCAAGCAATTTATCTCCTTCAAATGTCACACTGTCATTGAAACATCTTCAAACACCAGCGATTTTGACATCAAAGGCTCCAAGAGCGGTAATTCTAGAATAAAGTTTTGCAAAAACAACATTAAATCAAAAAAGAGAGTATAAGATGGATAAAAACAAAAACCTATCTACATAATGAAATTTAACGAATTTGCAGTACACACATGTTCTTAAAGAAATCAGTCATCTAAATATGTACTGAAAACTTGTAATGCTAAATCAATGAATATAGCTATTCTACATGAAAAATAAGTATGCTTATGACATAATGTATGTTAACATTGCTTTATGTTTTGTCCAATTATTGTTCAAGACAATTGTCTTTAACATAAATGGTTGCTAACTTGGCCTATGCAGAGCACGTACTTTTCCATTCTATCTAAAATATATAGTTTATTCATTATGGGTTTTAATTGTTGTACAGATTGGAAATCCTGGGCTTCAACTACTATGGTACTTTCTGCAAATAATTGTCAGCATATGGTGTTCCATACAAGCGATGGTTAATTTGTTAGAAAGCTATTTAATCTCTAATGGAGTATTGAAGAAATACAAGTCTCTTCATTTAGGAAAGCTTCAGTACCTCGCTATTGTCATAGAAAGTGAAGATGCTCATCAGACTTCAAAAGTTGTCAAACTTTTGCAGTGGCTAGTCTCTATTGGTGTAAAAAATGTGTGTCTCTATGACATGAATGGTATGAAAGGTTTGGAAAATCAATGATGGTAAAATGTAACATTTCTTTTGCTTAGGCTATATTATAATGTTTTCCTTGAACTCTACATTGTAGGAGTGTTGAAGAAGTCTAAGGAAGCTATATTTCAAAAACTGAAGAATGCAAAACCCATAGAGGTACCACATAATTTTTTTTCCCCAAAATATTGCCTCTTTCTTAATATATTAATAATTTTCTCTCTTGGTTTATGATATTAATCTGCTTTTGACCAAGCAGTGCATCTTGCATGTTTATCATGTTTCACACAGTTTGGGTATTTCCCACCCTCGCTTTGTTTCATTTAAACTGAATTTTTTCTATCGTCCTATACATATACAGGTGATAGGGAAGGATATAAACAAACCTTTATTTAGATAATGGGAGATGGTGTTTCTTAGATTGAGTTAAATTGGCTTTTACACCTAAAATTTGTTGAATTTTTGTATGATTCCCAATTGCCCTTTGTGTCTTAAAAATGTTATAACCGATGGGACCTACCAATAGTATTTGTGTATGTATCATCTCTGATAATTAATGATGAGGAGATGATACATGTTTCTGTTGATATATTACTAGTGTCCGACCCATGCGATGCATGGATATTATTATTCAAATAGATTATTTATAATGAATACTATAATATATTTAATTTAATTAATATAAATATGTAAACTTTAGAAAATGATAATGATTAGTGATTTTTTCATATTAAAATTTATACATCTTTATATAAAAAGAATTAAAACAAATTAATTAAAACATAGAAAAATTTATTTGAATCAACAAATTTTGAACATTAATAATTATAAATGTAAAATATACCATATCATATCATTTATATTTTTTAAAATATTCCTTTATATACTATATTTTTCAGTCAAATTATAACATTTAAAAATATAATCACATATAAGAATCCTAAGTCCTTATCGAGACTTCACCCTAGATATAGCAACATATAATTGACCATGAAAGAAAATGGTTTTGGTAAATACACACCAACCGTGTGACAATGTCTATCTTTGACTTTTATTAAACAAAGAAAAATGAAAACTATCTTCGTTGAAACTTTAATGAAGTGAGATGATCAAATAAAATTAAATTCATTCGAGGTGTCCCCAAATATGTTCCACATTTCTTTTTTTTTGGAAAAAATAAAAATCTAGTTTATATACATATTAAATACAAACAAATATAAATACTCCATCCGTTCCTTTTTATAAGGCACATTATATTGAATCACAAAGACCAATAAAAGTAATTAAAGCTAGTTAATTATTTTATTTGAGTATTAAAAAATAGTTTAACTTCTAGTGTTGCCCTTATTTAATATTATTAACTAACTCCACTGTCATTTGATAGTTGGAAAGACATTAAAGTTAATAAGGGCAAATAAGGAAAATTATAATCAATGTTTTCTTCAAATTGTAAAGTGACTTATAAAAGGAACACAAAAAATTTTAAAAGATGTCTTATAAAAAGAAATTGAGGGAGTATGTATTTAGGTTATTTCAATTCCTATTGTATTCATATCAAAATATTTAGTATTGTCTTGTCATTTGTATTTACTTAAATTCCTATTATTTATATATATTTTCGATTGCAACATGTAATGTATTTATGTATTTAATAGTTTAATTTTAAAATGTATAAGATTTTTCAAGCCTAATTTTTTTATCTCTCTTTCTTTCCTATCACATCAATATATATTGTCATTTTTTTCACACTCTCTCTTGATTTATTTCTTTTTATCTCTTTCTTTTTTCTACTTTCAACTCCCAAAAGTTAATTATCAAAGTTTTAATACTTTTTAAAATAATAATAATTTTTTCACATTTTTTTGTTTTACACTTCCTTTAACACCTTAATTTTCTTTTCATTTTTCTCTTCATTTCATATCAAATTTTCACATTCTTTCTCTTTATTATTTTTTCTTTCTATTTTTTTCCTTCCTAAACTTTCCATATTTATCTACCTACTATTTATGTATCTTATAGGTTATGCTTGATTTAGAACTCTTAACTTTACTACTTATAGAAATTTTAAAAAAATTAACCTCCAATGAATAGTGACAAAAAATCTAGCCAATTGCAACAATATAGAGATAATAATAAAGAAAATTAAAGTGTGGTAAAAAAAGGAAAAATGTAGGAGGAAAACTGCTTCACATAGACGATAGTGGATACCCATGGTTTATCAAAATATCACATTTATGATAAAACAAATTAATATGAATAGATAATGAGAGGAAATGTGTTAATAATAACAATAAAAAAAATAATCTGTGAAAAAAAGAAAAAGAAAAAAACACGATCAAAATTGTCTACCGTGCAGGATAAATGTGGTTCATAAAAATATCACTTTACAGAAAATAGAATAAAAACTTGAGAAAACTACAGATGAAAAAAAAAACACGTGTACTGTGGGAATAATTTTAATATAGAGTGAATGAAAGTAAAGTAAAAGATAGAATAAATAAGAGAGCTAATAAGTGAAACATTAATGAATAAAATAGAGAGATAAATAATATATTGAAAAAAATACATTTGTTCTGGAGCAGTAATCGACTGCGACAAAGCACCTCGACTGCGCTCCAGATTCGAGGTATTTCAATTCTCCGAATAGAGATAACGTCGAGATGATACTCGACATAAAGGATGAGAAACCTTGAGAAAGGATGTGGATAGCTCTAAGCGACATTCACCATGACAAACTGTCTCGACTCCGAGGCTCACCTAGGCGCATGATTATATGTTTACTCGCAGCGCGTGAACCCGGGATTTACGGAAACGGTTACGCATATAACCATCTTTCCCGCCTAAACTACTCTATAAATATGGACTCTGAGAAACTCAAAGGTACACTGATCTAACTAAATTCTGATTTTACTATATTCCATCTCAGACAGTTTCTTACGTTTAGCATCGGAGTCCCTTGCAGGTACCCCTGCACCGCCGTCCACAACATCAACACCCGGAGATCGAAGCTTACTATGGTGAAGATTCACCCCGTGGAACTCTTTGGAATTTCAAATGGAAAAAAATAATATGAACGAATAATGAGAGAAAATATTTTAATATAATAATAATAAATCAAGAAGTAAAACAAACAAAAAAAAAAAGCTTTACGTGAAGGATACTCATGGTTTATAAATATCACTTTTATAATGAAACAAAATAATAGGGGATACCTGTGGTTAACACAAAGAAAAATTAATATGAACGAATAATGAGAGAAAATATTTTAATATAATAATAATAAATCAAATTGTGAAAACAAACAAAATAAAAACAAAAAGTTGGTGAATAAACATTAGCCTATATAACTTTTCCAAAGTATTAAAAAAAGAAGAAAAATGTGAATGAACAGTACCCCATGTAACTTCTCCCTTGTAATAGTATAGATAGATAGATAGATATAGAGTAAATGTAAGTAAATTGATAGATAGAATAAATAAGAGAGATAATAAGTGAAACATTAATTAATAAAATAGAGAGATAAATAACATTTTGAAAAAATACAATAAAATTGATGTAAATAAACTTATCATATTTCTTTATGTGACTTTTTATATAATGAAATAGATAAACATAAATGGATAATGAGAAAACATGTTTCAATATAATAATTATAAAAAATAAAAATTAAAGTGTGATGAAAAAAGAAAAGAGGAAAAAAGACAGGAGTCGGACTGCTTCCTGTGGATCATAAAAAAATTACTTTACTGAAATGAGAATAAACATGAATGAATAATGAGAGAAACTATTTTAATATAATAATAAAAAAATTAAAGTGTGATAAAAAAGAAAAAAAGAAAACAGTATGAGTAGGATTGTCTCCCTTAAACGATACTCGCGGTTTATAAAAAAAATCGCTTTTTTAATGTAACAAATAATGAGGGAAAATATATTAATATAATAACAAAAAGCATAAAATTAAAAGTGATATAAATAGGAATTTTAATATAGATTAAATAGATAAATAGAATAGATGAGTGAAATAATAAATGAAAACATTAATGAATAAAAATAGAAAGATAAATGATATATTGAAATATCATGTTAAAAGTAATGTAAATACACATATATTGTATTCCTCAATGTGAGCTTTTATGAAACAAAACAAATAAACATGAATAAATAATCAGAGAAATTATTTTAATATAATAATAAGAAATAAAATTAAAGTATGAAAAAAATAAATGTGGGATCAAAACTGCTTCACGTGGAGAATACTCATGGTTTATAAAAATATCACTTTTATAACAAAACAAAATAATGAGCAAATAATGAGAAAAAATGTTTTAATATAATTAAAATAAAAAAAATAAATTGTGAAAATAAAAAAAACGAAAAAGAAAACGATAAGAGAAAGACGGTCTCCCGTGAAGGATAAATGTGGTTCATAAAAAATAATTTTACAAAAAAGATAATAAAATTTTTTTAAAAAAATATAAATTGGTACATGTAAAGGGTACATCTTAATAGGACTGTCTCCTGTAAAGGGTACATGTAATTTATAAAGTCATTACCTACAACAATATAAATCGGTCCAACATGTATATTCCGATTAAAAAGCCCAATATAAAAAGTCAATGAGCCACAATAGGCTTTGACCCAACAAAAACAATAAAGCCCCCAATGAATAGTAAATAAAAAAAATTGATAAAAAAATCTAATGTGAGTGAGTTGCTTTTAGAACCCCCATTTTTACTATTCACACCCCCAATTCTTCTAACATGAATGAACAATGAAAAATAAAACCCTCCTATGTAATATAATAGATTCGCTACATGCCTCTCAAATCTTGAGTCTAGACTCTAGACTCCATGCATTGTTATCATATAGTAAAATTGGGGGAGAGGAAAGCATGGGAAAGAAAATAAGGCTAGAAAGTTATTTTTAGTTTTTACATGTTTGGATGGTAGGTCTTAAATAAGAGTGACAGAATAGGCATGAAAAAGTTCCTTTAAGCCAATGTGAAAATTCTCTCTAAAGATGAGGTGAAAAGGGAGAGAAAAAACTTTGTAATATAACATCCACATTTGTTTTTCTTTCTCTTCCCACAATCATGAGAAAACCTTTTTATATATTTTTTTATATAAAGTATGGAGAAAGAGCTCATTTAGTTGCCATCACTTTCATGCCTCAATAGTAACTTCCACTATTTTGTCACTCATTTGATCTGATCTAGCTTTAACTTAGTGCAGGAAGTTAATGAAGCCGTCACAGACCATGCTCCAGATCACATGACTTTAGAATTTGTTTCTTTTGTGGATGGGAGGGAGATAGTGGCCAAAGCAGCTAACTTGATTTTCATGGACAAATTGAAACGACATAACTTGGATGGAGAATTCAATGGCCAAATATTGCTAGAGTCTCGCCTGAATGAGGCAATTCAAATTGCTGGTATGTTTGCTTCCTAAATCTACCATGGTTTGAAAAGTTGATTTCCTTGGGCAATACAACACTTACCAACTAACAATGATCTTGTTTTACTGTCAGGTAGCGAAGGCCCTGAACCTGACCTTCTACTGGTTTATGGACCCGTAAGGAGCCATCTTGGTTTCCCTGCATGGAGAATTCGATATACAGAGATTGTGTAAGTTATTACTATTATTACTGTAAAAAAAACCAGCTTGGTTGTTCTTATGAAGTGCAACAATGTTTATGCATAGAAGCTAAAAGAAGACCATGTAATAACTCTCTTATATGGGTTTCTGTTCTACATTAGGCTGATGACTTTTGATGAGACTGTTCATGATAAAAGTTGAAAAAGAGGTTCATATTAACGATAGTAGTTGTAACCTTTGAGTGGTCACGGAATACAATTGGATCTAATTTTGTTTTTCTTTTTTTGCTTTCTGTTTCTTTTCCATTTTGTTATAAACTCTATCTTGGGTAGTCTGTGGCAGAGTTGCTACTCCACAGTTCTGCTGCTGAAAAATTAGACCTTTAAAAATGAACTTTCATGTATTGCATAGGTTGTATGTGATGTAAGTATAAGAGGTTCCATTCTGTACATAGTTTTTTTTTTCTGTTTTTTCTTTGAATAGATTCTGACTGATGTTTATTACAGGCATATGGACCATTGAACGTAATGAGATATGGTTCCTTAATAAAAGTCATTTACAACTTCACCAAAGTGCACCAAAATTATGGTAATTATTTTCTTCACCGAGAGTTTTTTATTTGCCATGGTTTGACCCCCATAAATTGATGATTTTTTTAAAGTTTATTTTTATTATTAATTGCATTTTTGCTTCTTGCCTCTTTTTATTAGTTGTTGTATCTTATGTCAGATTATCCAAAATCTGCTTCCCAGCCCTCTAGAAGGTAGACACAAATATATAGTATACTCTATTGAAAACCTTTTCGTACTGTTATTTGATGTTGCCTTTGGAAGACGGGGAGAGTTATTACTAAGTATTATAATGCATATTTTATATGCGATTGTAATTTGTTCTCATTATTTTGTTTCCGGATTAAAAATAGGTACATAGGGAAGGGAGTTGGAAGTAATTGGATGTGCAAAACACAAAGCATGAGCGCGAAGAATAGAACAAGACCTAGCTAAATATCTTTGTGGAAGAAGGGCTTGCTCACTAGTAATGTGTAAATGTTTCATGATGAGAAATAGAATTATGAGTCATGATTTAGTTTTATTGGCGATTAATTTTAAAAAATTTGGTCATATTATCTTTACCTTCATCCCTTGTTATGTCTTGTAACTAGAGTGTATTTTGATTTAATGGCACTACAATAGACCGTAATAGAGGATATGAAGTTCCTCCCCACCCATTCAGTGTCTCAATCCATACTTTAACCCCGAAAACCAAAAGGGGGTAATTACGCTTTTTAGTTTTAAATATTTTATGCAATATGCCCATAATTTTGCTGAATAAGGCTCTTAATTTGGATTTACACTTTGGTTTGAGAGATGATGAAAGCAAAGAAAATAGCATGTTTGTAAAATGATATAAGTATCCTTAAATAAAAATGAAATATGATAATAATTTTTTGATGAAATATATATTTTTAAAAATACAATTTATTATTATTATTATAATATGTGAAATAATAAAAATATTTTTTCATTATTTACTATATAAAACTTTAAAAATAAAAATGCTCCGTTATCCTGTCATGTCTCGCCTTTTTTCATTTCCTTATTTATGAAGGTACTATTAATATGAATTGGTGGACCTCATTAATTGATTTGCCATATACTGCCAAGTTCTATGTCTGTTGAGCCTTCCTCTGCCTGCCCTGCAGTTCAATTGCACTACCCATCCATTTTCACAATCCTTAGTAGTTGGTATTGAACAATTAGCCACCATACACATCAGAAACTTTCAATTGTTAATGTGTGAAGAATCTTTGAATTTCATTTGTAATTTATATCACTAGCTAGAAAATCTTTAGGAAATTAAGTATGAAATAATTTAACGGGTACTTGACTTCTTTAAGTCCTAACTATCTAATTAATAATTTTTTTAATTTGGTTACACCTTGAACCATTACTGTGTCTCACATTTAATACGAAAAATTAGAAAGCCAAATAAACGATAATAATGGTAAAAAAAGAAGGGGAATTTGTTTGCTTTTAGTGTATGTGGTAAAGTCTTGAGCAGTGTGATAATTAATAGAACTGCGTAAGGCAATTAAATAAAACACCGAAGAGAAAGGAATATTTAGTTACGACTTAGGAGGGAGAAGCTGAATGAAACGAAACAACTACTCATTGCTTCAGTTCATAAAGATGCTTTTCATATCCCATTAACCTCCAAGTTCCAAGATCCTGTGCATTTGTCCACCTATGATTACATCATGCCGGGGGTAATGATTTGTGGTCTATGATCTGGCCTGCTAAGTGATGCTAAGGTATATAAATAAAACTTCTAGCCTTGATATCTTTTGGAGCAAAGTTTCAAACTCAATAATATTTTTGTTATTTGCTGAGAAATAAAATTTATATGAAGTGTTAAATGCTTGCATTAAAAAACCAAGAAACTAAGGTTGATTAGTTGATATAGTGAAATGTTGTGGAGTAAGTTGTTTGGCCTTTTTTCCGATCAATGTATATGCTCACCTAACTTGAGATTTTCTCACCTATGCAAACAGAACTTCAATGTTGATTTCAAAGATCTATTTGTGGTCACTGATCAGGCATTTGCATGCCAGATTCATTTTCAGATCTCTTCGTGGCCTGGCTTATTTTGGATAGCCAGAGGCAGAGCAGTCACATCACGATTTCTTTATAATGGAGTGCTCGGGTGAATTTGTGAAAGGGGATCCGAGCTCCAGCCAATTAGGAGAATGCTAATGTTAAGGGTCATTAGCACATATATGTTTTCTGGGAATTTTTTCCTCTTCTCCAAACTTGCACTCACTGGATCCTTCATCATTTAAAGTGGGCAAGTTTATGTGTTGTATTATAGGGTCATTTTAGAGTGGACTCTTCTGACTTTGGGTTCTTACTCCCAATTTTATCACTTCAAAAAAAGTTTAATTTTATAAATGTATTACTAATTTTTAAATATTAAATTCATACATAGGGTGTGTTTGGCAAAACTAGCTGATAAGCTAGTTGGTAGCTGATAAGCTAGCTGCTAGCTGATATACTCCTAGCTTATAAGCTCCTAGCTGATAAGTTAGCTTATTGAATTAGAAGTGTTTGGTAAAACTAGCTGATAAGCTAGTTAGTAAATGTAAAATGATATAAAAGGGCATACTGCATAAAATTTATTATATAAATTCTATTTGTATTTTTAAAAAAATATATATATTATTATGTAACTGTAATTTTATATTTTAAAAAAAATAATTAAATTCTTATTAAACCTTTTAGTGACAAAATATTTAATTAAAAATTAAATTAAATAGTATAATATAAAAATAATTTCATAAAATAGTAAAAAGAAAATAACAATTTAATTAATTCGTAATTTTTTAAATTACTTATTATAATTTATATAGGTAATAATAGGTAAAAAGAAATTGGAAGGTTTTTGTCACTAAAATTGAAAATAGATAATAATGGGTAAAAAAATAAGAATAATAAGGGAAATGTATAAAAATATAAGAGGTAGTGATGGAAGAAAATTAAATAAGCTACAAGCTAGAAGCTAGGTGAAGTAGCTTGTAGCTTATAAGCTAGAAGCTCCTAAAATAAGCTACTTTGAGATACCTTACCAAACACTTTTGTGTTGGTCAAACTAGCTTATAAGCTAGTCAAATAAGCTGGTAGCTAGCTTATTGGTCTTGCCTAACACACTCATAATGGCAAAGGTCCATCATGGACCACTATTTTTAGGGTTCATACTTGATGGCCAATTTTAGGGTAGACCCCTTAACTTTTGGGCCTACCGTAGACCAATCTATATTGTCCATAGATTTATGATTCTTTTTATTCTATGTCGAGGATTGAGACATTTGTTTTTGCTAAGCAAAGAAATTAATTAATAGGGAGTACAAGGGGTACTCCAACCCATAATACAAGTGCAACAAAGTTTGCTAAAAAGAGAAAATACAGGGAATTGTCAAACCATCATCTTGTACCCGAACAAAAAGTCCAGCTAAAAAATCCCACCATACACCAAAAAACCCAAACACCTCCAGAAAGCAACCCCAATTACTCCAATAATCTATTAGCAACAGGAATGCAAATCAACCCATCTCAGATATAGCAGAAATTTAAGCACTTTCCATGGCAATTAGACCACAACATAAAATGATACAAGAATGAAGTATCCTTAGTTTTTAGCCATTTCCAGGATCTGTTTTAATAAGATCCAAAACATCAGCAGGTTCCATAATGTTATTGGAGAAAATGACCTCATTTCTAGCTAACCATAAAGACCACAAGACCACTAACCAAATCAAGGACCATCTGAGTCTATCTTTTGCACTACATTGTGGTAACCCCACAAAAAGTTCAAAATTAGACAAACAACCATTAGGTAGAACATAACTAAATCCACTTCATTCCAAGCACAACATCCATACTTTATATGCAAAGGAACACTCAAAAAACAAATGTGAAGTTGTTTCTAAGCCTTGTCCACACCAGACACAATCTCCACCAGAGTCTTGAATTACATTTCTTTTAATTAAATTCTCCTTTGTGGGGATTCTATTTAAAATTGATTTCTAAGCGAAACCAGACACCTTCTTAGGTACATACTTAGACCACAGAAAAGAATGCATAGGCAGTTTAGCATTAATGGCCTCATTAACAATTAATTTATAAGCCGACTTACCAGAATAAGTACCTGTCAGAATCTGCACTCCAACTCCACCTATCAGGTTCACTTCATTCAAAATCACATTCTGCAGCTGTAAGACAAGCTATTGAAACTGCTCAAGTTCCCATTGGAAAAAGCTTCGACGCCAACTCCAATTCCACGCCAATCCATTCGCATCTCTTGACACCATATTAGCTAAAGGCACCTCCTTATTGGTTGCAATAAAAAATAATCTGTTGAAACGGTTACACAAAGGGACATCTCCACACCACACATCCTTCCAAAATAAAGTGTCACACGCACTCCCCACTATTTTGACACACCCACTCAAAAACCAATCATGAGTAACACCACAAGTAGTATCAATTGACCAAAGGTCATACCACCAAGAAGAACCCATATGACTCACCCTTCTCAAACCTACATTTCTCTCACCATAAATTGATTTAATTACCCTATACCATAACTGAAGTTGGCTGAACGTCTCTAGAAGGGGGGGTTGAATAGAGACCTTCCAAGTCTGTTCCTGCAGTTCCACACTAAAATTGATAGTTGAGACTTGCTCTCAAGTTGGTTAACTTGGAGTCTCTGTTAAGACAAGAGAGAGCTTATACAATTTTAGTTGGTGAGCTTAGTCTGATCTAGTGATTAATACTTATATTGATTACCAATTAAGTTATCTCTTTAATTATCAAGATGTCTTACTGATTTCAGTATAGTTAGATGTGTAAGCAAGGTAAGAGACAAGAGACAGAGATCTTATCCTGGTTCACCCACACCTTGGGCTACGTCCAGTCCCCACAACCTGTGAGATTTTCCACTATTGACAACCAGCCAATACAAGTATTCTTACAGCCTCTTCAGGACGATCCACTCACACTAAGCCTAGGCACACTCCTATCTTAGTTGAGTCACAAGTATTCTTACAAGCCTCTTCAGGACGCACACCCTCACTCTAAGACTAGGCACACTCCTATCTTAGGTGAGACAAGATACTGATGAGTGTTTATGATAAGTCTAGCCTAAGCTCATACACAGTATGGATATAGAAGTTAATGAGCTAGACTGAGTCTCAACTCTGATTACAGTAATTGAATGATACACACAGAGATGAGATGAAAGAGACAGATAAACAATCTCAAGATGAGATGAGTCTGATCTTCAGACAGCTGATGGATGTACTTGAGATGTCTGTTGAGATGTGATAAGCTGCTTGATGATTTCACAGATGTATAGGCAGTCTCTCTCACTTCTCAGTTTCCAACAATGCCTCTTTTATACCAGGACTTGAGAAACTAGCCGTTTATGGCCGTTGGAGTCCGTTGGAGCTTGCAGCATCAGTCACAGTCTTTTCAGTAGGTTCTGAGCAGCTTTTCAGTCTAAAGTACTGTGTCAGTGTCCTTGCATGCTTCTTAGTTGACTTGACTTGCTGTCTCCTGATACTGAGAATGCTTTCTGTCTTAAGTCCAGATCCTGTTGTGCTCTTGTTGCATCTCTAGTGAGATCTCTTCTTGCTGCGTCTGTTCTTGAGACGACGTCTCAAGCTGTTCTTGCATCTCAAGCTGAACTAGCATCTGTTCATAGCTTGCATCTCAAGGTGTCCTTGAGTCTCTTTAAAGCTTCATGCTGAGATCTCTTTTATTCTTGGAATGACATCTGAACAATAGACATGTGCATCTCATGCTGTGTTATTTTCTGAATTGTTTCTCTTAGTCTTACTGATGTGTCTGATTGCTTCTGCATCTGTTTATTGATTCTGATTGTGCCTTATAAGCTTATGCTTCTGCATGGTTTCTGATCTTGTGTTGCCTTGCATGTAATCTGGTTCTTTCAAGTGAATTGGCAATCTTTTCAGTCTCAATGGTTTCCTGAAATAACTCAAGATGTACAAGGTCTCTGCCATACTTGAACACACAGTTAGTAATACAAGATGCATCTCATCTGAATATTTGAACTTACTTAGTTTGACATATTAAAAACTTCTTTAGGGTGAGCTTGTCTCAACAATCTCCCCCTTTTTTGATGATGGCAAACTATAAGTTATATATCTGATGAGATTTTGGAGAAAGATGCATGGGGATATGATTTTCATTCCTCCTTTAAAATGTGCAATCTCATAATTAAACAGAGGTAACAATATGGGAAGAACTCCCCCTGAATCATAGCTTCCTTTTCTGTTTATTGATTAGAGCTTTGATTAATGTATTAAGATATCAGACAAAATTGTACTGCATAATTAGAGAGTCAATTTTCATTAATCACAAAGATAATGAGGATGATTACAAAACAGAAGATGCCACTGCATCTTATCAAAATACTGAAAAGATGCTGACTGCATCTCTAGCATCAATCAGATCAATCCTCACAAACATATAGCTGAAATAAAATAAATCCTAACTAAGACTCTCATTAGATATCTAACCTACTCTCCCCCTTTTGACATTATCAAAACATGAAAAGCTAGCTAAGCTAGGATGAGTGGGAAGAGGATGAGTCAGAGTCAGGTCCTGATGGCCTCAGCACAGTTTGTGGGAACTCAGGTAATGGAGGCAGGTGGGTAATATGACTGTTGAGCTGCTTGTGAAATTCATTTGTTGCATGCATGGCTTGAAGAACAGTATCAAAACTAGCAAATAGAGCATCCTGCCTCTTCTTGTGTTGATGCAGCTTCTTCAAGATTTTCTTCTGATTTTCCTCCAACCTGGTGTTGAGGTTTTGCTGATACTGCTGTTGCTCCTCTTGAAGTTGATTCATAAAGGTATTAATTGAATTGGAGAGATGTGTAGGGATGGATGGTTCAGAGGAGGGTGGATCAGCTGGTTGAGGTCTTGCAGCAGATGGTGCAGACTGGTCATATTTTGGCAGAGGTGAAGTATTGAATATGGTCTCAACGAAGAACTTTCCAGGAGTAGGGAATGAAGTAGAGCAAGTTGGGTCAGGTCTTACAGGGGAAATTGGTTGAGGATGTGTGACTTCCACTGTCTCTGGCTCAGGTTGCTGTTCTGGAGCTGTGTTATGACTTGATGCAGTTGCATCCTTTTCTAAGCTGACCAGTGTCTCAGCAACAATCTTACTTACTAGGGAAACCTCTCCAGTGATCTGTTCTGGTGCAGGAGACTGTGGAGTTGACAGATGTTGGGGTGAGAGGATCAGGGTCTCATCTATGTTCTGATGTTCATTTTCACCAGCAACATTTACTTCACCAATGGCCACATCTTCTTCAATTCTGGCCACTTCTTCTTCATGTCTTACTTCCTCTTCTTCTGCCACTTGCTCCAGCTGTGGCTCATTTACTCCAGGAGTTTCTTAGTGTTTGGGGAGTGGGTTCAGTCTTTGATTTTCTTTTCTTCTTCTTCTTTTTCTCTGTTTCTGCAGAGGAGGAAGGTTGAACTTTTCTCTTTTTCTCTTTGACAGGGATCTCAGATCCTTCTTGAGATCCCTCAGCAGCTTCTTTTGATGCCTTCTTCTTCTTTTTCTTTTTAGCCTCAGACATCTTTGAAGAAGGAGAGGCCTGTGTGGTAGTAGGCACAATAGGTGTGGAGTTAGTCAAAGGAAAAGTAGGAGAGGGAATGGTCTTACCATCTAGACTCAGGGATTTGAGGTTCTTGGTTCCAATATACCCAGGTCTCTCATCAGACCTGTCACAGCTGCTGAAGTCCACCTTAAAGTGCTTCATGATGATGGTAGTGAGCATGCCAAATGGGAGAGAGGCGTTGATTTTGGAGTTGTGGAAGGCGTGTTCCATGTGTCTCAAGATGAGGAAAGGCCGATTGAGGGGGATTCCATGCTTGAGATGGTACATCACCATCAAGTCTTGGTGATAGACTTTGTTGAAAGTGCCAGCCCTTGGCATGATGCACTTTGCAACCAGATGAAAAAGGAATTTGCCAAAAGGATTAAGGGATGATGAAGCATCTGAGATGAGTCCTCCTTTGAACAGAGAGGTACCCACACTTGCAGAAGGAATTCCAATGTTGTTCCACCATTGATCTTCATGATACAACCTGTTTCCAGTCACAGGTGCTTGGATGATTGCTCCTAGAGACTCCTCAGTGAGCTCAATATGAACTCCTTTGATGTCAGAGATGATGTGGGGCTGTTCCTCAGATGATCCTTTGGCTTTGTAGCAGGCGGCATAGAAAGCTCTGGTCAACTTGGAAAGACGTAGTCAGTCATGGTCAAGTAGTTCTGCCATCCTTGCTTTTCCAGATAAGGGGTCAGATCCCATCCTTCGTCTTTCAGTTCTTGAGTAGAGATGACTCTGCCAATAATGATTGTCTTCTCAGAAAATCTCTTTGTAAACTTTTCTTCAACTTCTTCGTTTGAGAAGAGGTCAGACTGAAACGAAATCTTCTTTCCTTCAGTAACTTTCTCCTTTCTTTTCTTTGAAGATCCAGGTTGTGTGAGGTCAATGTGAACAGGGGATCTGGGTGCAGCAGACTGAGTCACTTGGCCAGCAATCCTCTGTGATTTCATACGAAGGAGGCAGTGGGGTACTCTTCTTGGATGATGTGGATTTTAGAGGATGGTGAGGGTTGTGAAGGTTGGGTGGTTTGTGAAGGCTCTGTTTCAGTGCTAGGTTGTGGAGATGGAGAGCGAGATAGGGTTTCTTGGCTTGAGTGAACACTCAGAGATTGTGATTTCTCAGAGGAAGACATCTTATCTGGAGAAGATGAGGATGATGATTCAGAATAAGGAAGTTTTAGAGCTGTGATCTTGATGCGCATTTGAGGGAAGAGAGAACGTGAGAGTTTGAGTGTAAGGTGAGACTTATATAGTCTGATTACTGGGAGAGAGAGAGAGAAAGAGCCAGTAACTGCACGTTAGTGGGGAGTTAATGTGACAGTTGTGGGTAGTTGGCTCTGCCTTTTATAGGATAACGACTAGTTTGTCAGGTAGTGGGCAGTTACTAGCCGTTGAGCAACGGCTCAAACCCTTCATTTTTGCACATGGATACGTCTCACAAAATTCATGAGACGCAAGTTGAGATGAGTCATGAGATGTGTCTGGTGACAGATGCGTCTGAGCTTCACATCTCTGAACAGATGACACTTGAGTCTCATTTCTGGTGAGACTCTAGTCACAGAGCTCATGGTAGAGCTTGTCTCAACTACTTACTTTTATTCAAGAGAACATATATTTAGCAATTTTAAGTTCTCATTGAATCTTTCCTCAACTAAAGGTTTTGTAAAGATGTCAGCCAGCTGACTCTTTGTATCTACAAAAATTAGCTCAATATTTTCTTTTTGCACATGATCCCTTATAAAATGATGCTTTATATCAATATGTTTGGATCTAGAATGATGAACATGGTTCTTTGCAAGATTTATGGCACTTGTATTATCACAATAGATAGGAATTTTAGAGTACCTGACTGCATAATCTTGCAACTGAGATTTGAATCCATAGAACTTGAGTACAACATGCAGCTGCTGAGACATACTCAGCCTCTGTTGTAGATAGGGCAATAGTGTTTTGCTTTTTGCATGACCAGGATATGAGACACTTTCCTAGGAATTGACAAGATCCACTAGTGCTCTTTCTGTCAGTCTTGTCTCCAGCAAAATCAGCATCACTATAACCTATGAGATCAAAGCTCTTTCCCTTCTCATACCATAGGCCAAGATTAGTAGTCCCAGTCAGGTATTTAAATATTCTTTTTACAGCAGTAAGATGAGACTCTTTGGGATTAGATTGGAATCTTGCACACATACCTACAGCAAGCTGTATGTCTGGTCTGCTGGCAGTTAAATACATAAGAGAACCAATCATACCTCTGTATAGTTTATCAGATACAACTTTACCTCCCTCATCCTGATCTATTTGAGTTGATGGATGCATGGGAGTTTCATTGGTCTGGCCTCACTCATTTTAAACTTGCTGAAGAAGATCTCTTGTATATTTTTCTTGACTGATGAAGATCCCATCAGCTAGTTGTTTAACTTGTAGTCCCAAGAAGAATCTCAGCTCACCCATCATACTCATCTCAAACTCTCCCTGCATAAGACTTGAGAATTCTTGAAATAGAGACTCATTAGTTGATCCAAAAATAATGTCATCAACATAAATTTGAACAATTAATAAATCTTTGCTAATTTCTTTCTTAAATAGGTAGTATCAATCTTACCCCTTGTAAAATTATTCTTAATTAAAAAAGAACTTAACCTGTCATACCAAGCTCTTGGAGCTTGCTTGAGCCCATCACAGAGCTTTAGATAGCTTAAGCACATGTTCTGGATGATTAGGATCTTCAAACCCAGGGGGCTGCCTTACATAAACTTCTTCCTCTATGATTCCATTTAGGAATGCACTTTTCACATCCATCTGGTATAATTTGAAGTTTCTGAAGCTGCAAAGGCCTAGCACAATCCTGATTGCTTCAAGTCTTGCTACTGGTGCAAAGGTCTCATCATAATCTATTCCTTCTTGTTGGTTGAAACCTTGAGCCACCAGTCTGGCTTTATTTCTCATGACTTGACCTTTCTCATTTAGCTTGTTTCTGAAGACCCATCTGGTTCCAATTATGGTTTGATGAGATGGTGGGGGAACCAGATTCCAGACCCTGCTTTTCTCAAACTGAGTTAGCTCTTCTTCCATGGCCTTGATCCAGGATTCATCATTTAAGGCTTCATGTATATCTTTT
Source organism: Sesbania bispinosa (assembly GCA_026901365.1). NCBI lineage: Eukaryota > Viridiplantae > Streptophyta > Magnoliopsida > Fabales > Fabaceae > Sesbania > Sesbania bispinosa. The sequence goes on along the minus strand of QLOH01000471.1, from coordinate 747,873 downwards.
GGCTCTATGTCAGATAGAAGAGCCATTAGATTCTCTGTGTCTCTGAAGGAAGATCTGGTTCTGACTCTGTCTGATGTTTCTCCAAGTATCTGATCTCTTGGATGAGATCTTGCCAGTCTCCAGCTTCTGGGTAGTTGAGATGCATGCTCATTTTGTATCTCAACATTTTCTTGTCTGATTTCTTGAGATCTGGTTTGATTATCTTATTTATCTTTCCTCTTGAAGATCATGAGAGGGGTTCAGATTGACTGCTTCTGAGAGGTACTCCTTCAGACTGGCCTTCTCTTCTGTGTTCAGACAGAGGTGATCTTATCATTTTTTGTTCAAATGAGAGTCTTTCTTTAGCTTCCTGAGTTGAGATCTTCAGATCTTTTATCAAGTTCTTCTATCTCCTCATCAACTTCTTTCTGAGTATTTCCCTGTACTTCATTGAATACTACATGCATAGATTCTTCAGTAGTTTTGGTTCTTAGGTTGTATACTCTGTAAGCTTTAGAAGTTAGTGAATATCCTAGAAAGATTCCTTTATCTGATTTGGATTCAAATTTTCCCAACTGATCTTTTGTATTTAGAATATAGCAATCACATCCAAACACATGAAAATATGAAACTGAAGGTTTCCTACCTTTCCATAGCTCATATGGAGTCTTATTCAAGATCTTTCTTATGGTGACTCTGTTCAAAATGTAGCAAGAAGTATTTACAGCTTCAGCCCAGAAATACATTTCAATTCCAGAGTCACATAACAAAGTTCTAGCCATTTCTTTAAGACTTCTATTTTTCCTCTCAACTACGCCATTCTGTTGAGGAGTCCTTGGACAAGAGAAGTTATGAGTTATGCCATTTTTATCAAAGAATTTTTTAAAATTGGCATTCTCAAATTCTCCTCCATGGTCACTCCTAACAGATCCAATGTTGTATCCTTTCTCAGATTGAATCTTTTTGCAAAAGGTTTTAAATGAATCATATGATTCATCTTTCTGAGATAGGAACAGAACCCAGGTGAATCTTGAGAAATCATCCACAATGACAAAACCATAATTTTTACCACTGAGACTTGTTGTCTTAGATGGTCCAAATAGGTCAATGTGGAGGATCTCAAGAGGTCTGATAGTTGAGACACAGTCTTTTGGTTTGAAACTTGATTTGTTGTGCTTGCTTTTTATGCAAAGGATCTACACTTCAGGTCTTTGTCAATTTTACCTTAAGTAATCCTTTGACAAGAGACTGGCTAGCAAGCTGACTCATAGTTCTCATGTTAATGTGTCCAACCCTTTTGTGCCAAAGCCATCTCTCATGATCATGAGACATGAGACAGTGAGATCTGACAGACTCTCAAGTGTGACTGAGTAAAGATTTTTCTTTCTTGTTCCAGAGAAAATGATTTTTCCAGTTTTAGAGTCTATGATCTCACAAAAGGTAGGCTGGAAATTAACATGATAACCATTGTCACACAGCTGGCTAATACTCAGCAAATTATGTTTCAGACCTTCAACATAATATACATTCTCAATTTGAGCTGTGTTGGCCATACCAATTTACCTATGCCCTTGATCTGGGCTTTGTTGTTGTCCCCAAAGGAGACAACTCCAGAAGACTTTTCTTCAAGTGATAGGAACTTGCTTTTGTCTCCTGTCATGTGCCTTGAACATCCACTATCTAGTACCCACTCTTTCTTGGTCTTTGCTGCTGCCAGGCACATCTGTTACAACAAGAGATTTAGCTTTGGGTACCCACTTGTATTTGGGTCCTGCATGGTTAGTTGCCTTTCTCTCAGATGCTACTTGTCTCATGTAACAGTCTGTGACTTTATGGCCATATTTACTACAACAAGAGCATCTTTCTTTCTTTTTCTTTCTTGCAAGTATGAAGAAATATTTGTACCAAACTTCATTTGAAGATCTCTCATAACCAAGCCCAGCTTTATCAAAAATTCCCTTTTGAGATCCAATGAGTCTCTCAAGGTTTTTTGTTCCATTAACAAATTTTGCTAGGTCATTTATGAGAGTTCTATTTTAGAGTTTAAGCTGTAGATTTTCTTCTTGTAAACCCTTTAGATTATGCCCATTGAGAACTTGAGTCTTGGCTTTTACTTGTTCAGATAGTTTCATGTGAGACAACATGAGACTGCTGTTTTTATGATTCAGATCTTCATTTTCTTTTTCAAGAAATTTTACCTTCTCAAGAGTTGTATTTAAATCAGATTTAAGTAAAGAGCTCTTAGATGCAAGAAGATTTGAAACATACAGAAGATTCTCAAAAGCAGACTTAAGTTCATCAATAGAATATTCAGAGTCAGATTCATTTACCTCTTCATCTGATGAGTCTCCTTTTGCCATGAGACATAGGTTAGCTGATTGTCCATCTTGACTTTCCTCTTCCTCATCTGTGTCATCCAAGGTGGCCATCATTGCCTTCTTCCTAGAACTTTTCTTCATTTCTTTTCTGAGTTGAGGACATTCAGACCTAATATGCCCAGGCTTCTTGCATTCAAAGCATGTAACTTGTCCCTTCTTGTCAGTCTTTATTTCTCCTCTTCTTGAGGGGAAACTCTTTCTTCCAGTCCCTCTGGCCCTCCACATACGTCTGATCTTCCTTGAGATGTAGACTAGCTCATCATCCATCTCACTATCATCTTCATCCTCATCATCCTCTTCTGTTTCTGAGTCTTGAGATGAGTTGAGTGAGGTTGTTGAGAAGAGCTAATCTTTTTGCCTTTTGAGTTACTGGAAGCTGCTTTCAGTGCTATAGACTTGGGACGTCTGATGAGATCTTCTTCCATTAACTCTTGCTCATGTACTTTTAGAGATCCAAGAAGCTCATCCAGCCTGAGGATGCTCAAGTCTTTAGCTTCCTGGATGGCTGTTACCTTTGGTCTCCAAGGTTTGGGCAGACTTCTCAGGATTTTCCTTACCATGTCCTGATTTGAATATGTTCTTCCTAGAGATTTCAGGTCATTTGTTATGACAGTGAATCTCCTTACCATGTCTTCAATACCTTCATCTTCAATCATCTTGAAAAGCTCATACTGTCTGACCAGTATGTTGATCTTGGCTTCTTTGACTTGGTTTGTTCCCTCATGTTCGATCTCAAGAGCATCCCATATTTCTTTTGCAGAGACACATCCTGCTACCATGTCATATTCACTGCGGCTAAGAGCACAGGTTAGCAGATATTTAGCTCTTGAGTTTAGAACATACCTTGCTTTCTCAACATCTGTCCATTGATCTCTGGGTTTGGCTGCCCTGAGTCCCAGTTCATCTGTGATGTATGGCATATAGGGGCCCATCTCAATGATTTCCCATAGATTAGCATGCTAAGATTCAATGAACAGCCTCATCCTGTCTTTCCAGTAGTAGTAATCAGTTCCATCAAAGGCAGGAGGTCTGTTTGTTGAAGCTCCTTCAGGAATGAACAGACTTGTGCTAGGACCAGACATGGATCTTTATCCTCTTCACACAAAGGTGTGCTCAACTCCTAGAGGTCGAGCTCTGATACCAACTGAAGTTGGCTGAACGTCTCTAGAAGGGGGGGTTGAATAGAGACCTTCCAAGTCTGTTCCTGCAGTTCCACACTAAAATTGATAGTTGAGACTTGCTCTCAAGTTGGTTAACTTGGAGTCTCTGTTAAGACAGGAGAGAGCTTATACAATTTTAGTTGGTGAGCTTAGTCTGATCTAGTGATTAATACTTATATTGATTACCAATTAAGTTATCTCTTTAATTATCAAGATGTCTTACTGATTTCAGTATAGTTAGATGTGTAAGCAAGGTAAGAGACAAGAGACAGAGATCTTATCCTGGTTCACCCACACCTTGGGCTACGTCCAGTCCCCACAACCTGTGAGATTTTCCACTATTGACAACCAGCCAATACAAGTATTCTTACAGCCTCTTCCAGGACGATCCACTCACACTAAGCCTAGGCACACTCCTATCTTAGCTGAGTCACAAGTATTCTTACAGCCTCTTCAGGACGCACACCCTCACTCTAAGACTAGGCACACTCCTATCTTAGGTGAGACAAGATACTGATGAGTGTTTATGATTAGTCTAGCCTAAGCTCATACACAGTATGGATATAGAAGTTAATGAGCTAGACTGAGTCTCAACTCTGATTACAGTAATTGAATGATACACACAGAGATGAGATGAAAGAGACAGATAAACAATCTCAAGATGAGATGAGTCTGATCTTCAGACAGCTGATGGATGTACTTGAGATGTCTGTTGAGATGTGATAAGCTGCTTGATGATTTCACATATGTATAGGCAGTCGCTCTCAATTCTCAGTTTCCAACGATGCCTCTTTTATACCAGGACTTGAGAAACTAGCCGTTTATGGCCGTTGGAGTCCGTTGGAGCTTGCCAGCATCAGTCACAGTCTTTTCAGTAGGTTCTGAGCAGCTTTTCAGTCTAAAGTATTGTGTCAGTGTCCTTGCATGCTTCTTAGTTGACTTGACTTGTTGTCTCCTGATACTGAGAATGCTTTCTGTCTTAAGTCCAGATCCTGTTGTGCTCTTGTTGCATCTCTAGTGAGATCTCTTCTTGCTGCGTCTGTTCTTGAGACGACGCCTCAAGCTGTTCTTGCATCTCAAGCTGAACTAGCATCTGTTCATAGCTTGCATCTCAAGGTGTCCTTGAGTCTCTTTAAAGCTTCATGCTGAGATCTCTTTTATTCTTGGAATGACATCTGAACAATACACATGTGCATCTCATGCTGTGTTCTTTTCTGAATTGTTTCTCTTAGTCTTACTGATGTGTCTGATTGCTTCTGCATCTGTTTATTGATTTTGATTGTGCCTTATAAGCTTATGCTTCTGCATGGTTTCTGATCTTGTGTTGCCTTTCATGTAATCCGGTTCTTTCAAGTGAATTGGCAATCTTTTCAGTCTCAATGGTTTCCTGAAATAACTCAGATGTACAAGGTCTCTGCCATACTTGAACACACAGTTAGTAATACAAGATGCATCTCATCTGAATATTTGAACTTACTTAGTTTGACATATTAAAAACTTCTTTAGGGTGAGCTTGTCTCAACAATAACCCCTCTTTTTCCACTAATAACGTTCACATCCACTTCCCTAGAAGAGCAAAATTAAATGCTCTCAAATCACGAATACCCAACCCCCCATGACTTGTCTCCCTACACACGTCCTCCCAAGCAACCCAAGAAGTTTTATTTTTTCCTTCACACCCACCCCAAAAGAATGAAATAAACAAAGAATTTAGTTGAGAAATAATACCTTTGGGAGCCTTGAAGAAAGCAATGAAATAGATCGGAATGGAATGTAGTACTGATTTCAAAAGAACAATAAATACCTTTGAGACACTAACAACATGGTAAACATAACCTTTTCAATATCTGCACTAGATCACCGCTGTCACCTTCACGCTTTATACGTGTTTTGATTAGATCATCACAACCACTTTCACTCTTCATTTGTGTTCTTACTATTCTTAATAAAAGTATTATAATTTTAATATATAAATTCATGAGATAAGATTTACACTTTTTAAGGGTGAAGATGATACATTTGAAAAATTATTTATGCACACTAACTTCTTCCCTCACCTCAAACGTATATATTGAAGAAACTCGTTTATTTTATTTTGTTTCTCTTTTCATTATATCTTTTTTTATCACTATTGCGACACCCTTAGTTACACCACTAAGAATATCACATTGCAAAACGTAACCGTCGAACTTACTATTTTAGAACTTGGAAAATACGGGGATATTTTTTTTTTTGAAAGGGCTTAGTCATTATCAACTTATCACTTTCTAATTCCATTTTAAGTATTTATGAAAATGTCCTTTTCTTAAGTCCGAAGTTTGTTTTCCGAAAACATTTAGACAATTATTACTCCGCATACATACACAGCATACACGCAGCCACGAGACTGATTATAAGAAAGGAACATCATAAATATATACAATGACACAGGATCAAGTGCTCCTTGAGCCGACAAGGTAACTATACAAAACATGAATTCTAGTAGTAGGCTAAATACATAAAACCTTAAACCAAAATATACAGAAAAGAGATTCCTAAACTAGAGTTGTACTACTAGACTCAAAATGATACTAAACTACTCATCAACCTCCAGCTCAGTGGAGACAACCCTACAACTCTTCCGCCCAACATCTGGAATGGTGATCATCCTAAAATCCTTGAGGGAGCGTCACTAGAAGAATCTTCTTCTGGTTCCTTCCCTTTAGAGTCCTCCTTCGGATCCTCCTCCGGTTCTTCCTCCTCGTCCGTGGTGTCATTGATCATGATAAGATTTGGCTCGCTCGGGAGAGAATGACCACGCGCATCAGGACACATATACTGAGGAGTTGGCACCTCGGGGGAAGGGGAGTATCTGGGAGAGTCTGGTCTAACCAAGTCAGCTACCCGGGATGACTGCGATGATGAAGAGGAAGTTGGACAACGACGTGAAAGACGGAATGCAGTATGCCTCACCAAGTTAGGTGGCGTCGGAAACTCGAGAGTCACTGGTACGATGAAGTCCATCTCAGGTACAAGCGAAGTCCGGGGTGCGTGATAACGACACGGACTTTCCCCGTGAACTCACATCTGCGCGGAACATTCGTCACCCTCCAGGCGTCTCTCGGCATCCACCTTAGCCGTACTTGCATAGACGTCATGACAGAAGTCCTCGATACCGACTATCAACATGACGAGAAGAGCATAGAAAGAAGAGATAAAAAGGAAGGGTGAGAACATCGCATGAACTCACAGCATGTAGGATGCAATAACTAGAGCGTACACGGGACATTCATATAATCACAATCACAATCACAATCACAATCACAATCACAATCACAATCACAAGGATATAATTCATGCTGTCACGATGCATATAATTAATGCATGCGGGCCCAGGGAAACCTCACCAACAGCAGAGCACACAGCAACTGCTCAACCATATATGGACAATGTCTCAGGAGTTTGTTTGTACTAGCAAATAAAACAGTACTTAGGAGCATTGCTCAATCTCTCGCCAAGACGATTTTCCTTGTCTTCCAGACAACTCGACTGATTCATGAAAACTTGAGAGCGACAGGATAGTCAAGCCTGTACCCCGTTTGCCCAACAGTAGGGGGCGAGCCTACGTCACCTGAGCCATTCCGGGACCTGACTTATCCTCAGGGCTGGCGTCCCTCTTTCAGGACCCGGCTGGTGTTCTTTACAAAACCCAGTGCACCCGTCCCAACCAGTTTCACACCGTACTATAGTGTTATTGTCATATAGGTCCCAAGGTTTTTAACCTCAATATCATCACTTATGCCTTATGATGCATGTCACATAACAATGCCTACAGCATTCCACCCTCACAGGCAAAGCCTAATGAGTCATTCCACGTCACCACTTCCCCGTGGCACGCCTTAGTCCAAGTCTTTTCTTCACAAGAGAAACCAAACCACACTCTCTTACCAAGCTCCTCAAGTCTTATGCAAAGAGAAAGTGTTGGTTATAATCTTTTAAGATGGTTTGTAATAGTGTTATTGATAACCAATTTCACTTAAGTCCTATAACTTACTAAGACTTATGGATGTGTTTTAAGAAAGGCTTTTCTCATCCTAGTTCTCTTTGTATGACTAATTAAGATTAGGTTTAGTCCTTAATCATAACCAATCTTTATTAATCGGATTACAAGTAAGCTTTTACTTTCTTTAATTAAGTCTTAATCCTTACTTAATGTCCTAATTAATTTCTAATTATCCCTTAATCTCCTCCTTAATCTTGGATTAGGATTATTAATTACATTTGATTAAGGTTAATTATAATTAATTAGTTCTTAACCATCATTAGAGATTAATTACTTAATTAATGCTTATATTACGATTAATTATATTTAGACTTAATTAATCTTTGATTAACTTAGATAAATTAGGTTAATCAACTTATAGGTAATTAAATTAATTAAGTTCACTAATTAATTCTAAGCTCAATCTTAACCACTTAGATTAATTATTTTTAATTATCTTTTAAATTGAGTTTTTACTTTCTTTTTAAATACTTTGGACTTAAATAAAAATCCTAAAGGTTATTGGACCCATGAGAGCCCATTTTTACTCTTAGTAAATTAAAAATATGACTTTTAAATAGACTTTTATTTTTATTAATTTAAAAATCCGAATTTAATTATTTATTTTAAAAACATAACTTATTTGCATTTTAGCCCTTTTTGTTACAATTTTATCTTTTAGTCCTTTTGAGCCAATTTAGCCCAAAAACATGTTTTAAACATCCTTTTGATCTTTTTAGGATCAAAAAGGACATTCTTGATGAGTTTCATCAAGAACACTCATGAACATCAAGAACAACCTTGAATGTTCATCCACAACTTCAATCTTTTCCAGAATTTCCAGCCACCATACAATCATTTCAAAACCATAAAGATCACACCAAATCATGCCAAAATCACCAATGCACACATTCAAGTTCAACTTCATTTTTAAGCTAAAAATAGCACTTTCTCAAGCATCAACCATCAAGACAATTTTGTAATTTCATCCAATCACATGCATGTTCATCAAATCATCATCTAAACACATTTACAACATCAACTAAAATTTTAGAAACATGCAGCCACACAAACACATTAACAAGCAAGTTTTTCTTTTTCAATAAAATTCCAAATAAACAGCCACTGTGCAGATCGAATATCTCCCAGCTTAGACATCATATCAACGATCCGACCGTTCAAACTGAAGATTCAAGTGTTATAAACCAGCCACTAAAATTTCATCCCGATCCAACGGTGAACGAATTCTCAGTCGCCATTTTATGGTCGCTGCTCTATGTAAAAACGGGAAAACTTTCTTTCCAACAAGTTTCACAATTTGCATGCATCATCAACCACAATCCAAACATATTTCAAGCATCATAATAAACATAAGAACATGTAAACAACCCAGCTCCAAGAATCCAAAACATTTGCTCAAAGAAAAGCTCAAAAAGATGATTTTTTTCAAGGAAAAACAAGAGAAAAGACAAGGATTCAAAGGCAAATCCTTGACTCTAGTTACAAATCCTACTAGAGTTCAAGTTCTCCCCCCCCTTACCTCAAATCTCCAAGAGGAAAAGTGCAGAAAACAGCTCCAAGAACAGCCCCAAAGATCACTCCTTCAAGTCTCCAACAAGGATCTAAAGGCTAGAAAACTAGTGTTTTTAAGCTTAGGCTCAAAAATGGAACCTAAGCTTGGTGGTGTTTATGGAGAGATTGGAAATTTTGGGGAGAAAATGGTGGTGGTGCCGCGGCCAAGGAAGAGAGAAGATGAGAGAAAAGGTGAAGGTTCTCTTGCTTGCATGTAACAAATGAATAAAGAAAGGAGAAAAAGTGTTTTTATATGTAATAACTCACCTTTTTAAGCTATTGGTGGAATGGAAGAGATGGGAAAACAAGTGTCTCCCATGCACCAAGACTGCACATGCGCAGCTTCTAGAAGGAAAAGAGAGGTTTGTGCAATTTTACTGGCCCGGATCAAGAGAATTCGGGCCCGGGTCAAGGTACGGGAGGGCAAAAAGGTCATTTTTCACAGAAAAAATCCTAAAAATTCCCAGAAAATTCCTAAAAATAGGAAATTCAATTCTAATTCCAAAAATATAATTTTTGATGATAAAAAAATAATTTTTAATCATTCAAAATCCAATCAAACACTCAAAACGGCAAAAACGGTAAAACGCGGGTGTTACAACTATCACCTTCGCGAGATCACCACTGTCACCTTCGCGTTTCATATGTGCTCTCATTAGATCACCGCAACCACCTTCACGGTTCATTTGTGCTCTCACCGTTTTTATATAAAAGTATTATAATATTAATATATAAATTATTGAGATAGAATTTACACTTGGTATGAGAGAAGATGATACATTTGAAAAATTATTTATGCACATCGACTTCATCCCTTATCTCAAATGTATATATATCAAAGAAGCTCGTTTATTTTATTTTGTTTCTTTTTTCATCATATCTTTTTTTACCATTATCACCTTCAGGAGATCACCAGTGTCACCTTCACGCTTCTTACGTGCACTCATTAGATCACTGCAGCCACTTTCACGCTTCATTTGTGCACTCACTCTTTTTATATAAATTATTGAGATAGAATTTATACTTGGTAAGAGTAAAGATGATACATTTGAAAAATTATTTACGCACACCAACTCCTTCCCTCACCTCAAATGTATATATCGAAAAAGCTCGTTTATTTTATTTTGTTACTCTTTTTATCATATCTTTTTTTACCACTATCACCTTCATGAGATTACCAGTGTCACATTCATGCTTCATACGTGCACTCATTAGATCACCACAACCACCTTCACACTTCATTTGTACTCTATTTGTTTTTATATAAAAGTTTTGTAATTTTAATATATAAATTATTGAGATAAAATTTACACTTAGTGAGGGTAAAGATGATAGATTTAAGAAATTATTTACGCACATAAACTCCTTCCCTTATCTCAAATGTATATATCAAAGAAGCTCGTTTATTTTGTTTTGTTTCTCTTTTCATCATATCTTTTTTCACCCCTATCACCTTCATGAGATCACCACTGTCACCTTCACGCTTTATACGTGCTTTCATTAGATAATTGCAACCGCTTCACACTTCATCTGTGCTCTCACTCTCATTTTTTTATAAAAGTATTATAATTTTAATTAATATATAAATTATTGAGATAGAATTTACCCTTAATAAGGGTGAGGATGATACATTTGAAAAATTATTTACGCACACCAACTCCTTCCCTCACCTCAAACGTATATATCGAAGAAGCTCATTAATTTTATTTTGTTTCTCTTTTTATCATATCTTTTTTTTTACCTCTATCACCTTCATGAGATCACCATTGTCACCTTCACTTTTCATACGTGCTCTCATTAGATCACCACATCCACGCTTCATTTGTGTTCTCAGTCTTTTTATATAAAAGTATTATAATTTTAATATATAAATTATTAAGATAAAATTTACACTTGGAAAGGGTGAAGATGATACATTTGAAAATGATTTACGCATGCCAAATCCTTCCTTCACCTCAAACGTATATATCAAATAAGTTCATTTTTTTTAATTTTGTTTCTCCTTTCATCATACTCCCTCCGGTCCTTTTTATAAGACACTATTTAGAAGATATTGACGGTCCTTTTTATAAGGCACTTGGTAATCTCTATGAAACATTTAATTTTTTTCCTGACTTACCCTTATTAAATTCTTCCATAATGTATTTTGCTAATTTTTCATTAACGAGGTATTATAAATATTGTTACATGGGTGACCAAGAGAGAGAGTTAAACCTTTACACTTTTCCATATACATTTGTGTGTTCCAATACAATTGATAGTGGGAATTAGTACTATATTTAGTGCAGAATTTAATCTCAATTATTTAGTGAGAGAAATACTAATAATATTAAATAGGGGTAAAAATGGAATGTTGTATTATTTTTTTATGAAACCAATAAAATTAACCACTTAAACTACATTTTTTGGTCTGTGTAATTCGGTTAGAGGTGCCTTATAAAAAGGACCAGAGGGGTATCTTTTTTTACCTCACCTTCATGAGATCACCATTGTCACCTTCACGCTTCATACGTGCTCTCATTAGATCACCGCATCCACCTTCATGCTTCATTTGTGCTATCACCGTTTTTATATCAAAGTACCAACATTTTAATATATAAATTATTGAGATAAAATTTACACTTGGTAAGAGTGAAAATGATACATTTGAAAAATTATTTACCTAACGGTTGAATTTCTCTCTTCCTAAATTATCTACCATTTACACACCTATTTTTTATTTTAATTTTTAAAAGAAGAAACCGCCTATACCTATTTCTTTTGGTCGATTTTATGCACACTAACTCCTCCCCTCACCGTAAACGTAAATATCAAACAAGCTCATTTATTTCATTTTGTTACTCTTCTGATCATGTTTTTCTTAACCACTGCCACCTTCACAAGATCACTATTGTCACATTCATGTTCCATTTGTGCTCGCATTAGATCACTTTGCAACTACCTTCACCCTTCACATGTGCCCTCACCGTTTTTATATAAAAGTATTTTAATTTTAATGATTAAATTATTGAGATAAAATTTACAATTGATAAGGAGAAAGATAATATAGTTGAAAAAAAATATATTTATCTAACAATTGAGTTTCTCTCTCCCTAATTGACCTACTATTTACGCACATGTTTTAATATTCTGATTTTTATAATCAAAACCGGCATATACCTGCTTCTTTTGACTAGATTTTACGCACACCAACTTCTTCCCTCACCTCAAACGTATATATCGAAGAATCTCGTTTATTTCATTTCGTTCCTCTTTTCATCATATCTTGTCTAACCACTGCCATCTTCACGAGATCACTACTGTCGCTTTCACGAGATCAACACTGTCACATTCACGCTGAATTCGTGCTCTCATGATTTTACGCACACCAACTTCTTCCCTCACCTCAAACGTATATATCGAAGAATCTCGTTTATTTCATTTTGTTCTTTTTTTCATCACATCTTTCCTAACCATTGTCGTCTTCACGAGATCACTACTACCGCATTCACAAGATCAACACTCTCACATTCACGCTCTATTCGTGCTTTCATCATATCACCGCAGTCACCTTCACGCCACATTTGTGCTTTTCGTGTTTTTATATAAACTGTATTGTAATTTTAATATATAAATTATTAAGACAAATATTTATTTTGTACAAGTAGATAATTTATACATCAAAGAATATTAACATCTAAGTCATAACAATAAATATGTATAAGAAGAAAATGATTTTTTTTTCATAAAACTATTACAAAGTAAAAGATGCAAAAAGAATTAAAATATAATAAAAAGTAAGATAATATTCAGTTATTATTTTCCCTGGACATAACACGAGTTTAGGATCGGTAAAAGACAATTATGCCCTGAGGTGTGATCATATATCCTACGTGAGGAAATAGAAGTGGACAAGGTGAGGTGGTGGGAGTGTAGTAGAAACAGAGTGGTAGTCCTATAATAATTGCCTCTCTCGTGTTGCTCCTATTTTGCGTGTTGGTCATTGCATTGCAATACGTCAACAACAGGTAATGGAATCAATTTTTCCTTTTAAGTTCTATTCTATGCTCAATCTAACTCTCCAAAATGATTTCTCTTTAATTCGATTTAAGAAAACCCTAGACACTGTTGTTCCTCTGCAAAGATCGGTTCCGGGTCTTTTCGATTAAGAAATTGATGCATTTGGTGTTTTCATACTTTCAGGATCATGAATTGCAGAGATGGGGCTCTTAAATTGTTTCACTGTATTGTTGCTGTAAGTGTTTGTTCAATATTTTATGTTCTTGAATTTCATGTTCTTTATTTGGGTTTATGAGTAATTCTTTGCAAAAAATTGGAGGTCATGTGTTTGAATTTCAAGCAATTTATCTCCTTCAAATGTCACACTGTCATTGAAACATCTTCAAACACCAGCGATTTTGACATCAAAGGCTCCAAGAGCGGTAATTCTAGAATAAAGTTTTGCAAAAACAACATTAAACCAAAAAAGAGAGTATAAGATGGATAAAAAACAAAAACCTATCTACATGAATGGTATGAAAGGTTTGGAAAATCAATGATGGTAAAATGTAACATTTCTTTTGCTTAGGCTATATTATAATGTTTTCCTTGAACTCTACATTGTAGGAGTGTTGAAGAAGTCTAAGGAAGCTATATTTCAAAAACTGAAGAATGCAAAACCCATAGAGGTACCACATAATTTTTTTCCCCAAAATATTGCCTCTTTCTTAATATATTAATATATTTCTCTCTTGGTTTATGATATTAATCTGCTTTTGACCAAGCAGTGCATCTTGCATGTTTATCATGTTTCACACAGTTTGGGTATTTCCCACCCTCGCTTTGTTTCATTTAAACTGAATTTTTTCTATCGTCCTATACATATACAGGTGATAGGGAATGATATAAACAAACCTTTATTTAGATAATGGGAGATGGTGTTTCTTAGATTGAGTTAAATTGGTTTTACACCTAAAATTTGTTGAATTTTTGTATGATTCCCAATTGCCCTTGTGTCTTAAAAATGTTATAACTGATGGGACCTACCAATAGTATTTGTGTATGTATCATCTCTGATAATTAATGATGAGGAGATGATACATGTTTCTGTTGATATATTATTCGCTACATGCCTCTCAAATCTTGAGTCTAGACTCTAGACTCCATGCATTGTTATCAAATAGTAAAATTGGGGGAGAGGAAAGCATGGGAAAGAAAATAAGGCTAGAAAGTTATTTTTAGTTTTTACATGTTTGGATGGTAGGTCTTAAATAAGAGTAACAGAATAGGCATGAAAAAGTTCCTTTGAGCCAATGTGAAAATTCTCTCTAAAGATGAGGTGAAAAGGGAGAGAAAAAACTCTGTAATATAACATCCACATTTGTTTTTCTTTCTCTTCCCACAACCATGAGAAAACCTTTTTATATATTTTTTTATATAAAGTATGGAGAAAGAGCTCATTTAGTTGCCATCACTTTCATGCCTCAATAGTAACTTCCACTATTTTGTCACTCATTTGATCTGATCTAGCTTTAACTTAGTGCAGGAAGTTAATGAAGCCGTCACAGACCATGCTCCAGATCACATGACTTTAGAATTTGTTTCTTTTGTGGATGGGAGGGAGATAGTGGCCAAAGCAGCTAACTTGATTTTCATGAACAAATTGAAACGAAATAACTTGGATGGAGAATTCAATGGCCAAATATTGCTAGAGTCTCGCCTGAATGAGGCAATTCAAATTGCTGGTATGTTTGCTTCCTAAATCTACCATGGTTTGAAAAGTTGATTTCCTTGGGCAATACAACACTTACCAACTAACAATGATCTTGTTTTACTGTCAGGTAGCGAAGGCCCTGAACCTGACCTTCTACTGGTTTATGGACCCGTGAGGAGCCATCTTGGTTTCCCTGCATGGAGAATTCGATATACAGAGATTGTGTAAGTTATTACTATTATTACTGTAAAAAAAACCAGCTTGGTTGTTCTTATGAAGTGCAACAATGTTTATGCATAGAAGCTAAAAGAAGACCGTGTAATAACTTTCTTATATGGGTTTCTGTTCTACATTAGGCTGATGACTTTTGATGAGACTGTTCATGATAAAAGTTGAAAAAGAGGTTCATATTAACGATAGTAGTTGTAACCTTTGAGTGGTCACGGAATACAATTGGATCTAATTTTGTTTTTCTTTTTTTGCTTTCTGTTTCTTTTCCATTTTGTTATAAACTCTATCTTGGGTAGTCTGTGGCAGAGTTGCTACTCCACAGTTCTGCTGCTGAAAAATTAGACCTTTAAAAATGAACTTTCATGTATTTCATAGGTTGTATGTGATGTAAGTATAAGAGGTTCCATTCTGTACATAGTTTTTTTTTCTGTTTTTTTTTAATAGATTCTGATTGATGTTTGTTACAGGCATATGGGACCATTGAACGTAATGAGATATGGTTCCTTAATAAAAGTCATTTACAACTTCACCAAAGTGCACCAAAATTATGGTAATTATTTTCTTCACCGAGAGTTTTTGATTTGCCATGGTTTGACCCCCATAAATTGATGATTTTTTTAAAGTTTATTTTTATTATTAATTGCATTTTTGCTTCTTGCCTCTTTTTATTAGTTGTTGTATCTTATGTCAGATTATCCAAAATCTGCTTCCTAGCCCTCTAGAAGTAGACACAAATATATAGTATACTCTATTGAAAACCTTTTCGTACTGTTATTTGATGTTGCCTTTGGAAGACGGGGAGAGTTATAACTAAGTATTATAATGCATATTTTATATGCGATTGTAATTTGTTTTCATTATTTTGTTTCCGGATTAAAAATAGGTACATAGGGAAGGGAGTTGGAAGTAATTGGATGTGCAAAACACAAAGCATGAGCGTGAAGAATAGAACAAGACCTAGCTAAATATCTTTGTGGAAGAAGGGCTTGCTCACTAGTAATGTGTAAATGTTTCATGATGAGAAATAGAATTATGAGTCATGATTTAGTTTTATTGGCGATTAATTTTAAAAAATTTGGTCATATTATCTTTACCTTCATCCATTGTTATGTCTTGTAACTGTGAAGTCTATAAATCAGTTTAATTATTTACAACATGATTATAAGACTTAACATCCGTTAGTTTTAATGATTAACAAATAAGATTATATAAAGAACAAATAATACTATATAAAGAACAAATAAGATTATATAAAGAACCAATTAGATTATATAAACAGGTTCTACTGAGAAAGGTATTGGTTTGTTAATTATGTTTCAGGATGGAATACTCTTTAGAAGAAGAAGAAGATTTTGTGAACAGAATCAAAATCAGAAGATCAGAATCAGAAGAACGAGAATGCAGAATCTGAAGAAGAATAATCCTTAACAGAATTGAAGCAACTGAAGAATTGAAGATTAGAAGACTATCTGAAGAATTGAAGAACTAAGAAGACTATCTGAAGAACTGAAGGCAGAAGTTATATGAAAAAGTACAGATTCAAATATACACCTGTCTGAAGAACAACAATGAACTGAAGAAATGAATACAAGATGAAGTTGTCTGAAGTACGCAACATGTCTGAAGTATTGAAGCTGTTTGAAGTACGTAACATATCTGAAGCAAAAGAAGCTGTCTGAAGCAACGAAGCTGTCTGAAAGACTTGAGATGTCTGAAGTGGTCAACATGTCTTAAGTGTTGAAGCTGTCTGAAGAGCCAAGCCCGTCTGAAGACTGCAACCTGTCTGAAGATTGGAACCCGTCTGAAGCCGTCTGAAGCTTTAGTAATGACGTGGCATCTTTGCGTGAAGACTTTTCTGAGTCTCTGCTGCTCGTACGTTTTGGAACACATTTATGGCAACAAACACAGAGACCTTTCCTAGTGTCTTTAAAGTTCATACACCACTGAGGAAATCTCTGCAACGCAGCATTCACAGCAACAACGGTGGCAGCTTTACTGCAGCACCAACGTTGTACTATGTCAGAACTTTCAAGAAGCGTGTCTCACAACGGATTAAAAGAAGACTATTTGCTATCTCTAAACGATAGTATTTCAACGAGACATTTCTTCATTTGTGCAATCTGGAACAAAGCAGAAGAAAAGCTCAAGAGACTAAGCAAAAGCAACAAGGAAGATGTTTGAATAAAATATATTCAATTCAACATCTTTATCTAAATCTCAAAAGACGAATCTGCAAACAACGACTATTTGGTCAAGACATCTCATTCAAAGAAGTAATGGTGTCATGAGCAAATGAAAAAGGAGTATATATAGAATAAGCAAAAAAGGCAAATTCAACGGATACCTACTCCCAAGAAAATAAGAGGAAATCTGAAGAAAGCAGATGAACGCAAAAGAAAGCAGAAGAAAATCAAGAGAGAGAGAATTAGCAGAAGAAAGCAAGCAGATGCAAGCAGATGCAAGCAGATGCAAGATAATGCAAGCTGGAGCAAGCAGATGCAAGCTGGATAAAACAGATGCAAGAAAGCAAAAAGAATTCAAGAGAGAGAATACACATAATCATCACATCTCTCAAAACAGAACTCATCAACAGAAGTGTCAGAACGGGAGTATTCTGAACACTCAATATGCTTAAGGAGAAGCAACCGTTTGAGAAGCTATTACACAACGGCTATATGAGCCACATCATCAAAAGCTCAACGGTATTATGAAACATCTTCAACGGCTATATTCAAGAAGAACATATAAATAGCCTCAAGATTGAATTTGAAGACGTTGGCATGCTAAGCATATTAACCAGGCTGCCGACCTACAACCAAGTTGGTCAGAATGATCAACCAAGTTAGATCAATTGGGATTGTTTTTGAAGAAGGTTCTTGAAATCAATCAGCATGAAAATTGTTAACTAGGCTGAGTGTCTTACAGTTAACAAGAGTTGACTCGAGCTTAAATACATCAAGAAAATGTCAACAACAATTGATCAGAGAGTTAATTCTCAATCGGGCTACTGATCAGCTGGTCAGTTAGTTAGATTGTACAGTTGGTCTGTTGATCAAGTAAGTTGGTTGTCGGGAAGGCAATCATGCTGTACAAATGACTATCAAACTGGGTACGGTTTGAAGCTTTGAAGATACCTTGGTATTCCAATGATACGGGTGAGAATGTAGCCCATGGAAACCAATGGTTGGAGAATGAGGCTTGAGCTTAATTTCATATCTTAGTTAGCCTACTCTCAGAGGATGTATTCCTCATAGAAAAGACAGGGATTGTATTTAAATTCAAACACTTGTATCACTGTCTATCCTTGTATTTAGTTTGTAATGACTGTATCCTGAGTATGTACTCAGTATTCTCTATGTACAAGAAGAATCTGAGTTGAGAGGTTCTAGCGAACATCTAGCTTAGATTGAGTAGTAATACTCTACACTTAGTTAAGTGTCTGAGAGCCTGGAGAGGCTTGGTGGAAGAAAGAATACTTGTGGTAGAGCCTGGAGAGGCTTGATAGAAAAGAATACTTGTTGTATTGGCCTGGAGAGGTTAATATGTGTATCTGTGGTTTCAGATAGTGGAAAAGCCAGTGGTGGTTTGCCTCTGGAACTGGATGTAGCCCACGGGGTTGTGGGTGAACCAGGATAAATTCTGTGTCTAAGTTTTCCTTCTCTTGATCTCTTTTATTTACAGTTTTATATTTACTATGGGGATTGAAAAGTACTTTTCATAACAAGCTTAACTCAAGGATTTCAATAAAACAAGTTTTCATACAAACATAACATTAAAACGTCTCTAGTGTAGGTTAAAGTATTATAGAAGAATATATTCAGAGGGTTGTCTGAAATATCTGTCTGAAGTGAGCCCAACAGGAACTCAGTTCAGACACATGATATAGATGGTCTCTGATCATCTAAAGTATTTCAGAAGTAGTTCTGAAGGTACTCTTAGTAATATTCTTCAGAAGACCCTAAGAGAAGTTTTTAAAATCAAAACAATCTTAAGTGTAAGAGAAAGTTTTTCAACCTAAATCTTTCATATATTCCGCATGTATTTAAAATAACTCTGATCTTAAGATTGGTTTGCACAATGATCACTTAACGTGATTGATTTAAAATAAAGATTTCCAAAATTGTCTTAAAATGTCTAAAACACTATTCAACCCCCCCCCCCCCCCCCTTCTAGTGTTGCCTGTGGCTCTAACAGTAACTAGAGTGTATTTTGATTTAATGGCACTACAATAGACCGTGATAGAGGATATGAAGTTCCTCCCCACCCATTCAGTGTCTCAATCCATACTTTAACCCCGAAAACCAAAAGGGGGTAATTACGCTTTTTAGTTTTAAATATTTTATGCAATATGCCCATAATTTTGCTGAATAAGGCTCTTAATTTGGATTTACACTTTGGTTTGAGAGATGATGAAAGCAAAGAAAATAGCATGTTTGTAAAATGATATAAGTATCATTAAATAAAAATGAAATATGATAATAATTTTTTGATGAAATATATATTTTTAAAAATACAATTTGTTATTATTATTATAATATGTGAAATAATAAAAACATTTTTTCATTATTTACTATATAAAACTTTAAAAATTAAAAATGCCCCGTTATCCTGTCATGTCTCGCCTTTTTTCATTTCCTTATTTATGAAGGTACTATTAATATGAATTGGTGGACCTCATTAATTGGTGTGATAATTAATAGAACTGCGTAAGGCAATTAAATAAAACACTGAGAGAAAGGAATATTTAGTTACGACCTAGGAGGGAGAACCTGAATGAAACGAAACAACTACTTATTGCTTCAGTTCATAAAGACGCTCTTCATATCCCATTAACCTCCAAGTTCCAAGATCCTGTGCATTTGTCCACCTATGATTACATCATGTCGGGGGTAATGATTTGTGGTCTATGATCTGGCCTGCTAAGTGATGCTAAGGTATATAAATAAAACTTCTAGCCTTGATATCTTTTGGAGCAAAGTTTCAAACTCAATAATATTTTTGTTATTTGCTGAGAAATAAAATTTATATGAAGTGTTAAATGCTTGCATTAAAAAACCAAGAAACTAAGGTCGATTAGTTGATATAGTGAAATGTTGTGGAGTAAGTTGTTTGGCCTTTTTTCCGATCAATGTATATGCTCACCTAACTTGAGATTTTCTCACCTATGCAAACAGAACTTCAATGTTGATTTCAAAGATCTATTTGTGGTCACTGATCAGGCATTTGCATGCCAGATTCATTTTCAGATATCTTCGTGGCCTGGCTTATTTTGGATAGCCAGAGGCAGAGCAGTCACATCACGATTTCTTTATAATGGAGTGCTCGGGTGAATTTGTGAAAGGGGATCCGAGCTCCAGCCAATTAGGAGAATGCTAATGTTAAGGGTCATTACCACATATATGTTTTCTGGGAATTTTTTCCTCTTCTCCAAACTTGCACTCACTGGATCCTTCATCATTTAAAGTGGGCAAGTTTATGTGTTGTATTATAGGGTCATTTTAGAGTGGACTCTTCTGACTTTGGGTTCTTACTCCCAATTTTATTACTATAAAAAATAAGTTTAATTTTATAAATGTATTACTAAATTTTTAAATATTAAATCCACACATAATGGCAAAGGTCCATCATGGACCACTATTTTTAGGGTTCATATTTAATGGCCAATTTTAGGGTAGACCCCTAACTTTTGGGTCTACCGAAGACCATTCTATAATGTCCGTAGATTTATGATTTTTTCATTCTATGGCTAGGATTAAGACATTAACAACACGGTAGACATAACCTTTTCAATATCTGCACTAGATCATTGATGTCACCTTCAGGCTTTATACGTGTTTTCATTAGATTATCACAACCACTTTCATGCTTATTTGTGTTCTCACTGCTCTTAATATAAGTATTATAATTTTAATATATAAATTATTGTGATAAAATTTACACTTTTTAAGGGTGAAGATGATACATTTGAAAAATTATTTATGCACACTAACTCCTCCCCTCACCTTAAACGTATATATCGAAAAAGCTCGTTTATTTTATTTGTCTTTCTTTTCATTATATCTTTTTTTATCACTATCATCTTCGCGAGATCACCACTGTCACCTTCACGCTTCATATGTGCTCTCATTAGATGATCGCAGCCACCTTCACGCTTCATTTGTGCTGTCACCGTTTTTATATAAAAGTATTATAATTTTAATATATAAATTTTTGAGATAGAATTTACACTTGGTATTGGAGAAGATGATACATTTGAAAAATTATTTATGCACACCAACTCCTTCCCTTATCTCAAACGTATATATCAAAGAAGCTCGTTTATTTTATTTTGTTTCTCTTTTCATCATATCTTTTTTTACCACTATCACCTTCGCGAGATCACCATTGTTACCTTTACACTTCATGTGTGCTCTCATTAGATCATCACAACCACTTTCACGCTTCATTTGTGCTCTCACTCTTTTTATGTAAATTATTAAGATAAAATTTATACTTGGTAAGAGTGAAGATGATACATTTGAAAAATTATTTACGCACACCAACTCATTCCCTCACCTCAAACGTATATATCGAAGAAGCTCGTTTATTTTATTTTGTAACTCTTTTTATCATATCTTTTTTTTACCACTATCACCTTCGTGGGATTACCACTGTCACTTTCATGCTTCATACGTGCACTCATTAGATCACCACAACCACCTTCACGCTTCATTTGTACTCTCTTTGTTTTTATATAAAAGTTTTGTAATTTTAATATATAAATTATTGAGATAAAATTTACACTTAGTAAGGGTGAAGATGATAGATTTGAGAAATAATTTACACATATCAACTCCTTCCCTAATCTCAAACGTAAATATCAAAGAAGCTCGTTTATTTTGTTTTGTTTCTCTTATCATCATATCTTTTTCTCCCCTATCACCTTCATGAGATCACCACTGTCACCTTCACGCTTTATACGTGCTCTCATTAGATCACTGCAACCACCTTCACGCTTCATTTGTGCTCTCACTCTTTTATTATAAAAGTATTATAATTTTAATTAATATATAAATTATTGAGATAGAATTTACACTTAAAAAGGGTGAAGATGATCCATTTGAAAAATTATTTACGCACACCAACTCCTTCCCTCACCTCAAACGTATATATCGAAGAAGCTCATTTATTTTATTTTGTTTCTCTTTTCATCATATCTTTTTTTACCACTATCACCTTCATGAGATCACCACTGTCACCTTCACACTTCATACGTGCTCTCATTAGATCACCGCATCCATGCTTCATTTGTGCTCCCACTCCTTTTATATAAAAGTATTATAATTTTAATATATAAATTATTAAGATAAAATTTACACTTGGTAAGGGTGAAGATGATACATTTGAAAATTATTTACGCATGCCAACTCCTTCTCTCACCTCAAACATATATATCAAATAAGTTCATTTATTTTTACTTTGTTTCTCTTTTCATCATATCTTTTTTGACCTCACCTTCATGAGATCACCATTGTCACCTTCACGCTTCATACGTGCTCTCATTAGATCACCGCAGCCACCTTCACACTTCATTTGTGCTATCACCGTTTTTATATCAAAGTATTATCATTTTAATATATAAATTATTGAGATAAAAGTTACACTTGGTAAGGGTGAAGATGATACATTTGAAAATTTATTTACCTAATGGTTGAATTTCTCTCTCCCTAAATTATCTACCATTTACACACATATTTTTTATTTTGATTTTTAAAATAAGAAACCGCCTATACCTGTTTCTTTTGATCGATTTTACGCATACTAACTCCTCCCCTCACCGTAAACGCAAATATCGAAGAAGCTCTATTATTTCATTTTGTTACTCTTCTCATCACATTTTTCTTAACCATTGCCACCTTCACGAGATCACTATTGTCACATTCATGTTCCATTCGTGGTCGCATTAGATCACCGCAACCACCTTCACCCTTCACATGTGGTCTCACTGTTTTTATATAAAAGTATTTTAATTTTAATGATTAAATTATTGAGATAAAATTTACAATTGATAAGGAGAAAGATAATAAAATTGAAAATTTTATTTATAACAATTGAGTTTCTCTCTCCCTAATTGACCTACTATTTACGCACCTGTTTTATTATTCCTATTTTTACAATCAAAACCAGCATATACCTGCTTCTTTTGACTAGATTTTACGCACACAAACTCCTTCCCTCACCTCAAACGTATATTGAAGAATCTCGTTTATTTCATTTCGCTCTTCTTTTCATCATATCTTGTCTAACCACTGCCATCTTCACAAGATCACTACTACCGCTTTCACGAGATCAACATTGTCACATTCACGCTGAATTCGTGCTCCCATGATTTTACGCACACCAACTCCTTACCTCACCTCAAACGTATATATCGAAGAATCCCGTTTATTTCATTTTGTTCTTTTTTTCATCATATCTTTTCTAACCACTGTCATCTTCACGAGATCAACACTCTCACATTCACGCTCTATTCGTGCTTTCATCATATCACCACAGTCACCTTCACACCACATTTGTGCTTTTCGTGTTTTTTATATAAACTGTATTATAATTTTAATATACAAATTATTGAGACAAATATTTATTTTGTACAAGGAGATAATTTTTACTTCAAAGAATATTAACATCTAAATCATAACAATAAATATGTATAAGAAGAAAATGATTTTTTTTTCATGAAACTATTACAAAGTAAAAGATGTAAAAAGAATTAAAATATAATAAAAAGTAAGATAATATTAAGTTATTATTTTCCCTGGACATAACACGAGTTTAGGATCAGTAAAAGACAATTATGCCCTGGGGTGTGATCATATATGCTACATGAGGAAATAGAAGTGGAGAAGGTGAGGTGTTGGGAGTGTAGTAGAAACAGAGTGGTAGCCCCATAATAATTGCCTTTCTCGTGTTGCTCCTATTTTGCGTGTTGGTCATTGCATTGCAATACATCAACAACAGGTAATGGAATTTTCCTTTTCAGTTTTATTCTATGCTCAATCTAACTCTCCAAAATGATTTCTCTTCAATTTGATTTAAGAAAACCCTGGACACTATGGTGTTCCTCTACAAAGATCGGTTCCGGGACTTTCGATTAAGAAATTGATGCATTTGGTGTTTTCATACTTTTAGGATCATGAATTGCAGAGATGGCGCTCAGAAATTGTTTCACTGTATTGTTGCTGTAAGTGTTCGTTCAATATTTTATGTTCTTGGATTTCATGTTCTTTATTTGGGTTCATGAGTAATTCTTTGCAAGAAATTGGAGATCCTGTGTTTGAATTTCAAGCAGTTTATCTCCTTCAAATGTCACACTGTCATAGAAACATCTTCAAACTCCAGTGATGTTGACATCAAAGGTCCAAGAGCGGTAATTCTAGAATAAAGTTTTGCAAAAACAACATTAAACCAAAAAAAGAGTATAAGATGGATAAAAAACAAAAAACCTATCTACATAATGAATTTTAACGGATTCGTAGTACACACATGTTCTTAAAGAAACCGATCATCTAAATATGTACTAAAAAACTTGTAATGCTAAATCAGTGAATATAGCTATTCTACATGAAAAATAAGTATGCTTATGACATGATGTATGTTAACATTGCTTTATGTTTTGTCCAATTATTGTTCAAGACAATTGTCTTTAACATAAATGGTTGTTAACTTGGCCTATGCAGAGCACGTACTTTTCCATTCCATCTAAAATATATAAGGTCATTCATTATGGGTTTTAACTGTTGTACAGATTGGAAATCCTGGGCTTCAACTACTATGGTACTTTCTGCAAATAATTGTCAGCATATGGTGTTCCATACAAGTGATGGTTAATTTGTTAGAAAGTTATTTAATCTCTAATGGAGTATTGAAGAAATACAAGTCTCTTCATTTAGGAAAGCTTCAGTACCTCGCCATTGTCATAGAAAGTGAATATGCTCATCAGACTTCAAAAGTTGTTAAACTTTTGCAGTGGCTGACTGTATTGGTGTAAAAAATGTATGCCTCTATGACATGAATGGTATGAAAGGTTTGGAGAATCAATGATGGTAAAACGTAATATTTCTTTTACTTAGGCTATACTATAATGTTTTCCTTAAACTCTACACTGTAGGAGTGTTGAAGAAGTCTAAGGAAGTTATATTTCAAAAATTGAAGAATGCAAAACCCATAGAGGTACCACATAATTATTTCCCCAAAAGATTGCCTCTTTCTTAATATATTAATAAATTTCTCTCTTGGTTTATGATATTAATCTGCTTTTGACCAAGCAGTGCATCTTGCATGTTTACCATGTTTCACAAAGTTTGGGTATTTCTCACCTTCGCCTTCTTTCATTTAAACTAATTTTTTTCTATCATCCTATGCATATACAGGGGATAGGGAAGGATATAAACAAACCTTTATTTAGATAATGAGAGATGATGTGTCTTAGATTGAGTTAAATTGGTTTTACACCTAAAATTTGTTGAATTTTTTTTTATGATTCCCAATTGCCCTTGTGCCTTAAAAATTTTATAACTGATGGGAACTACCAATAGTATTTGTGTATGTATCATCTCTGATAATTAATGATGCGGAGATGATACATGTTTATGTTGATATATTATTCGCTACATGCCTCTCATATCTTGAGTCTAGACTCTACACTCCATGCATTGTTATCATATAGTAAAATTGGGGGAGATGAATGTAACATCCCGCATTCCAGGAGCTTGTTTATTCATTTAGGACTTAGCTATTTTCAACCATGTGCTAGAAATTTAGAAGAAGGTAAGTCAAGAACTTAGAGGTTAAACCTTAGTTGTTAAACCAATCTTAGGACTTGTGTAGCATTCCAACTCTTGGCTTAGATGACATGTGTGTTCAGTAGGTCTAAACCTTGTAAGATCACTTAGGATTGTGAGTAATAGGTAGGGGAAGGGTAAGATGTGAGTTTGGGACCTTGTTAGAATCATTTTGGGAGTTTTTGGTCCCTGGTAATCGATTACCAGGAGTTGGTAATCGATTACCAGAGAGGTTTGCTGATGGTAATCGATTACAGGGTTTGGTAATCGATTACCAGGTTTCTGGGTTCATTGTAATCGATTACCAGAAGTGGTAATCGATTACCAGACCTCCAGGAATGCATTTTGGCCTCTGGTAATCGATTACCAGGGTTTGGTAATCGATTACCAGCAGCATATATATATGCTGGTGCGAAAATTCAGCAGATTTCATTTTCCCCTTCTTCCCTTTTCGAACCCTAGAGAGAGAGGGAGAGAACCTAGTGAGAGAAACTCGTTAACGGAGCTCAAGAACGGAATCGAAGCAAGGAAACATCAAGAGGATCATCATCTAAACATCCTTTCCTCCTTAGATTTCTTCATCAAGTGAGTATAACTCACCCTTAGGTTAGGATTGGTCTCCTTTGCATGTCCCCTCTTCTCCCCTCCCTTTCTTGGCTGAATACTTGAATAATTGTTGATTGTTTGATTGTTTGGATTATTGATTGTTTGATTGAGCTTAAGAATTGAAATCGAGAGTCGGAAACCTTAGTTTCGAAGTTATCGAAAATGTCGAAACTTACGAAACTTACGAAACTTACGAAACTATCGTATTTCCCTCGATTTCGATTCATCTAAGTATTCTACTAAGTTTATACTCCTTGTTGTGCATCGATTGTAGTTAGATTGTTGGTTGAAATGAGAATCGAGTCGTATGTCGTAAATAGCGGAAATGTCGATATGTCCCTTGTATGACCCCGAACTCTCGAATCCCTTTCTTGATGATTAAATTGATTGAAATTGTGATGTTATAAATGAGATTGATAAGATGGTGCTTGGATCGAAGGTAAAACGAAGGAATTTCGATGTTACGAAAGTTACGAGACTTGCGAAAGTATCGAAACACTCGAAGCATTCGAAATCCTAGTTGTTACCACCAATTCAAGTAAGCCTAATGTGTATATGATTATGATTGTTAGATTGTATTGTGATTGATGTATGAAAGATATGGGATAATTCTAATTGGTTAGAACGGAGCGGTTCTTGATATTCGTTAGTTTCGAAACTTTCGAAGCTATAGAAAGTTTCGAAACTATCGTAACGTCGAAACGCTCTATTCTCTCCAATTATACTTGATCCGGAATGGAAATTAAGGATTGATGACTGATTATGATATAGGAATTGATGGATAGTGGACATGAGTTCACATAGAACGTTGATTCTCTTTAGTTCGAAAGGTTCGAACTATCGAGAACGAACTATTCATCAATTCGTATGTCTAATTAGTTAATCGATCAAGTGTCGAAAGACAAAGGACTTCGGTCAATAAGAGGGCTTCGGCCAAATGTGAGGGTGGGATTCGTCCCCTGGGGAGATATCCCCTGTAGTCTGAGCTCAGGTCTAACTCTGTAACGTGATGTGTACATGGCCACCGGCAAGCATTTTAGTGCATCATAAAGCATATGATTAGTTTGAATGTAAGCTCTAGTATATGAAGTGAATTTGATTATGTTGAATCGATATAATTGTTATGTGAATGAATACCCTACTTAATTGAAAATGATGAGGTGAATATAGGCTAGTCCTTCATACATGTATGTCCCCTGCATTCATGCATAGAGTTATACTTGCTGAGACAATAGTCTCACCCCACGTTTCGGGGCTTTTCTTAGTGTGCAGGACGTTACAGGCAGCTGATGAGGATAAAAGAAAGTTATTGGAACGTCTTATGATTAGAATAGGAATTTCTAGTATTAGAATTGACTCAGTTGTACAATGATTTGACGTTAGATATTGTAAATTTGTATGTATGTAATTCTTAGCCAAGGAGGCTTATTTATGATTAGTGTTTAGTTATTCAGTTAAAAGGAAGATTCTTCCGGACCTCCGGTATGAATTTATGGAATCCTATTACTTTAAGAGTAGGTTTCTCCTCCTAAGCTTTATTATTGTGTATGTATTTTGTAACTTAAACTAATCGTTGGGGAGTTTAAGTAAATTGATTGACGATATTGAAAATTTAACAAACTAATTCCAAGTAATTCAAGGATAGTCTCTCCAACGGGCACTATTTTTGAGTTCTAGAAATTAGGGCGTTACAATGAAAGCATGGGAAAGAAAATAAGGCTAGAAAGTTATTTTTAGTTTTTACATGTTTGGATGGTAGGTCTTAAATAAGAGTGACAGAATAGGCATGAAAAAGTTCCTTTGAGCCAATGTGAAAATTCTCTCTAAAGATGAGGTGAAAAAGGAGAGAAAAAACTCTGTAATACAACATCCACATTTGTTTTTATTTCTCTTCCCACAATCATGAGAAAACCTTTTTATATATATTTTTTTATATAAAGTATGGAGTAAAGAGCTCATTCAGTTGACATCACTTTCACGCCTCAATAGTAACTTCCACTATTTTGTCACTCATTTGATCTGATCTAGCTTTAACTTAGTGCAGGAAGTTAATGAAGCTGTCACAGACCATGCTCCAGATCACATGACTTTAGAATTTGTTTCTTATGTGGATGGGAGGGAGACAGTGGCCAAAGCAGCTAACTTGATTTTCATGGACAAATTGAAACGACATAACTTGGATGGAGAACTCAATGGCCAAATCTTGCTGGAGTCTCGCCTGAATGAGGCAATTCAAATTGCTGGTATGTTTGCTTCCTAAACCTACCATGGTTTGAAAAGTTGATTTCCTTGGGCAATACAACACTTACTGGCTAACAATGATCTTATTTTACTGTCAGGTAGCAAAGGCCCTGAACCTGGCCTTTTACTGGTTTATGGACCCGTGAGGAGCAATCTTGGTTTTCCTGCATGGAGAATTCGATATACAGAGATTGTAAGTTATTACTATTATTACTGTAAAAAAAACTAGCTTTGTTGTTCTCATGAAGTGCAACAATGTTTATGCATAGATGCTAAAAGATGTCCATGTAATAACTCTCTTATATGGGTTTCTATTCTGCATTAGGCTGATGACTTTGGATGAGTTTGTTCATTATAAAAGTTGAAAAAGAAGTTCATATTAACGATAGTAGTTGTAACCTTTGAGTGGTCACTAAATATAATTGGATCTGATTTAGTTTTTCTTTATTTGCTTTCTGTTTCTTTTCCATTTTGTTATATGTTCTATCTTGGGTAGTCTGTGGCAGAGTTGCTACTCCACAGTTCTGCTGTTGAAAAATTAGACCTTTAAAAATGAACTTTCATGCATTGCATAGGTTGTATGTGATGTAAGTATAAGAGGTTCCATTTTGTACATAACTTTTTTCTATCTTTTCTTTGAATAGATTCTGACTGGTGTTTATTACAGGCATATGGGACCATTGAACGTAATGAGATATGGTTCCTTAATAAAAGTCATTTACAGCTTCACCAAAGTGCACCAAAATTATGGTAATTATTTTCTTCACTAAGAGTTGTTTGATTTGCCATGGTTTGACCCCCTATAAATTGGTGAATTTTTTAAAGATTATTTTTATTATTAATTGTGCTTTTGCTTCTTTCCTCTATTTATTAGTTGTTATATCTTATGTCATATTATCCAAAATCTGCTTCCCAGTCCTCTAGAAGTAGACACAAATATATAGTATACTCTATTGAAAACCTTTCTGTACTGTTATGTGATGTTGCCTTTTGAAGACGGGGAGAGTTATTACTAAGTATTATAATGCATATTTTATATGCGATTGTAATTTGTTTTCATTATTTGTTTTCCGGATTAAAAATAGGTACATAGGGAAGAGAGTTGGAAGTAATTGGTTGTGCAAAACACAAAGCATGGGCGCGAAGAATAGAACAAGACCTAGCTAAATATCTTTGTGGAAGAAGGGCTTGCTCACTAGTAATGTGTAAATGTTTCATGATGAGAAATAGAATTATGAGTCATGATTTAGTTTTATTAGCGATTAATTTTAAAAAAAAAATGTTATATTATCTTTACCTCCATCCCTTGTTTTGTCTTGTAACTAGAGTGTATTTTGATTTAATGGCACTGCAATAGACCGTAATAGAGGATATGAAGTTCCTCCCCACCCATTCAGTGTCCCAATCCATACTTTAACCCAAAAACCAAAGGGGGTAATTACGCTTTTTGGTTTTAAATTTTTTATGCAATATGCCCATAATTTTGCTAAATAAGGCTCTTAATTTGGATTTACACTTTGGTTTGAGAGATGATGAAAGGAAAGAAAATAGCATGTTTGTAAAATGATATAAGTATCCTTAAATAAAAATGAAATATGATAATAATTTTTTTAATGAAATATATATTTTTAAAAATACAATTTATTATTATTATTATACACGAAATAATAAAAACATATTTTCATTATTTACTATATAAAACTTTAAAAATAAAAAAGTGCTCTGTTATCCTATCATGTCTCGCCTTTTTTCCTTTCCTTATTTATGAAGGTACTATTATTATGAATTGGTGGAACTCATTGATTGATTTGTCATATACTTCCAAGTTCTATGTCTGTTGAGCCTTTCTCTGCCTGCCCTACAGTTCAACTGCACTACCCATCCATTTAGTGTTAATAATAATTTTTTTGCACATCATGGAGAATGCTAACACATGAAATCCAAGTTTATAAAATAGTGTGATGTGAAATATATTGTAATATTCAATAAAAAATTTGAACATTAATCATGTGTTGTGTTTTAGAATATTAATTTATTGTGTTTCGATTTAATTAAATTGTTATGTCATTGATATTTAATAAATATGTTTAGATGATTTTGGAGTAATTTTTTAATTGAGTAATAATTTTCTTTAATTAATATTTTTTAATGAGTTATTAATTTTTTTCACTTAACTAAATTGCGGGTGATGAGCGCGGGTATGAGCATATATGTGCCCAGCGGGTACGGTGACAGACATTAAAGTTGCTGCCCACGCGGGTATGAACGCGGGTACATGCTTTTTTTAAAGTGCGGGTATGGGGACGAGCACTATGATACCTTCCCAAGGAAAAATTATTAGATGGTCCCGGACCACCACGTCATCCATGATGCCGACCAATTAGCATTTGACACATAAACAAAATTCATGGTCCGACCATGAATTTATTTTTAATCCCGACTAATTTTTCTTACGTGTCAAATGTTAATTGGTCGGGACCATGGATGACGTGGTGGTCCGGGACTATCTAATAATTTCTCCTTTCCTAGAGGCAAGGACGGATGCAGATCTTGGCCACCCTCCCCTCCCCTCCCTCAACAATAATTATATACATGCTATTTTATTAAACAAAAACTTATACATTACATATTTTATAGTCATTTTTTATATTTAAATTATGTTTTTTCATTAGTGTAATTTTATGTCCATATAAAATATCTTTTATTTTTTTATTTGACTTGATAAATAAATTTTAAACTAATATTATTTCAATAATTTACATATTTATAACTCTTTTAAATGATTTTGGTCCCTTTCCCATGACCGCTGGATTCGTCCCTGCCGAGGGGATGCCTATTAGTGCTGCTCATCCAAAATAATGGGTTGTTGCATATTTCGATATTTGTAGGGATTCGGATTAGATGCAGTTGGAGGATGGTACAGTTGTGTGGATTTGAATTAATCTAGACCGTACAATTCATCGTACTATCCACCTGCTGCCACGTCTATTCTTTGACATTAAAACAATAATTCCAGGCTTGTAACCATCCATCCATCTATACCGCTAGAGTTCACCAGAGTTGTCTGCCTCTGCTGATCCTCTCTGAGTTCGTCGGAGCTTCCATTAGCCACAGAATCGTGACGTGAAACCGACTTGTACTAGTTGTCACCGTGGTTCCCATGCGGTGAATGAAATGTCGTCTCTCGGTTTTCCTCGCCGGAGGAGGAAGACGATGATACCGCCAGCGTCCAGTGGATCTCATTGGGAGCCTGCTCAGCGGAATTAAGCTTGCGACTTTATGAGCTTAATTTCAGTGGTACAGGCGTGACTTAAGAAACCGGTACTAATTATTCTTCTGAATTTTCTTTATGAGCTAGTTAATAGTGTGTTTGGATGGAGTAATTTAAAAGCGGAATGTATTTTAAGTGAGAATTTAAATGATTTGAGTTAAAATTTGTTTGGATAATAAGAAGTCAAGTACCCTAAACCCTAAGTGTGTTTGGAGAATGCACCTCGCGCGAGCTTCTCTTCGATCGCACATTTCTCTGGATCTCCTTCAAGCTTCTCGTGGTGTTATCTCTCTCACTCATGCTTCTTCTAGTGTTCTTGAGCTTCTCTCTCTTGAGCTCCAAGATGAAATTTCCTTCTCTCCCTCTATACATGTTGATTCTGATTTATGGATATATCTGGTTGAATTAATTTTCACTTTTTCATTAAATTTTTTCTTCTGTTCTTCAACTTCTGAATTTTTTGTTGCATTGTTTAGATTAGCTCGGTTTGGAGTATTGATCAAAGCTTAAGGTGCTACGTGAAACAATAAGGTGCATATTTAGTTCTTAATCGTTTTCTTTCTGCTTTGAATTGCTATGTTACTGTATTGTTCACGTGCTAGTTTGTTACTGTATTATTCATATCTAGCTTGGTTTCTCTTGTGCTCCCTCCTACTTCTCCCTTGGCATTTCATGGCGGTGCCAGAAGTGGTCTGTGTTTGGGTGCATTGAGTTTGGCTACTTTTGGCAACTACATGCACTGATTGGGAAAGCACTTTTGTTTAGTTATAGCATTAGGTATGGGTTTGGGTGCCCTCATTGGAGTGGCGATTGTTCCCTTTGAACAAGTTAGATACCTTCTGCCCAAATGAGTTGTGCTGGCTTTTTTGTTGGCAGCTTTTTTCACAAGTTTTGTAGCACTGAACTGAGGCCATGGTAAAGAGACCAATGCTGATGAGCCTGTTTTTAGGGTCCCATCCTGTTCTATTAGTCAGTCTGGCTTTGTGTTAATTCTGTGTGTTAGGGTCCTGTTCTGTGTTAATTTTACTTGTGCTTGCTTATTTTCTTTAATTAGTTTTAGTCCCCTGCTTGTTTGTTATGGCACTTGAGCAAGGTAAATTTTGCATCTTCTTTGAGAAAGAAAACAAATGTAGCAAATAATGAGTAGGATTATCAGAAAATCTAACTAGAAATTGGTAGCAGCTTTTCTGGATTCATAGGCACAAAAAAACTTTATTGTTACTTGTTGATTTTAAAATTTAGATTTTTTTATATCTGATGAATATTTTAGATGCCTATCCAAAAGATAAACTATATTAGTTTACTTGTTTCAGTATCTTTACTTCTTTGTATAAGGTAGGGAAGAGACCCAAGAGTGAGACAGAGCTCTTTGAGCTGTAGAATTGGTTTTCTTGAATATCCTGCAGATTGCCCAAGATTCCTGCTATAGTTCAAACAACAAGATATTAAAGGGGTCCTTAAAAACTGCTAACTTTACATGGCATGCTACAATTTGGTTGACTAGAAATCAGATGATTTTTAAGTAAAATAGCCTAGAAATAGATGAAATTTTAGAGGTGTGGTTTTGGTCTTGGTTGAAGGCTAAGGTTTGGGGATTTATGTACTCTTTTTCAAGTTGGTACCTAAATCTGTCGGGCTGCTTAAATTTTCACTGAGATTAGTTGGTGTGCTATTTGTTGTTTGATGGAATTGGAAATATATGTGCTTGATGGTATTGTTGTCAGCTATCAGGCTTAGGGGGGTTGCAATCTACAACTTTATTGATGAATAGGAATAGAATCCATCCGTAGCTTACATCTGATCTGAATATATTTGATATGCTTTTGTGAAATATGGGTTATCTCCTTGGACTAGGCAACATTCCCCACAAAAAGATAATTGTTTGTTAATGTTGTTGGATCCGTACATGATACATCTAATTGTAATTTCAGAGGGATTCTATTTGCCACAAGAAAATGGAAGTCTCTTTTTCATTCTGTATTAAAAGTGCCAGGATCTATTGTAGTGTTACAGTACAGAGGATACAATGATTCAAGGCTTTCCAACAATATTTAATGTGAAATCTTTCAAGTTCTGCTTGAGTAGGAATTTTTTTTCGGTACTACAGTGGTAGGTACTCCCTCTATTAAAATTTTGACACCTACCATGCATGGTAAGTTTTCTCTAATTTAAAATTTGTTCTAAATTAAAATAAAAAATTTTGACCACACAATAGGTAAGGGAGTACAAGTCTTTAGTACTACTGTAGTACTGAAAATTTGCTCCTTGAGGAGGCTAAGGAAACTTACCCGGAGGACAGATTGGGTGCATTATTAATGAAGCATACTGACCTAAACAAAAGAGAAAAAAAAAGGTGAAGTTACGTACCCACGATATTGGCATTAAAGAAGCCTAAAAAATGTAGTCTTAGGTGATGTGACAGCCCGTGGATCATTGGACGCAGTTGTATGGTGTGGATTAGTCTAACTGCACCAACAACCAGCTGCATATAATCCGGATCCTCATATTCTTCTTAATTTTTCATAAACAAGAAAAAGAAAAAAAAATCCAATTTTGATGTTACCCTGATCTAAAAGTTGTTCAGTTTCTTCTTTTTGACAATGTTGGAAGTTCAGCATTCCCAATTCTGCAACTGACACTTTGAACAAAGGCAACCCCTTCTCACCTCTGTTTTTACTTGGTTGCTTTCCACCATGGCTTCAAAATCCAGGTGAGTCACACTCGGTGGTTTGTGTGTGTCTCTAATGCTTAAGATCTGATTTGGTTTTCTTCAACTTCTTCTCTGCACATTTTCCGTTTTTTTATTTGGGTTATTTAGTGTGAGAATTTTTTTTAATGGGTTTGATCTGCTGGTTGAGGAATTTTTGCCTAAATTTCCTAACTTTATGTGTAATCCCTTACCCTATGCTTCATCTGTTTAAATTTCGGTGCTTTTTTTTTTTGTTTCTATCTGGTGTATGTGTAAATTTTAAAGATGGGCTTCACTTCATTTTCAATTTTGTCTCCTTATCCTGTCTTGATCTTTTCCATTCATGTTAGCTCATGCTTTTACAATAGTGATTGCTTCACTTTATGCGATTCTGGCCCTAATTCTCACTTCTGGGTGACAATTACTATCCTCCTTTTTCTTTTGCTTAGTGAATGTTTCTTGTTTGATGAGTTTGGCTTGACAATGCTTCTAATACTAAATTTGATATAAAGAATTAGTTTCCTTAGCGGCTTAGCCTTAGATCCATCTATCTGGTTGGGTACAAATATGGCATGTGGTTATTTTATAGTGCTTTGTCTTTTTCTCTAT
Source organism: Sesbania bispinosa (assembly GCA_026901365.1). Taxonomy (NCBI): domain Eukaryota; kingdom Viridiplantae; phylum Streptophyta; class Magnoliopsida; order Fabales; family Fabaceae; genus Sesbania; species Sesbania bispinosa. Next base: position 712,604 of record QLOH01000471.1, on the reverse strand, counting down.
TTCATTTTATGTGTTATTGACATGGTATTGACATTGTGAATCTGATAGATCCAATTTATCTGAAACTTCCAACAAAGCACCACCAGCTACTCCCAACAAAGCACCGTCAGCAACTCCCAATAAAGCATCGCCTGCAAGAGTGTCCGAACTCAGCAAAGGAGTGTCCAAACCGGACTCTGATTCACCATCACCTTTGCAAAATTCGCACCTTTCTGCAGAAAAATCGTCACGATCTTTGAATTCAAAGCCCATTGCTGAGCGGAAATCACCAAGACCCACCTCCACCCCACCTGATGTAAGTTATAATAGATACACTTTATGTCCCCTCTTTCTTTGAGATTGAGTAATGTTTGGCTGATACTTGGTCAATTGGACTTTCTTCTTCTTTTCCAATTCTGTTCTTGGATGAAGCATTCAAACTTTCCCAATGACTAGAAGTGCAATAAAATAAGTAAACATCTGAAATGTGTGACCATGTGTTAGTCAGCTAGTGTTGGTTATTTGTCATTTTTAATTGGAATTAGAAATTTTAGATAATTCATAGCTTCTTATTGGTTATTATATGTCCAGTATGTGGTAGTGAACTGTTGAAGAAGTTTCTTTCATTATGTGTGATAGCTGGTATAGCAATAAATAATCTCTTAAGTAATGAAGCACATGACAAAATTATATGACAAAATTATATGTCCAGTAAGAAGTTTCTTTCATTATGCTCTGATCAGCTGCTATGATTCCATTGAACAACCACCTTCACACTTCATTTGTGCTCTCACTGTTTTTATATAAAAGTATTTTAATTTTAATGTTTAAATTATTGAGATAAATTTTACACTTGATAAGGAGGAAGATGATAAATTTGAAAAATTATTTATCTAACAGTTGAATTTCTCTCTCCCTAATTGACCTACTATTTATGCACCTATTTTATTATTCTGATTTTTAAAATTGAAACCCGCTGATACCTACTTCTTTTAAGTTTTAACGAGATTTTATGCACACCAACTCCTTCCCTCACCTCAAACGTATATATCGAAGAATCTCGTTTATTTCATTTTGTTCCTTTTTTTCATCATATCTTTTCTAACTACTACCATCTTCACGAGATCAACACTCTCACATTCACGCTCTATTCATGCTTTCATCAAATCACCGCAGTCACCTTCACGCCAAATCTATGCTTTCCTTGTTTTTATATAAACCGTATTGTAATTTTAATATATAAATTATTGAGACAAATATTTATTTTTTACAAGGAGATCATTTTTACATCAAAGAATATTAACATCTAAATCATAACAATAAATATGTATAAGAAGAAAATGATTTTTTTTCATGAAACTATTACAAAGTAAAATATGCAAAAAGAATTAAAATATAATAAAAAGTAAGATAATATCCAATTATTATTTTTCCTTGGACATAGCACGAGTTTAGGATCAGTAAAAGACTATTATGCCCTGGGGTGATCATATATCCTTTGTGAGAAAATAGAAGCGGAGAAGGTGAGGTGTTGGGAGTGTAGTAGAAACAGAGTGGTAGCCCCATAATAACTGCCTCTCTCGTGCTGCTCCTATTTTGCATGGTGGTCATTGCATTGCAATACGTCAAAAGCAGGTAATGGAACCACTTTTCCCTTTTCAGTTCTGTTCTATGCTCAATCTAACTCTTCAAAACGATTTCTCTTCAATTCGATTTAAGAAAACCCTGGACACTATGTTGTTCCTCTGCAAAGATCGGTTCCAGGACTTTTTGATTAAGAAATTGATGCATTTGATGTTTTCATACTTTTAGGATCATGAATTGTGGAGATGGAGCTCAGAAGTTGTTTCACTGTATTGTTGCTGTAAGTGTTTGTTCAATTTTTTATGTCCTTGAATTTCATGTTCTTTATTTGGGTTCATGAGTAATTCTTTGCAAGAAATTGGAGATTCTGTGTTTGAATTTCAAGCAATTTATCTCCTTCAAATGTCACACTGTCATAGAAACATCTTTAAACTCCAACAATGTGGTTTCAAAGGCTCCAAGTGCGATAATCCTATCATAAAGTTGTGCAAAAACAATATTAAACCAAAACAAGAGTATAAGATGGAAAAAAAACAGAAAACCTATTTACATAATGAAATTTAACAGATTTGCAGTACACATCTGTTCTTAAAGAAAATAGTCATCTGAAGTTGTGCAAAAACAATATTAAACCAAAACAAGAGTATAAGATGGAAAAAAACAGAAAACCTATCTACATAATGAAATTTAACAGATTTGCAATACATATCTGTTCTTAAAGAAAATAGTCATCTAAATATGTACTGAAAAACTTGTAATGCTAAATCAGTGAATATAGCTATTCTAAAAGAAAAGTAAGTATGCTCATGACATAATGTATGTTAACATTGCTTTATGTTTTGTGCAATTATTGTTCAAGACAATGGTCTTTAACATAAATGGTTGTTAACTTGGCCTATGCAATGCAATTATTGTTCATTCATTATGGGTTTTAACTCTTGTACAGATTGGAAATCCAGGGCTTCAACTACTATGGTACTTTCTGCAAATATTTGTTAGCATATGGTGTTCCATACAAGTGATGGGTAATTTGTTAGAAAGCTATTTAATCTCTAATGGAGTATTGAAGAAATACAAGTCTCTTCATTTAGGAAAGCTTCAGTACCTCGCCATTGTCATAGAAAGTGAAGATGCTCATCAGACTTCAAAAGTTGTTAAACTTTTGCAGTGGCTGGACTCTATTGGTGTAAAAAATGTGTGCCTCTATGACATGAATGGTATGAAAGGTTTGGAGAATCAATGATGATAAAACGTAACATTTCTTTTACTTAGGCTATACTATAATGTTTTCCTTGAACTCTACATTCTAGGAGTGTTGAAGAAGTCTAAGGAAGCCATATTTCAAAAACTGAAGAATGCAAAACCCATAGAGGTACCATATGATTTTTCCCCAACAGATTGCCTCTTTCTTAATATATTAATATATTTCTCTACTGGTTTATGATATTAACCTGCTTTTGACCAAGCAGTGCATCTTGCATGTTTGCCTTGTTTCACATAGTTTGGGTATTTCCCACCTTCGCCTTGTTTCATTTTGACTGGTTTTTTTTTCCTATCATCCTATGTATATATGGGGGATGGGGAAGGAGATAAACAAACCTTTATTTAGATAAAGGGAGATGATGTGTCCTAGATTGAGTTAAATTGGTTTTACACCTGAAATTTGTTGAATATTTTGTCTCATTCCCAATTGCCCTTGTGTTTTAAAATTTTCATAACTGATGGGACCTACCAATAGTATTTGTAGATGTGTCATCTCTGAAAATTATTGATGAGGAGATAATACATGTTTCTGTTGATATATTATTTGCTACATGCCATTCAAATCTTGAGTCTAGACTCTAGACTTCATGCATTGTTATGATGTAGTAAAATTGAGGGAGAGGAAAGCATGGGAGAGAAAATAAGGCTAGAAAGTTATCTTTAGTATTTTCATGTTTGGATGGTAGGTCTTAAATAGGAGTGACAAAAAAGGCATGAAAAAGTTCCTTTGAGCCAATATGAAAATTCTATCTAAAGATTAGGTGAAAAGGGAGAAAACAAACTCTGTAATACAGCAGCCACATTTGTTTTTCTTTCTCTTCTCACAATCATGAGAGAACCTTTTTATATATATTTTTGTTGGTATGGATTAAATAGCTCATTCAGTTGCCATCACTTTCACGCCTCAATAGTAACTTTCACTGTTCTATCACTCATTTGATCTGATCTAGCTTTAACTTAGTGCAGGAAGTCAATGAAACTGTCACACACCATGCTCCGGATCACATGACTTTAGAATTTGTTTCTTATGTGGATGGGAGGGAGGCAGTGGCCAAAGCTGCTAACTTGATTTTCATGGACAATTTGAGACGACATAACATGGGTGGAGAACCCGATGGCCAAATCCTGCTAGAGCCTCGCCTGAATGAGGCAATTCGAATTGCTGGTATGTTTGCTTCCTAAACCTACCAGTAGTTTGAACAATTGATTTCCTTGTGCAACACAACACTTACCGACTAACAATGATCTTGTTTTCCTTTCAGGTAGCAAAGGCCCTGAACCTGACCTTCTACTGGTTTATGGACCTGTGAGGAGTCATCTTGGTTTTCCTGCATGGAGAATTCGATATACAGAGATTGTGTAAGTTATTATTATTATGTAAAAAAAACAGCTTGGTTGTTCTCATGAAGTGCAACAATGTTTATGCATAGAAGCTAAAGGAAGCCCATGTAATACCTCTGTTACATGGGTTTCTGTTCTGCATTAGGCTTATGAATTTGGATTAGTCTGTTGATGATAAGCTGAAAGAGAAGGTCATATTAACAAAAGTAGTTGTAACCTTTGATTGGTCAGTGAATATCATTGGATCTGATTTAGTTTTTCTTTATTTGCTTTTTGTTTCTCTCCCATTTTGTTATATGTTCTATCTTGGGTAGTCTGTGGCAGATTTGCTACTCCACAGTTCTGCTGCTGAAAAATTAGACCTTTAAAATGAACTTACATGCATTGCATAGGTTGTATGTGATTAAGTATAAGAAGTTCCATTTTGTACATAGCTTTTTTCTTCTGTTTTTTTTTTGGTTTTTTCTTTGAATCGATTCTGACTGATGTATATTACAGGCATATGGGACCATTGAACTTAATGAGATATGGTTCCTTAATAAAAGTCATTTACAACTTCACCAAAGTGCACCAAAATTATGGTAAGTATTTTCTTCACTGAGAGTTGTTTAATCTGCCAAGGTTTGACCCCCCCCCCCATAAATATTGTGTTTTGCTTCTTGCCTCTTTCTATTAGTTGCTATATCTTATGTCAAATTATCCAAAATCTGCCTCCCAGCCCTCTAGAAGTAGACATAAATATATAGTATACTCTATTGGATATCTTTCCGAACTGTTATTTGATGTTGCCTTTGGAAGATGGGGAGAGTTATTACTAAGTATTGTAATGCATATTTTATATGCGATTGTAATTTGTTTTCATTATTTTGTTTCCGAATTACAAACAGGTACATAGGAAGAAAGTTAGAAGTAATTGGCTGTGCAAAACACAAAGCTTATGCGCGAAGAATAGAACAAGACCTAGCTAAATATTTTTGTGGAAGAAGGGCTTGCTCACTAGTAATGTGTAAATGTTTTGAGAAATAGAATTATGAGTCATGATTTAGTTTTATTGGCGATTAATTTTAAAAAATTTGGTTATATTATCTTTACCCTCATCCCTTGTTATGTCTTGTAACTTAGAGTGTATTTTGATTTAATGGCACTACAATACACCGGAATATCCCTTGTTATGTCCTATAACTTAGAGTGTATTTTGATTTAATGGCACTACATAGACCGAAATAGAGGATATGAAGTTCCTCCCCACCCATTCAGTGTCTCAATCCATACTTTAACCCGAAAACCAAAAGGGGTAATTACGCTTTTTAGTTTTAATTTTTTTATACACAATGCCCATAATTTTGCTAAATAAAGCTCTTAATTTGGATTTACACTTTGGTTGTGAAAGCAACGTGAAAAGAAAGTGAAAAATGAGATGATTTTTTAGGTTATTTGGTTTGAGAGAAGATGAAAGGAAAGAAAATAGCATGTTTGTAAAATGATATAAGTATCCTTAAGTAAAAATGAAATATGATAATAATCTTTTGATAAAAATATATATTTTTAAAAATGCATATATTTCAAGATGTATATATGATAGTAGCTTTCAATTTAAGAATGGATTACTTAATACAATGATTTGTTGAAAAATTATGCAGCAGTGTAATATTTGGTCTAACTCACACTAGTGTAATTTGATCCTGTCTCATATAATATGTAGGAGATTCATTTTTTTTATATTTTGTTTCTTTTATTAAAAATTGCACATTTTTCGACTGGAAACTAGAAATATCTTTAAATTGATGATTTCATTTTTTTAAAAAAAATTAATGGTTTTTAAAATGAATTTAATTAATATACACTGACAGTGTAAAAAAAATTTACACAGACATCCAATGGTGTGTCGCTACATCATTTAATGAATTTGACATCTCATGTATTATTAAATTCATAAATGATGTGGCAGCATATCATTTGATGTCCGTGTAAAACTTTTTTACACTGACAGTGTATATATATTAAACTCTTTTAAAATAGCCAATAAAATCACTAAAACAAGTTTATTTTTAATTTTTTTTACTTTTAAAAACAACAGTTTTTTAAAAACAGAAGTTATATAAGACCTCACTCTTTCCATACCATTTTCCTCCCTCTAATTTCCATATGTGTTGCTGATATAAACAAAAAGCATATATCAATATTGCTCTAAAAACTTATTTTGTAAAAAAATTATCCTAATTATGGATAACTCCGCTAGTTGTATTGTTATTATATTGTTCTATTATAAATGTGTGCAGCTCTATTGATGTGTCTAAGTTTAATAAAAACCTATATCTATACTATTATATAAAGGAATATTGTTGTTTTAGTTGTATTGTTATTATCTTGTTCTATTTTAAATTTTAAATTTTAATAATTACTTTTACAAAAATAACTATTTGCAATTGTTTTTCTTTTTTTTATTTAAAATATATAGAGACACGGGCTCCTATATATGATAAATTTATTGGTACATTTCATTCTAATTGAATACGAGCAGTACCATTATATATGAAAAACTTATTTGTAAGAACACATGAAGATAAAAAAGAAAAAGACCAAAGTCATGTAATTGAATAATAATAGGAAGATACGAAAGTAACAATCATGCTTAATCGTTGATTAACATTTTTTTAAAATAATTCTGGATATCTTTTTTTTTTTGTGTAAAAACATGATCATGACTTTCTAACAAAATATCTATTGTATTAAAGAGAAAAGTGTTTTATGTGTTTGGATTCATCCTCATGTTGGCATAAGTCTTACTATTGCGTTATGTGACCATTTTGGGTTTTTTAATTTTTAACAATTCTCCTTTTAAAGTTTAATTTTGGCCCTCTTATCATGATAATTACTTATATTCATTAACATTGAGTGTGTGGATGAGCCACTAATAAGTTGCCTCAAGTTTGGACGAGACAGGTATTGGCATAGCTATGATGTTAAACCAAAAAAACTTGTTTATTACTGTTTTCATTAACTATAAGATACAAAAAATAAAATAATGGTTAATTTGTGTTTTGTAATTATGTATCAAATTATAAAAAAAATGACAATTAATTCTTGCTTTAATTTGTAGTAGTTAGTATAAAAATTCTGAAAATAATTTATTTAAATAAGATTACATATATACATATATATCTCAAAAGGGTAATGGATAAAATAGAGAAATAATGAAACTATATTTTAGACAATTTACAGGTCATAAAATTAATTTAATCTCAAAATGTATAATTAAGAATATAATCTTAAAGCATTAAGGAAAGTTAGCAAAAGCAAACATCGTGAATTTTGTTTGGTGGTTTGAGCTACACGGATTTAATTTTTTTAAAAATAATTCAACATGGCCACGCAATTCGTATTATACCATTTTTGTCTCTCTTTTAATTTTCCAGTTCAAAGAATCATTATTTTTCCTTTTGAAATCTTTGGCACGTGCATATGCTACCTATTTACGAGATCACTACTGTCGCATTCACGAGATCAACAGTCTTACATTCACGCTTTATTCGTGCTTTTGGCACATGCATATGCTACCCATTCACGAGATCACTACTGCTGCATTCACGAGATCAACACTCACATTCACGCTTTATTCGTGCTTTTGGCACATGCATACGCTACCCATTCACGAGATCACTACTGTCTCAATCACGAGTTCAACACTCACATTCACGCTTTTATCATATCACCGCAACCTTCACGCCAGTTTCGTTCCTTCCTTGTTTTATATAAATCATTATGCTCTAAGGTATGATCATATATCCTACGTGAGAAAATAGAAGCGAAGAAGGAGGGGTGTTGGGAGTGTAGTAGAAACAGAGTGGTAACACCATAATAACTGCCTCTCTTGTGCTGCTCCTATTTTGTGTGGTAGTCATTGCATTGCAATACGTCAAAAGCATGTAATGGAACCACTTTTTCCTTTTCAGTTTTGTTCTATGCTTAATCTAACACTTAAAAATGATTTCTCTTCAATTCGATTTAAAAAAACCCTGGACACTATGTTGTTCCTCTGCAAAGATCGATTCCAAGACTTTTCGATTAAGAATTTGATGCATTTGGTGTTTTCATACTTTTAGGATCATGAATTGTAGAGATGGAGCTCAGAAGTTGTTTCACTGTATTGTTGTTGTAAGTGATTGTTCAGTTTTTTACGTTCTTGAATTTCATGTTCTTTATTTCGGTTCATTAGTAATTCTTTGCAAGAAATTGGAGATCCTGTGTTTGAATTTCAAGCAATTTATCTCCTTCAAATGTCACACTGTCATAGAAACATCTTTAAACTTCTGCAATGTTGACTTCAAAGGCTCCAAGTGTGGTAATTCTAGCATAAAGTTTTGCAAATACAATATTAAACCAAAAGAAGAGTATAAGATGGAAAAAACAAAAAACCTATCTACATAATGAAATTTAACAGATTTGTAGTACACATATGTTCTTAAAGAAACCGGTCATCTAAATATGTATTGAAAAACTTGCAGTGTTAAATCAGTGAATATAGCTATTCTAAAAAAAATAAGTATGCTTATGACATAATGTATGTTAACATTGCTTTATGTTTTGTGCAATTATTGTTCAAGACAATGGTCTTTAACATAAATGGTTGTCAACTTGACCTATGCAGAGCACGTACTTTCCATTCTATCTAAAATATATAAGTTCGTTCATTTTGGGTTTTAACTCTTGTACAGATTGGAAATCCAGGGCTTCAACTACTATGGTACTTTCTGCAAGTAATTGTCAGCATATGGTGTTCCATACAAGCGATGGGTAATTTGTTAGAAAGTTATTTAATCTCTAATGGAGTATTGAAGAAATACAAGTCTCTTTATTTAGGAAAGCTTCAATACCTCGCCATTGTCATAGAAAGTGAAGATGCTCATCAGACTTCAAAAGTTGTTAAACTTTTGCAGTGGTTGGACTCCATTGGTGTAAAAAATGTGTGTCTCTATGACATGAATGGTATGAAAGGTTTGGAGAATCAATGATGGTAAAACGTAACGTTTCTTTTACTTAGGCTATACTATAATGTTTTCCTTGAACTCTACATTGTAGGAGTGTTGAAGAAGTCTAAGGAAGCGATATTTCAAAAACTGAAGAATGCAAAACCCATAGAGGTACTATATAATTTTTCCCCAACGGATTGATTTTTTTCTTAGTATATTAATAAATTTCTCCTGGTTTATGATATTAACTTGCCTTTGACCAAGCAGTGCGTCTTGCATGTTTGCCTTGTTTCACACAGTTTGGGTATTTCCCACCTTCGCCTTGTTTCCTATGCATATATGGGGGATGGGGAAGGATATAAACAAACCGTTATTTAGATAATGGGAGATGATGTGTCCTAGATTGAGTTAAATTAGTTTTACACCTAAATTTTGTTGAATATTTTGTCTCATTCACAATTGCCCTTGTCTTAAAAATTTCATAACTGATGGGACCTAGCAATAGTATCTGTGGATGTATCATCTATGAAAATTATTGATGAGGAGATGATACATGTTTTTGCTGATATATTATTCGCTACATGCTTTTCAAATCTTGAGTGTAGGCTCTAGACTCTAGACTCCATGCATTGTTATGATATAGTAATATTGGGGGAGAGGAAAGCATGAGAGAGAGAAAATAAGGCTAGAAAGTTATTTTTAGTTTTTACATGTTTGAATGGTAGGTCGTAAATAGGAGTGACAAAAAAGGCAAGGAAAATGAAAAAGTTCTTTTAAGCCAATGTGAAAATTCTCTATAAAGATGAGGTGAAAATTTGTTTTTCTTTCTCTTCCCACAATCATGAGAAAACCTTTATATATATATATACATATTCGTTGATATAAAGTATGGATTAAATAGCTCATTCAGTTGCCACCATTTTCATGCCTCCATAGTAACTTCCACCGTTTTATCACTCATGTGATCTGATCTAGCTTTAACTTAGTGCAGGAAGTTAATGAAGCTATCACACACCATTCTCCGGATCACATGACTTTAGAATTTCTTTCTTTTTTGGATGGGAGGGAGACAGTGGCCAAAGCAGCTAACTTGATTTTCATGGACAATTTGAAACGACATAACTTGGGTGGAGAACCCGATGGCCAAATCCTGCTAGAGCCTCACCTGAATGAAGCAATTCAAATTGTTGGTATGTTTGCTTCCTAAACCTGCCAGTAGTTTGAACAGTTGATTTCCTTGTGCAATACAACACTTACCGACTAACAATGATCTCGTTTTACTATTAGGTAGCAAAGGCCCTGAACCTGACCTTCTACTGGTTTATGGACCTGTGAGGAGTCATCTTGGTTTTCCTGCATGGAGAATTCGATATACAGAGATTGTGTAAGTTACTTATTATTGTAAAAAAATAAGCTTGGTTGTTCTTATGAAGTGCAACAATGTTTATGCACAAAAGCTAAAGGAAGCCCATGTAATAATTCTGTTACATGGGTTTCTGTTCTACATTAGGCTTATGAATTTCGATTAGTTCGTTGGTGATAAGTTGAAAGAGAAGTTCATATTAACGAAAGTAGTTGTATCCTTTGAGTGGTTAGTGAATATAATTGGATCTGATTTACTTTTTCTCTATTTGCTTTTTGTTTCTCTCACATTTTGTTATATGTTCTATCTTGGGTAATCTGTGGAAGATTTGCTACTCCACAGTTCTATTGTTGAAAAATTAGACCTTTAAAATGAACTTCCATGCATTTCATATGTTGTATGTGATTTAAGTATAAGAAGTTCCATTATTTACATAGCTCTTTTTTTCTGTTTTTTCTTTGAATAGATTCTGACTGATGTTTATTACAGGCATATGGGACCATTGAACATAATGAGATATGGTTCCTTAATAAAAGTCATTTACAACTTCACCAAAGTGCACCAAAATTATGGTAAGTATTTTCTTCACTGTGAGTTGTTTGGTCTGCCATGGTTTGACCCCCCATAAATTGGTGATTTTTTTAAAGTTTAATTTTATTATTAATTGTGTTTTGCTTCTTGCCTCTTTATATTAGTTTCAATGACTTATGTTAGATTATCCAAAATCTGCCTCCTAGCCCTCTAGAAATAGACAAAAATATATAGTATACCCTATTGAAAAACCTTTTCGTACTGTTATTTAATGTTGCCATTGGAGGATAGGGAGAGTTATTATTAAGTATTGTTATGCATATTTTATATGTGATTGTAATTTGTTTTCGTTATTTTATTTCTGGATTGCAAACAGGTACATAGGAAAGGAAGTTGAAAGCAATTGCTTGTGCAAAACGCAAAGCATAGGCGTGAAGAATAGAACAAGACCTAGCTAAATTTCTTTGTGGAAGAAGGGCTTGCTCACTAGTAATGTGTAAATTTTTCATGATGAGAAATAGAATTATGAATCATGATTTAGTTTTACTTGCGGTTAATTTTAAAAAATTTGGTTATATTATCTTTTACCTTCATCCCTTGTTATGTCTTGTAATTTAGAGTGTATTTTGATTTAATGGCACCGGAGTAGAGGTTTTATACAAAATGTCTATAATTTTGTTAAATAAGGCTCTTAATTTGGATTTACATGTTGGTTGTAAAAGCAACATGAAAGGAAAGTGAAAACTGAGATGATTTTTTAGGTTATTTGGTTTGTGAGAAGATGAAAGGAAAGAAAATAGCATGTTTGTAAAATGATATAAGTATCCTTAAGTAAAAATGAAATATGATCAATAATCTTTTGATTAAGATATATATTTTAAAAAATGCAATTTATTATGATAATATGTGAAATAAAGGATATTTTAGACAATTAGTACTTATTACAATATACCTTTATGATGAAAGAGATATGAATAAAAAAGAAAAAATAGAGATGGGGTGAAAAAAAATAAGAGAATAAGGAGAAAATAGGTGAAATGGGAGATACAAGAGAGTCAAAGGGTTTGTTTGGTTTTCATTTCTTGTTTTTCAAAAATGACAACTTATTTTACTTTATGATATGTTTTTAAAGTATTGTGTAAAAATAGTGAAAATAATAAAAACATATTTCATTATTTACTATATAAAACTTTAAAAATAAAAGTGCTTTGTTATCCTGTTCTGTCTCCCCATTTTTTCCTTTCCTTATTTATGAAGGTACTATGACTATGAATTGGTGGACCTCATTGATTCACTGTACACTGCCAAGTTTCTATCTCTGCTGAGCCTTCCTCTGCGTGCCTTGCAGTTCGGTTGCACTACCTATCCATTTTCACAGTACTTAATTGCGTGTTTAGTTTCATCAAAATCACATTTTAAACATGTACTTAGGTTAACGCTACTTATAATAACTTTTAAATGTGCATTTGGATTCGGTGTAAACCAAACACATTATCAGTAGTTGGTATTCAACAATCAGCTACCCTACACATATCATAAACTTTCAATTGTTAGTGTGTGAAGAATCTTTGAATTTCATTTGTAATTTATATCACCAGGTAGAAAATCTTTAGGAAATTGGGTATGAAATAATTTAACGGGTACTTGACTTCTTAAGTCCTAACTATTCAATTAACATTTTTTTAAAAAAAATTGTTACACCTCAACTCGAACCATTACAGTGTCCCACATTTAATACGAAAAATTATAAATCCAAATAAACGATAATGATAAAAAGAGAAGGAGAATTTGTCTGGTATTGGTGCATTTGGCAAAGTCTTGAGCAATGTGATAATTGATAGAACTACAGAAGGAAAATAAAGATCTGAAGAGAAAGCAATATTTAGTTAGGAGGGAGAAGTTGAATGAAAAAAATACAGAACAACATACTCATTGCTTCAGTTCAGAATCCGATGGTTACGTGTGCGTTGTTTGTTGTTGCCTATATCTGATGAGTTTTTGTCGTTTTGATTTTGCTTTAATGAATCCCACTCACTTCCCATGTAACATGCTAAGGTGGATGTGGAACCTATCACCCTCCTTTATCTATGACTATTCTATTTCTTCTAATAAATAATTTCACGCCACAACTGTACACACCCACTTGTGCAAAAACTTTACATATGAATAAATTTTCTCAAAATAAGTCACAAATAAAATAGGTTTTTTAAATACTGGGAGGAAAAACTTTGTCGCCCATAGAGATAAGAGATTTTATCTTAGCTCGAACAAGATTGTCTCATAGTATATGTGGTCTTGTACTAAAAATTAAAATATGATCATATGAACTTTTTCAAACCTGTTTGATACTAATGTGACCTTAGACCAATGTTTTTAAAACTGAACTGGTAATTGAACTGGTGAAGTTACTGATTCACGGTTCAGTGGTTCAACCGATTTTCTGGCATTGATTTTTTACCGGTTTGACCGGTTCTCATTGGTTATGAAACCAACTATTTTTTTGGGTTGTATAGACCGGACACCAGACCAATTTTCTGGTCGGACTGGTTGAACCGGCCGGTCTGGTTTTGATAACCATGCATGCCTTAGACATACTTTATTTCAAGGCCGAGATTTCGAATCTTAGAGACGTTATGTGGGCTTTACCTAACCACTTTCCCCGACCTCGTGGGTTAAATCCATAGATATGTAATCCCACTCAAAAGACAAAAAAAAAAAACTTATGATTTTCTACCTAATAAAAGACTTTAAACCTGTTTCAAATAGAAAAACCAAAAACAAATTAACGGATTCTCATTTTTTAAAAAAGTTTCGTAGTTTAATTTACTTTTGAATTAGTAAATAACACACATCTTTATTTTTTTAATACAATCTAAAAGTTATGAAACAGGAGTAAGAAATACCTTTAAAATGAACCAAGTTTGTTTATTTTTATTTATGGTCTAAGATACTAATTAAGAAAATAAAAATTAAAAAATATATTATTAAAAAAATATTTCGTGATTTTTTAAAGTTTTTTTTAAATGATAATGAGAATCATTTATTTGGTAATATTTGCATAAACTGTGAATTATTGTGCATAAAGAATATGCACTAGACTTGCTCATACAAAATAATGGATTGTTGTAGTTTTTCTAATAGGAATATCAAATTCATACAACATAAAATTATATAACAACTCATACAACACATTTTTCTCTTTATCTTTTTTAATCACATCCCACATTTTTCTCTTTTTATTGTAGATGTTACTATCCGGTCCTTTTTATAAGGCACCATTTAGAATATATTGTAAGCACTTGATAATTTCTACGAAGCATTTAATTTTTTTTCCTGATTTACCCTTATTAAATTCTTCCATCATGTATTTTGCTTATTGTTCATTAACGATGTATTATAAATATTGTTATACAGGTGACCAAGAGAGAGTTAAGACTTTGCACTTTTCCATATACATTTGTGTGTTCCAATACAATTGATAGTGGGAATTAGTACTATATTTATTGCAGAATTTAATCTCAATTATTTAGTGAGAGAATATACTAATAATATTAAATAAGGGTAAAAATGGAAAGTTGTACTATTATTTTTTTATAAAACCAATAAAATTAATCATTTAAACTACTTTCATTAGTCTATGTAATTCGATTAGAGGTATATTGTAAAAAGGACCGAAGAAATATATATATACAATTAATATTACTCTTTTCGATACATGTAATGATCATTTGTAGTCATGGTGATAGTAAAGTTTCCAGTAATGGTAAACGTATAATAATATTTTACCACACCCCTTCCCTTTTTTAGTAGCCCCCTTCCCCTTTTTTTAGTTTTTTTTTTAAAAAATATTTTTTTTATTTTATTATTATATTTCTTTTATTTATTTATCTCATTAAATAAAAATATAGATCAAAAAATACAATAAATGATCACATAAAATTTGTATTAGTCATTCATGTTAACATGTGGTTAATTATGTGTTCCGAAACAGTGAACATGTTAAAAAATGAGGTTAATGGTGTTTCTGTTTGTGGTTAACAAAAAATGATTTTTGGTTAATTGATTTTGTGTGGTTAATTG
This sequence comes from Sesbania bispinosa, assembly GCA_026901365.1. Taxonomy (NCBI): domain Eukaryota; kingdom Viridiplantae; phylum Streptophyta; class Magnoliopsida; order Fabales; family Fabaceae; genus Sesbania; species Sesbania bispinosa. The sequence goes on along the minus strand of QLOH01000471.1, from coordinate 697,493 downwards.
CAACCCCTGTTAACACAAGATTAATTATGTGACCAGAAACGGTAAACATATTTAAAAATGAGGTTAATAGTGTATCCATTTGTGGTTAACAGAATAAGATTTTTGGTTAATTGATTTTGTGAGATTAATTGCAACTCCTGTTAACACGGGGTTAATTATGTGTCTAGAAACGGTGAACATATTTACCCTAAAAATGAGGTTAATTGTGTATCTATTTGTGGTTAACAGAATATGGTTTTTGGTTAATTGATTTTGTGAGGTTAATTGCAACTCTCGTTAACACGAGGTTAATTATGTGTCCAGAAACGATGAACATATTTAAAAATGAGATTAATTAATGGTGTATCCATTTGTGGTTAACAGAGTGAGATTTTTGGCTAATTGAATTTGTGAGGTTAATTGCAACTCTTGTTAACATGGGGTTAATTCTGTGTTCAGAAATGGTGAACATATTTTTAAATGAGGTTAATGGTGTATACATTGGCGGTTAACAGAGTGAGATATTTGGTTAATTGATTTTGTGCGGTTAACTGTGTGCACAGAAACGGTGAATGAAGTAATACATTTGGTTAATAACATCAAAATAAAATAATAATGATAAAAAACTTATGTTAACCTTTTAAAAAAACACATTTATTATATTTCTTAATCTATATTATTATTTATTAAAATAAATAAATAAATAATGAATATATTAATAAATTAAAAAAATAAAAAACTATTTTAAAAAATGAAAAAGAAAAAAATAGAAAAAAGAGGGGAAGGGGTGCTAAAAGAAAAAACCTGTAGGAGGGGCTACTCAAAAAAATGGGGAGGGGTGCTAAAAGAAGAAATAGTCTGTGGTAAAAAAATGGTAGTACTGTACGTTTATCATTGTTGTTGACAAGTTTCACCTCCGAATTAAAAGCATTTCACACGCGTCCTTAATTTAACAGCTCTTGTTGCATGTAAACTGTTATATGTACGACGATTTTTTTCTTCTTTTTTACCTTTTTTATATATGTTCCCTTTAAATTATAAATTACACGTGATATTATATGTTATATGCTTATATATGATAAATTTTTCTAAGAGAATAATAAAAGAAAACTGTCAAAACAAAAGCGATATATATATTTTATATATGTTCCCTCTAAAAAATCGATTATTATATATATATATAGAAGCAGGTACATGTATTTTTTTTCTTTAAATATTATATATAGAAGCAGGTATATGTGTTTTTTTTTCCTTTTTTTTTTACGAAAGAGATAATTTTATTCGAGAATACTAGGACAAATGTCCTGAGCAATAACGGCTGAAATACAACTTGGAGTTTCCTCAATCCAGGTATATTCCGGATTAGAGCAAACAAACTTTGCTAGCCAATGGGCTGAATAATTCCCAACTCTACTAACATAATGAAAATTATATCTCATGATCTTAGTATTGAGCATTTGGCAATCTGAGAGCACCATATCAGTGTAGGGTGTAGAATTAGATTAAGAGGAGAGCTGGTCAATGATACTCTTGCAATCTGATTCTACTATGATGTCATGGAAAGAGAGGTCCAAAGCTAGTTGAAGAGCAAACTTAATGCCAACTGCTTCAGCTAACGTGGCATCATTCAGAGTCTCAATATGCCGTGTGGCTGCAGCCAAAACAAATCCTTCGCTGTTACGAACAACAATGCCAATTCTCCAGCTGCCTTTTGTTATACATGTTGCATCAGTGTTAAATTTATATCTGCCTGTAGGTGGGGCGACCATTTACTAGCTGGATGTTGCTGAATTGGAGCTGTGGGCCTGCGGTGTCATGGTTGATTAAAATCTTGTCTACTGATTCTCTAACTTGCACAATTAATCTGTCCATAGTTGTCTCCTTAGCTTCAAAAATCATTCTGTTTCTGGCATACCACACATTATAGCAAATAGCAATATATAAGCATATGCGCTCTTCCTTTTCTTTATCAATTAATTCAGCTGCCCACTGAGTATAAGGGGTATCCGAATGCAGAATCAGATTGTCCCCCATAGAAGCTCTCCTCCATACATCCTGGAACCAATGACAATCACGGAATAGGTGGCTAATCGATTCAATTTCTTCATTGCACCAAATGCAATAAGGAACGCATTGTATGCCCCTCCGAATCAAGTTTTGTTTGACAGGTAGGGAGTTGTGTAGTAGCCTCCATAAGAAGTGATTGTGTTTAGGCTGAGAGGGAAGTTTCCAAATTCGGTTCCAATTATAACTAGGAAGACTTGATTGTCTATTATTACCAATCTCCCCAGCCCGGAAGTGATTCGGAGCAAAATAATACCCAGAGCGAACAGTATATATACCATTCTTTGTGCAGCCCCAACAAAATTTATCTGTCTGTGATGTGTAGGGTAGTGGAATTCTGAGTATTTGTTCAACCTCAAATGAAATGAATCAGCTTTTAATCAGTTAGGGGTTCTATTCAACCGGATCATTTTGCAAGAGTTCAGCCACATTCTGAATTTCATGAGTAGGACTTTGTGGGGACCAAACCTTATGCCCAAATTGGTTAGGCAGCCACCCATCTCGCCAAATATCCACCATTCTTCCATTTCCAATCCTCCAATAGCCCCCCTTTTCCATAATCCATGCAGCTTGGTGTATACTCCTCCAAGTATAGCTCGGCCTAAATCCAACAGCAACATGCAGAAATTTATTCCGTGGGAAATACCGAGCTTGTAATGCTTTAGATATCAATGTATCAGGTTGGTTCAGAATTCTCCAACCCTGCTTAGCAAGCAAGGCTAGATTAAATGCTTGAAAGTCTCTAAAACCCATTCCTCCTGATTTTTTGGAATAACACAAGTGGCCCCATTTCACCCAATGAGTCTTCCTCTCTCCATTTTTACTTCCCCACCAAAATCTTCCAATCATCCCTTCAATTATCACAAACAGTTTTTGGCAGCAAGAAGCATCCCATAATATAGCATGGAATGACTTGTACAATAGCCTTCACAAGGACCCTCCCGGGAAGCACTTGAGAGATATTTTTCCTTCCATCCTTTAAGCTTCTTCCAAACTCTATCTTGAACATAATCAAATACTTGTTGTTTTGACCTTCCCACGAAAGTAGGCATTCCCGAGTACTTTGAATATGAAGACGGATATACTATAATTAAGACCTACTTACATATGTGTCTATCTAGTAACCTATCTATTATTATCCTTGGACAATCCATAAATATCATATATTTTATATCTTCTTTAATTTTACGAAAAATTGATAAGGCAAATTTAAAGAAGTAACATGGCAAGGCTGAATATTATCAATTCAAACGGTTGTATTTTTCTTTATAGCTCTTCTTTTAAGCAACACATTGGACCACTGAATGAATTGGTAAAACCACAATATCGTTTGGGCTCGGACTGACTATGTATATATATTCCTTATATATTTTGATATATAAGACTTTAACACTCTTATATACTAGTACTATTTAATGAGTGTTTATAATTAAGATAATATTATCCTAAAATTAATCACTTGATTGAAAATTATGATTAAATTTTATGCATAAAATTTTACCAAATTAAAAGTTGTTTAGTATTTTATTGATATGCATCAAGCTTAATATATATACAGTGGTGTAACTCTACAATATATCATATATTAAGCTTAATTCAAATGGTTGAATCAAATTCTCATTTTATAAAAATGATATTAAATGGTGTAATTTTACAAGTTTGACACCTAGTGTCAATTGATCATGTTCCTATTAATATATATTGAATTATATTATATTACATTCATGATCATGCATATCAAATTTAAGATAATTTGGACATTCATATGCATGTTATCTAATAGTGAACTTTTGCTCATATAATATATTGTACATAAAAATAAATTAATTTGATAAAGTATCAATAAGTTTTTTATTTTTATAAAATTTTATAAACTTGATCTAATTTACAAGAACTTTCAATTTAATGGTTGAATTGGTCAAACTCTCATTTTAAAACAAAAATTATGTGGTATAACAGTACTTGAGAAGTGTTTAAATGAGAGACGAGAAGATTAAAATATAACAATTAGATTAAATTAAATGACTGAAATTAAATTAACTAATTAATTACCCACGTGCCCATGTTTTCAAAATTTAACTTTGTGCCCCGTTTTACACTTTTTGATTGGCCTCCTATCCTTCTGTGCAATATTGCATTGCAACTCTGCGAGACTGCGACATTGGCGAGATTCAATTCTCTTTGAAACTTTATTACATTCAGATTTCTACGTGCAAGCATCCACAATGGAGCAACTCCATTTGAGTGCTTCCAATGGGACCCACCTGTACACATCACTCATTTTTATTATTCCTAATAGAAACACATTCAAACACTTTATTTCTACAATGAAGCAACTCTTTTGGGTGCTTCCCAATACACAACAACTCATTTTTTATTATTTATTGATTGATTTATAAGGCCATCTTTATCCCAGAACCCCACTTTTTCACTATTCACATATCTTAAATGGGTCCCACCAGTACACATCAGCAAATTCTTATCAAGCAACTTTCTTCTCTAACCCAGCACCCCACTTTTTTACTATTCACAAATTTTAAATGGGTCCCACAAATACACATCACCCAATTTTTATTATTTTTAATCATAAATTTAATAAATAATAAAAAACCAAAATAGTTCCACCGTTGCTGTAAGGGACCTTTTTTTTTTACCATTTATTTAACGGGGGTTTAAAACCCCCTCTAATGTAAAAGAATAAAATAAAAAAATGTTAACGGGGGTGTTAACAACCCCCGGGAAAAACTAAAATTTAAAAAAAAAAAATAAACAAGACTGAAAAGCTGCTCTGGTTTAAACCCCTGTTAAAATCATTTTTTTAAAAAAAAATATAAAGCGCGGGGTGCTCTGCAAAGCACCACCGCGCTCGGGCTTCGAGCCCATGTCAGCGCTCTAGTGGGAAAAGTTTGTTAAGCACCATGCTTATTGAGCAAAAGTTCAATAAGCAGCACCGATAAAGATGGCCTAAGTTGCTTTAGCTAGCAACCTTTGTCCATGAAGCAACTTTTTTCAATTGCTTCCAATGGTAATTGCTCAAGAAGCAACATTGCTTCCCCGGCATAGTTGCTTCCTTGGCTATTGATAAAGATGCTCTAAACACTCTTCTTTCTTGTTACGCTACCTATATATAAAAATTAGAGAGACACGTATAGAAAGATATGAGGGATACTATTGAAGCTTGTATGAATGATGATATCCTATTAAAATTACATGAACAAATAATTTTGTATAAAAAAAATTATCAAGAAAAGATTCATGAGGAATTAAACTCATAATGATACTTTTGTCTCATCACTTTTAAGATATCCCAAAAAGAAGGAGAAAAAAGAAAAAGAAGGCGACAAAAATTGGATTCCAGTGTTTTAATATTGTTTTTTCAGCCATTTTAATTTAGTGAAAGTTCCAGATTGCATATCAAAACTTTATATATATATATATATATATATATATATATGAAGGTAATACAATATAATTTAACATTAATTAGATTATGTTTGGTTTAGCGTTGAAATGCGATAAAATAATATTTTTAATTTTAGATATAGTTGCGTTGAAAAATTTAAACTTGAGTTTGACTAATTTGAATGTAAAATCAAACACACTCTTAATATCCTACTTTATGTATACATATAAGTGATGTAAACACAAATGTTGAATGGATAATATTCCCAAGTTGGAATGCATCCCTTTCAAAAGATGGGTCAAGTTTTGCACCTATATATATAAATATATAAAAATTACAATCAGTTTTGCCACAGCCAGAAGATAAAGGAAGGTTTGTTGGTTGCTAGTCAGTTTCCCACCATACAAAAGTTGATCCAATGGCAAATCTCAGACAGATTTAACTAAATTTGTTTATTACGCCATTTACGTAAACCAGCTGGTGGTTCCCTTTAACAGTAAATCCAATCATAGTTATTTTAGCATTATGAGCTGATGTTGATTATTTTTTATATATGAATTAATGAATTTTCTGCATTAGTTCAACTATCACTACATTTATTTAAAACATAAAACTCAAAGGGTTGCGTAAGTTGACATGCCACAAGTCTCTCAACAGCTTTTAATTTGTCTACATTGTTGGATCTAAATACTTGGTCAACTTTCGTTAACTATCATTAAAATTTCATTTTTACTAAATTTTAAATTCTATTAAATAAAAAGACAATTCATTCTTGATATGTTTCATAACCAAGAAACAAAAGTTGGCACTGGTGTGTTGAAGATTCAAATTGGGGATAACTCAATCCCTCACACCTCTGCCTTGAGGCATACAAATGTATTTTAAAACACACACACACATATATATAAGATTCATTATTTTATATTTTGTTTTGTTTATTATAAATTACACATTTTTCGAATGGAAACTAGAATTATCTTTAAATTGATTTCATCTTTATTTTTTAAAACTAATGGTTTTTAAAATAGCCAATAAAAAAGACAATCACTAAAACAAGTTTTTAAATTTTTTACTTTTAAAATTAACAGTTTTTTAAAAACAGAAGTTATATATAAGACCTCACTCTTTCCATACCATTTTCCTTCCTCTAATTTTCATATGTGCAAAGTTTGCTGATCATAAACGAAAGCATATATCAACATTGCTCTAAAAAACTTATTTTGTAAAAAAAAAAAAATCCTAATTATGGATAACTCCACTAGTTGTATTGTTATTACTATTGTTCTATATATTATAAATGTGTGCATTGATGTGTCTAAGTTTAATAAAAAACTATATCTATATTATTATATAAAGAAATACATCTCTTTTAGTTTCTATATCTTACTTGACGATTTTATTTTTATATTAATTATAAATTTTTAATAACTACTTTTATAAAAATAATTATTCACAGTTAATTTTTTATTTAAAATATATAAAGGTATGGACTCCTCCGGTATATGATAAATTTATCCATACATTTCTTTGTAATTAAATACGAGCAGTGCCATTATATATGAAAAACTTATTTGTAAGAACACATTAAGTTAAAAAAACAAAGAAGACCAGTCATGCTTAATTGTTGATTAACATTATTTTATTTTATTTCAAATAATTCTGGATATCTTTTTCTTTGTTTTGGTTTTTGTGTAAAAACATGGTCATGACTTTCTAACAAAATATCCATGGTATTAAAGAGAAAAGTGTTTTATGTGTTTGTATTTATCCCCAGGTTGGCAGTCTTACTATTGTGTTACGTGACCTTTTTAGGTTTTTCAATTTTTAACAATTCCTTTTTATAAAGTTCAGCATCTTATCATGATAAATACTTGTTCAATTACATTGAGTGTGTGGATGAGCTGCTAATAAGGGCTGCATTGATTTATAATCGTATAAAATTGATTTTGAATAATTTATAGAATTAATATAGAAAATAAATTATGTACAATTTATAAAATACTTTAGATAAAAAATATTTAAATTAAATAGTTTAATATAATTAATTTTAACTGTTCATAATTGGAAAATAAATAGACACTAAATTGTCTTAAGTTTGGACCGGGCATGTATCAGCATAACTATGATATTAGATCAAGAAAACTTGTTTATTACCGTTTTCATTAACTATAAGTTACAAAAATAAAATAATGGTTAAATTGTATTTTGTAACTAGTGTATCAAATTACAAAAACAAAAAGACAATTAATTCTTGCTTTGTAGTAGTTAGTATAAAAATTCTGAAAATAATTTATTTAAATAAAATTACATATATACATATATATCTCAAAATGTAATCTATAAAATAGAGAAATAGTGAAAATATATTTTAGACAATTTATAGGTCATAAAATTAATTTAATGTCAAATTGTATAATTAAGAATATAATCTTAAAGCATTAAGGAAAGTTAGCAAAAGTAAACATCATGAATTTTTGTTTGGTGGTTTTAGCTACACAGATTTATTTTTTTTTTTAATAATTCAACGTGGCCACACAATTTGTATTATACCATTTCCGTCTCTCTTTTAATTTTTCAGTTGATAGGACCATTTTTTCCCTTTTGAAATGCTTGGCACATGCATATGCTACCCATTAATTTAAAAAAAAACATTATTATTTTTTAAATAAATAAAGAGAGTTACATTACAGGGGCAGTTCCTAATCCCATGGCAAATTATCTCTTTTCCTGAAAAGAAGGGTAAGGTTGGAAGAATCATAAGACAGGTCTTTGCCTCTGAAAAAGCTACATATGCCTTTGGCTTTCATAGATTTAAGAAAAATTTGAGGGTTACTTTTGTCCATTCACCCTCCTCCACCTGAAGATATACCCAAACTACTACTCCTAGGACTGATAGAGAGAGAGAGAGTGAAGGAAATGGTTAAGAGAGAGGAAGAACAGTGAGTGACTGAGTGAGAGAGAAGAGTGGTTTTGTGTGGGTCACTCTGGAGACAAGAAAACCAACTAAATTTATTTGGTTTTGGTATATGTTTTGTAAATTCCTCTCCATCATTTTCTTCCTCATTTTCCATAAACAAGAAAAAGAAAAAAAATCCAATTTTGATCTTACCCTGATCTAAAATTTGTTCAGTTTCTTCTTTCTGACAATGTTGGAAGTTGAGCATTCCCGATTCTGCAACTGACACTTTGAACAAAGGCAACCCCTTCTCACCACCTCTGTTTTTACTTGATTGCTTTCCACCATGGCTTCAAAATCCAGGTTAGTCTCACTCGCTGGTTTGTGTGTGTCTCTATTACTTAAAGGTCTGATTTGGTTTTCTTCAACTTCTTCTCTGCACTGCTTCACATTTTCCGTTTTTTTTATCTGGGTTATTTAGTGTGAGATTTTTTTTTTTATTAATGGGTTTGATCTGCTGGGTGAGGAATTTTTGCCTAAATTTTCTAACTTTATGGTAATCCCTTACCCTATGCTTAATCTGTTTAAATTTTGGTGTTTTTTTTGTCTCTATCTGGTGTATGTGTAAATTTGAAAGATGGGCTTCACTTCATTTTCAATTTTGTTTTCTTATCCCATCTTGATCTTTTCTGTTCATGTTAGCTCATGCTTTTACAATAGTGGTTGCATCACTTTATGCGATTTTGGCCCTAATTCTTACTTCTGGGTGACAATTACTATCCTCCTTTTTCTTTTGCTTAGTGAATGTTTCTTGTTTGATGAGTTTGGCTTGACAATGCTTCTAATACTAAATTGGATACAAAGAATTAGTTTCTTTAGCCTTAGATCCATCTATCCGATTGGGTACAGATATGGCATGTTGTTATTTTATAGTGCTTTGTCTTTTTCTCTATTCCATTTAATACATTGTTGATGTGGTATTGACATTGTGAATCTGATAGATCCAATTTATCTGAAACTCCCAACAAAGCACAACCAGCTACTCCCAACAAAGCACCACCAGCAACTCCCAACAAAGCACCTTCAGCAACTCCCAATAAAGCATCACCTGCAACTCCAAGAGTGTCCAAACTCAGCAAAGGAGTGTCCAAACCGGAATCTGGTTCACCATCACCTTTGCAAAATTCGCGCCTTTCTGCAGAAAAATCGCCACGATCTTTGAATTCAAAGCCCATTGCTGAGCGGAAATCACCAAGACCCACCTCCACTCCACCTGATGTAAGTTATAATAAATACACTTTATGTCCCCTCTTTCTTTGAGATTGAGTAATGTTTGGCTGATACTTGGCCAGTTGGACTTTTTTCTTCTTTCCAATTCTGTTCTTGAATGAAGCATTTGAACTTTCCCAATGACTAGAAGTGCAATAAAATAAGTAAACATCTGAAATGTGTGACCATGTGTTAGTCAGTTAATGTTGGTTATTTTTCATTTTTAATTGGAATTAGAAATTTTAGATGATTCATAGCTTCTTATTGGTTATTATATGTCCAGTATGTGGTAGTGAACTGTTGAAGAAGTTTCTTTCATTATGTGTGATAGCTGGTATAGCAATAAATAATCTCTTAAATCATGTTTTTCTTTGGTTATCTGTACTCTGATGTGTGTTTATTATGTTCCTTGATTTTTCAGAAGCAGCCCCCAAGAGCTGCAAAGGGTTCAGAATTGCAGGCCCAGCTAAATCTTGCTCAAGAAGATCTTAAGAAAGCAAAGGAACAGCTGATTCAGACTGAGAAAGAAAAGGCAAAAATAACCGAGGAGCTGAAAGAAGCTCAAAGAGTAGCTGAGGAAGCAAATGAGAAACTTAGGGAGGCAACGGTGGCTCAAAAGCGTGCTGAGGAGAATTCTGAGATTGAGAAATTTCGAGCTGTTGAGTTGGAACAGGCTGGAATTGAAGCTGCTCAGAAGAAAGAAGAGGAATGGCTGAAAGAGCTTGAAAGTGTGAGGAACCAGCATGCTTTGGATGTGGCTGCTCTTCTCTCTACTACTCAGGAGCTTCAGCGGGTTAAACAAGAACTTGTCATGACTTGTGATGCAAAGAACCAGGCGCTGAGTCATGCTGATGATGCAACTAAAATTGCTGAGCTTCACATGGAAAAAGCAGAGATTTTTTCAGCTGAACTGACACGATTGAAGGCCTTACTAGATTCAAAGCTAGAAACAGAGGCCAGTGAAAACAAGATTGTATTGGAGCTGCAAGCAGAGATAGAGGCTCTTAAGCTAGAACTTGAAAAGGCAAAGGGTTATGACGAAAAGTTGACAGAGAAAGATACTTATATTGAACAGCTTAATGTGGAGTTTGAAGCCGCAAAGATGGCTGAGTCTTATGCTCATAGTATGCTAGGGGAGTGGAGTAAAAGGGTGGAGGAACTAGAAATGAGGGTTGAAGAAGCAAATAAGTTAGAGAGATCTGCATCAGTATCTTTGGAATCTGTAATGAAACAGCTAGAAGGAAACAATGATTTGTTGCGTGATGCAGAATCTGAAATTTCTAATCTTAAAGAGAAGGTGGGATTGCTGGAAATGACGATTGGGAGACAAAAAGGAGATATCGATAATTCAGAGCATCGTCTTCTTGTGGCTAAGGAAGAAAGTCTTGAAATGTCAAATAAGATTGAATCTCTCAAATCTGAACTTGAGACAGTTAATGAAGAGAAGGCTCGGGCTTTGAACAATGAAAAGCTTGCTGCATCAAGTGTGCAGACTCTATTGGAAGAGAAAAACAAACTAACTAATGAACTGGAGATTTGTAGAGATGAGGAAGAAAAGGCCATAAAGGCAATGGAAAGCTTAGCTTCTGCATTACATGAAGTATCTGCAGAAGCTAGAGATGCAAAAGAAAAGCTATTAGCCAACCATGCTGAACATGAAAGCTATGAGACTCAGATTGAAGATTTAAAGTCAGTGTTAAAAGATACTAATGAAAAATATGAGTCCATGCTTAATGATGCACGGCATGAGATTGATGTTCTAACATGTAGTGTTGAAAATTACAAGAACAACATTGAGAACTCCAAGGCAGAGTGGGAGCAGAGAGAACTTCATCTTGTCAACTGCTTAAAGCAAACTGAAGAAGAGAACTCCTCCCTGGGAAAAGAAATAAATAGGTTGATTTATTTACTCAAAGAAACTGAGGAAGAAGCTAGTGCCAAGAGGGAGGAAGAAGCTCAACTGAAAGAAAACCTGAAGGAAGTTGAGGCTGAGGTGATCCACCTGCAGGAAGCACTTAAAGAAGCAAATGCTGAGAGCATGAAGTTGAAGGAGAGTCTATTGGATAAAGAAAATGAGTTTCAGAATATTTTTCAAGAAAATGAGGACCTCCGATCTAGAGAATCTGCATCTATTAAGAAGGTAGAAGAGTTATCTAAGTTGCTTGACGAAGCTACAACCAGAAACCAGACTGAGGAAAATGGGGATGTTACCGACAGTGAGAAGGACTATGATTTGCTTCCTAAAGTGGTTGAATTCACTGAAGAGAATGGAAATGGAGGAGAAGACATATCTAAGGTAGAGCTTTCGGCCAATGAAGAGGGACTCAAACAAAGCTTACAGGAAGAAAGTATCCTCTTGAATGAAAAGTCTGAGAAAACTGAATCTCCCAAACCTGAGAATGTGAATGGAAAAGTGAAGGAAGATGGAAGCAAAGAAAAAGATGATTCAGCAGAAGTTGAATACAAAATGTGGGAGAGCTGCAAGATAGAGAAAAAGGAGTTCTCACCAGAGAGAGTAGCAGAGCCTGAATCATTTGAAGAGGAAGTTGAGTCAAAGACAGAAGGTGGTGAGGGCTTTGACCAGATAAATGGAGAGTCTGTAACAGAGAACATTGATGATAGTGGGAACTCACCAACAAAGCAACAAGTGAAGAAGAAGAAGAAGCCTTTGCTTGGCAAGTTCGGAAGCCTGCTCAAGAAAAAAGGTGGTAGCAACCACAAATAGCACAATAGTTTACTTTGGCAGGTATATTTGAACTGAACATTACATTACATTGTTTGCAAGTATTTGCTTTATGATTTTTGCTTAGAGCTTTTAAAGAATGACGAGGCTTGTAATATTGTCTAGGATTCTTCTCTCTAATCACTTATTTCTTTTGGGTTGCGGTTCTCCCTGTTGGCAGTGATTTTCCACCTCCTTTATTCTGCTTTTGTCCCTTGCCCTCCTACATAGAATTCACCAAAGAAGTGGCAAGTTGGATTGTATTTTCATGTCATCCCAATCACAATTCTAATGAAGTCTAGATACAACTTCTGATGTTTGCTCGATATCCCTTGATACACACTGCAAAAATTAGTGTTTTTTCTTTACCTCTTGAACTCATGTTTAATTTTTATAATTGTGATAATTAACCAGGAAGACCACCTATGACCTTGTTGCGCCTTTTGGAGATTTTAATGAACACTTGTATTTCTATACTTTAGTATATATCCTCTAAAAGGCTAAAACTCTTCGCTTTAGAGAAGTCTAACCCCATGGAGTTGTGATGTTGCGAAGGGTGAGCAGATCAAATGATGAAAATTTCAACATTAACAATAATCTTTAAAAGGAAAAAAGAATCGGACTTGTTTTAGTATTTGTTCAACTGATTTTAGTTTGGGTAAAATAATATTTTAGTCCCTATAAAATACCTGAGTTTTGATTTTTGTCCCTGAAATTTTTTCTTTTTTATTTGATCCTTATAAATTATTTAAGCTATTTTTTCTAGTCTCTACTGTTGATTCCACTATTAATTACGAACGTATCGAACGCCATCACAATTAATAATCATATGTATTGTACCCTGACACATTATACAACAGTGTTAGTCTCTTAAACACATTCAAAAACTATTTGTAATATATATGAAGGAGGAAATGTACAAATAATTTCAGTTCAAATTGACCATGAAATTTGACTCCCTAAATGAATTTAAGGAAGCTAACACTCATATAATATGTTAGAGTACTTCTGAAGTACTCCCTCCGGTCCTATTTATAATAACCTTTTAACCACTTCACACGAATTAAGGAAGTTGGTTAATTTAGTTGATTACAATAAATTTGTCATGAATGTGTATCATATTTCCTAGACTACCCTTGAATTTATTGAGACTCAGTATCTTTCTCTTTCTATTTAACTACTCAATTGTGTCATACTCTCTTCACTAATTAATCACTCACCTACCTCCACTAATGAGGTATTTTTGCCAAAAAATAATTAATGCATGAGGCAATCTGAAAAAGTTCTTATAAAAAGGACCAAGACTTACCTTAAAAAGTTCTTATAAATAGGACCGGAGGGAGTATTATTGACTATTATGGACATTTGACACATCCACAACTAACAGTAGAATTAACACATGAGGGACTAAAAAAATAGCATAAATATTTTATAAGGATGAAATAAAAAAGATTTTTTTTTCAGGAAAAATCAAAACTCGGATATTTTATAGGGACTAAAATGTTATCTTACCCTTTTAATTTTTTTTTGATGTAAACCATATGTATCCCCTATTACCAGGGACAGTCCTATTCAGGGCTTAGTCACAGTTAAGACTTCTCACCCCTCCCGAAGAATGTGTTTAGTGGGGATCGAACTCGAGAGTTCTTCCCACAATCTAAGTCTGCGTTGCCAACTGAGCCACAACTTTTTGGTACCCTTTTTAATTTTCATTTCGGTGAATACTAGAACGGAAACGATGGAAAAGAGGGAAATTATACACTTTGACTATTTGGTTCCCCATTTAGGAATAGGAAAAATTAATTGTGGAATTAATTTTAAATCACTTCCATCCAAAACATTTCATAAATATTGCATCATTCATTTTTTACCATTGATTCTATGAATCCATCAAAATCAATTCTATCCAACTCTAAATGAAACGGACCCTTAATAGTTAATACACACAAAATATGTTTCAAATTCAAATCAAAATAAAATGTCAGATGAAAGAGTAAAAAATAAAGTAGAATACCCAATTTGAAATTTTTGCCTTGGTTTATCTATAATATACTATAATCTATAATAAAACTGTCAAATAAATTATATTGGTCTATAATTATATACATAATACAACGACGCAGTAGTATCTTCTCTGTTTTGATAATGTAGTTTGGGTAACTTCATGCGCTAAGAAGCATAGAGGCTACTGAAGAGAGCTTGAACTTTCGGATTTTCGAAGCATTTGCAGGCTGAAAGATGATCTCAGTATTTGATCTTACAGTTACTTCTTTCAACTCTGGTGCTGATGCTCCTTCAGTTCTATAGTCACGAAAGGTACATAAAACTTGAAGCCTAGAAGGAGCTGCAAACCATCCCAAGTTAACTGAAGAAACCACAAACTAAAAAGTATAACAATGCAACTAAAAGAAAGGTTCCCTTTTTGAATGTTTTTCCCTCCATCAAAGATAGGTAATTATGAGTTTTATCAAAGAGAATTCTAGTTACAAGTAATTATATAATTTTTTTATTAAATAAACCTGAGCATTAATAATCATAAGTGAACGTATAAAAAAACACATTTTCCTGATTTCCAAATATCTAGTAGCGTAGAAGAGCAAATGTTACAATGTTAACATTTTGTAGGGAAGTGACTTCTCTCTCTCCCCTCCTACAATGATTTTATGTCCCGATTCTTGATCTTGATTCATCCATAGGTTCACTTAAGGCAGGAAATTATTATTAATATGTTTTGGTGACAGAGGATATTATTATTTACTGTGTAGAATTCTGTGTGTGAATCTATCTAGTGAGAAACAATTTGATATACATTCCGATATTTAGTCTGATATACTGTCAGACCAAGACATCAGACTGACGTTTATCAGTCCGGGTTCTAACAATACTAAGATTTATTTCCATAATTGGAATGCAAAAGCATAATTTATTTCCAGAAAATTACCTAGTCCGAACATGCTTGTCTTTTGGATTATCATACTACCAACTTTTGATCTTCTAATATGTCTTAAAGCCTCAACATCTTCTTGCTTGCCCTTAAATTCCAGGAACTCTCCCAATACATATTTGTTGCCTTTCAGCTCCAACCTGCAAGCCAAACAATGTTTTGTTAGTGATGAACTATGATTTGTAATATTAAATAATGACAACAAAGCTCCAAAACCACAGTAATCTGGTGGCACAATATGATTTCCCAGCACCTTTAATCAGCATTCAACAATATTTAAAAGAAAAAAGAAAATAAGGAAAAAACAAATCTCTGATCTGAATTGCAGATTCTAATACCAAAGAATTTCCTCAAATGTTCCAAAGCCCTAATGGTTTATATAGGGGCTAAAACGACATGTATTAGTGTTTTAAATCATCCAAAAAGAATGCATTGAATCAGTAATGTCAGCAAAATCAAGGTAAGATTGGATCGGATGAAACATATGAATAAGAAGTTGAAGCTGTGTATATACAACTACACAAGTAGATGAAAGTGAAAGAAATAGTACAAGATTGAGGCCTATGCTTTAAGGCATCAAGCACAAAGGTTTTTTGCATGAGCAGGTGTACTATTCTGTCCCACATAAATTGTGTGTTTGGTTTACATTAAATCCACGTTTTAAACGTAAATTTGGACCAACGCTATATTTTTCAGCCTTCTCCTAATAGAACATTTAGGTTGCATTGGTTTTTGACACACATCAACCAAAGCCAAACCAAACTTTTAACAAGGATTTACTAAAAGAATAAAATACTATAAATATAAACATTGACTCATCAAGTACAAATGGTAACCAACCTATCCCATATTGGAGCTGTGCTAAGGACAAACTCAAGATTCTGACTAACAGATTCTTGTATATCCTTCTTCCCACCTCGAAAGGCACTCTTTACCCAACTTGAAAGCATACTCTTTGGTCCTGGCTTTAGTTGTACCCATTGTTCATGGGTAATAACTTCAGGTGGAAAAACACTAACAGGAATGGCACTGCAGATATAAAAGAAAGAGATGAACATCATACATTACAAAACAAAGTTAAAACAACAAAAAATATCAGTTACTTTTGACTAGAGTAAAACCAGATAGGCTGATACATTTTTTTCCCGTCATAAATACTGCTTGTCAGATGAATAAACTGACACAATTTCTTCAACACATTTTCAACTTATACTAGAAATTACACAGTACTGATTTCTTCATTTCTTGCAAAGATTTGTTTTAAAAAAAATGCATGAAACATATGAATAGGAAGAATGGCCATTACAAGTCAACATACTTAGAAACTCTACACTTAATGAAAACTCACATAGTATCTTGGCTAACTATGAATCAAGAGAAAGTAGCATAGAAGAAAATGATACTACATATAGCGAGTAGTGATATCACCAATAGATTCAAAATCATACCACAATTTAGGATTTGGAAGTATGACTTTACAGGATATGTATCCTTCAGGAAGAGCAACCCCTCTTTGTTCAAGATATGATTCAAGGATAGAAACTTGCTTTCTAGTTTCTTCCACCTGTATAAAAGTTGAGAAAACAACTCATGGAGAGAGTTACTAATTAGGCAATCAACCCACGTTGTTCCACATTTAAGGCATCCTCAATAACAAAATATGAACAAAAAAGGTTCACATTATTCAATAAACATCCTCAAGTAATTTATACAATCTAATTCATGCCATCTTATAAAACAGGATAGGAGCAATAAAGCTGTTAGTATTCTGCATTTATAACCACAAAGACATTCAAGTGGTTCCTTACAGGATCAGGGTGATGCTCTACTTTATGACTGCCAGGCTTTTCACAGGCCCAACTGCCATCGCCACGAATTGTCAAAATTCCTGAGAAGTTCTTCACGGATACCACCACTAGCTCTCTGCAACATCAAAATGATAGTAAAAATAAAAAACTAAACTCATAATTTGATTAATTATTACCTATCAGCAAGTAAATGAAAAAAGATATAACAATTAAGGTAACGCAAGTGCCCTTTCTCCATTTAATTAAACAAGAAAAAGACAAACAATTATGCATGCTTGCACCAATGCATCTATGTTCTTCTGTCTTTAAGAGTATTGAACTCCTCAATCTCCCCCCACATTGCACAATAGTAAAAAAGAAAAGGCAGTGTCAAAAATTGGAAGAAAGAAAAGAAGGGGGAGGGATGATAATACTCTTTAGTGACAAGAACCATATCAATGCTCTGTCGAGAACCAGAATCAGCATCGGGAATTCGAAGACCCACAAACACCTTTCCCCCATAAAGCTTTCGAAGCCTGCAAAACAAATCAAATTTTACAATTTTTCTCCATCAACAGTAAGAAAAATTGCATAAGAGGAATCCTCAAGCTGGTAATTGAAAGGCACAAAGGCTCAAAACGGATAAATATTTGAAATTTCCTAAGCCCAAATTGATTGAGGAAAATTGTGCCCTAATGAGAAACTAGGGAAAAGAAAGAGATACCTATCTGCGACGGTGAAAAGAGCAGAAGAATCGGATCCTTCAATGTCCAAAATGTCATCGTCGTAAAGGAAGCGTTTGAACAATTTGTAAATAACCAAACCACAGATAATCGCTACCCACATCTCTCCAATGCTCATACCCAAACCCAGACAATGCGATCGATCGATTTTCTTTTACTTCAACAACTTCTTCACTCACTCGCCAAATAGCTTATGCTTCTACCAAAATGAAAATCAGTGTAAAACATTTCTTAACCATTAAGGATGTGTCAAGGAAAACTAGCTCATAAGCTCGAGTAAACTAGTTTATTGAATTAGAAGTGTTTGGTAAAACTAGCCGATAAACTAGTTAGTAAATGTAAAATGACATAAAAGGACATAATTACATAAATTTTATTATATAAATTTTATTTGTGTTTTTTAGAAAAAATATATATTATTATCTCATTATAATTTTATATTTTTAAAAAATAATTAAATTCTTATTAAACCTTTTTATTTATAAAATATTTAATTAAAAATTAAAATAAATAATGAAATTAATAAAATAAATAATATAATATAAAAATAATTTCATAAAATAGTGAAAAGAAAATAACAATTTTTTAATTCATAATTTTTTAAATTACTTATTATATATGTAATAATAGGTAAAAATAGATTAGAAGGTTTTTGTCACTAAAATTGAAAATATATAATAATAGGTAAAAAGAAATTAAGAATAATAAGAGAAATGTATTAAAATATAAGGGGTAGTGATGAAAGAAAATTAAATAAGCTACAAGCTAGAAGCTAGAAGCTAGATGAACTAGCTTGTAGCTTATAAGCTAGAAGCTCCTAAAATAAGCTACTTTGATGTACCTTACCAAACACTTTTGGGTTGGTCAAACTAGCTTATAAGCTAGTCAAATAAGCTAGTAGCTAGCTTATTGGTCTTGCCAAACACACTCTAAGATTGTTCGGAATTTTCAAAAAAAAAAATGTTTGAAACAAGATTATTTAATATTAGTGTTTGGTAAGACATTTTAACAAAACCCCGAATAGTATTGTCGTAGTAACAAGAGATATCTACGGTTTACAAAAAAAAAATGTAAAAACTCAAATCATTTCATTAGTATTTGGTAAACTGTCATTTTACCATTTTCAATTAGATTTACCAAACACTTTATCAAATCATTTAGCTCTTCAACTTTTAATTAATTTTTCAGCTTTCATCTAGCCATTAAACTTTCAGCTAATTTTATAAAACATACTCATATTATTACCTCCAATATTTATTAAGGAAATATAAATATAAATATTTATTAAAAAATAAAAAATTAAAATTAATAAAAATATTAATTCAACTTAATATTAAAAGTCATAATATATTTAAAAATAAGAAAAGCTTATTATCATATGAAAAGAAGAATAAATATAAAAAATTATATAATTTTAAGAATGAGAATTTAAATTTATTATATAAGAAAGAATAAATTAGTTTTTTATTTATTTGTATATTTTTTGTGTTAATCAAAGGTATCCCCGGCTACGAGAGTCAACTCGAGCTTAGTCACAGCTAATATTCCTCACTCTTCTCTGAGAGTGTGTATCTATAATCTTAATTTGCGTTGTCATTTGCCAACTAAATTATAACCCTCTGGTTATTTGTTTGTATATTTAATACATATGATAAATAAAAGTTTATATAATTATTTCAAATGTGAAAGTTTATCAGGTGTGATTTCCATCGAATCGGATATACCCTTAAGGAGGGGTGGGAAATCTTGAAAAAAAAAGGGAAGGATGGGAAACTTGAGTAAACCCTTATATAATTATTTTAAATAAATAAATATATATTATTATAAGTGGTTAAATTTGTTAGATAAGGAATTATTTTCTGTTGATGGGATATAATTAAATTTATGATTAATTATGTTTAAATAAAATATGAATTTAGTTTGAAACTTCTTTCAATGTTAATCATTTTAGGAAATTATTTGTGATTTCAAGAGATCAAGAAGGTAATATATTTTTAAAATTTTACTTCTGTTTCTTTATGTTTAACCTTAAAGAAAGTATAAAAGAGCCCATTAATAAAGTAAAAATATAATTTTTTAAATATACTTTTTTTAGAAATAATAAAAACTTTTAATCTTTATATGTAAATCTTAAACTATTGGATATTTTATAGTGACAGAAAATCATTAAACACATGTGTGTTTTGTAAGCACTATTCAAATAGCATTCATTATATCAAAATCACATTTTAAATAACTACTTTTAAATATAAATTAAATATTTAAATACAAATTAAAGTAAAATGAGTACCAAAAAATAATATATATATAATATTTAACTAAAATTAATTTTGTAAATTTCAATTCATCAATAATTGAATTTTAAACTCTAATTTAAAGGACGGATAACTTGTATGAGATCATAACTTCAACCTTATTACCACCTATATAAAATAAAGAATTCATTAGTATAGATACTAGGGAGTTGCACATTCACATCTTAAATCTTAACTGCATTTATCCTTTCTTTCTTAGCCTACTTCTTCTATCTTAAATCTTAACTGCATTTATCCTTTCTTTCTTAGCCTACTTCTTCTATTTTACTTTACCATACTTAGGGACAACAAATGGGCACTGAGAGAGAAAATCCTATCACAGATACGAGAGAAAAACTAAATAAGTAAAGTAATTTCTAGCTAAATAGATATTAGATATATGTAATTACATGCAAAAATAATGGGAATGGATGCATATATGAATACTGCAGCATCCAACCTGTGTCATCCTCGCGCATTCTCACTCACACGCATTAAAATATCAAATTTAAATATTATTTAAAGACCTTCAATTCTCCATATGACCAATATGGACTTACACACATTTCAATGAAAAGAATTTCTGGTTATTAGAAAGTTGGGACGCCTATCAATATTTTACTTACGGAGATGTTGATTTTTAACAAAGGAAGCCAATTCATGAAAATTTGTAGAATATATACTACACAATAAGCCTTAGCTTAATAGTTTCTAAATTTCTGGTTAGAAAGTTGGGAGTAAATTCCATGACCAAATCATTATTTGGAAGATATTAATGTGTCCCCACTCCCTGAGCATGCCAAGATTGATTGGCTAGAAGCAATATCACATTAAATATTGACCATTAGAGCTTACTATATATTATGTTAAATCAGATCACAATCATGTGACTTTTTTTTCAAGTGGTCATTGTAACCACTAAACAACTGCAAATCTTTATGATTATATAATCAGGATTTACTCCTCTCATACTCATGTAAAAAAGTCTTTTTCAATCTAGATTTACTCCTCTCTCACTCATAAGCAAGTCTTTCTCAATAAACACATCTCCTATAAGACAACCACCTATTGTTAGAACTCTTTAAAAGAAGACAATAGTCTAGCTTTCAGTATAGGATAACAAGAAAATGATAACAGAAGTTCCCCTTGTTTAGATGAGGAGGAGAGGTAACGTGTTGAAAATGAAACGTCTAATTTTACAAGCGGGTAAACAATGATTTACAATTTATGTAACTGGCTAAATTCCTACGCTAAGACATGGTCGGAGTTCCCCTCCTAAAAAAATATGGCCGACAAAAAATGGCACCTTTACATCTTAGCGAATTCTATATTTTCTTTATTCTAATCCTAAAAAAGTATAGGTAGCAAAGCATTTTATTAGTGGTTCAACTGAAGATAAAGGGATGATTAAGGAAATCAATTACAGGTAAGTCAAGGACCACTTCTTAGGTTGATTGAACAGCTTGAATATCGACTTGTTTCAATGTTATCAGCAGCTTCTTGTCATACATATGCTGCTAATTAGTTGAACCACAACCTGTAATTGAACTTCCAGACATGGCTCCTGCCGAGATATACAAAAAAAAATCTGCTTTTTTACCTTCATTGCCAAACATTTACCAAAAAAAAAGCCTTACTGAAGAATAACGAGAAAATACAAAACTATGAGTAAATATTGTCCCACACCCAAAGTAGACAAAAGGAAACAAACTATCAGAAACTATTAAAAAGAATTGGATGATATCTACCTAAACTGAAAATAAGCAAAGTTATAATATACTAACCTCCAGATCTTAAAGCAACCAGGCCAACACAAAGTCATCCAAAAACATTAGGTAGTAGGCCGTGTCATTGTAGATAAACCTCGTCCCACAGGAATAACACCAGGATAAGCATCACCTGATTCTTCCTCTTCTAACGGAGCTGCACAAGCAAGCATGAAAGGTTGTAAAATTACTTCAGTAACCACAATTACATAATTTGTATTTGTTCTAATGAGGCAGATTTCTTCTTCCAAAATGATGTGGTTCAGCTATGTATAGACAATGTTTCATAAAGAAAAGGCTGTGCAGCAAAATATTAAAAAAAAAAATTATAGCCAGTCCATGAATGCTTGAAAATAGTTGACTGGTTTACTTTGGATACATCATTGCAGCTCGGAATTCCAACTTCTGAAGGAAAGAAGCTTTTGTTACCTACATGTGAGCTTAAGGCCAGATTTGGAATTGGGATCCCGTCTCTCACTTTTTGTGTTTGAAATATTCTTTCAAGGTTAAAATTTTAATGCTCAAATCTATGAATTGAAGAAGCAATTGTCAAAGCTTCTGCTCAAATTTGGAAAAGAAGTCTGGATTTTTAAGTTCCAAAGTTGTGATACATATGGACCTCAGAGAAATTAGCAAAGCAAAATCCAATTTTAACTATTTCGAGAATACACTGCACCTGTTATATCTTCTGCACTCTGAGCACCAGCAATCCCAATGCATGCATATAGAGAATTTTCATCTACTTTCAACTGCTCATATGCAAGGTATATATCCTCAATAGTAGCAGCTTCATATAGAAAAGGTAAGTCCTTGATACATGATATGTCCTGTATCCCACAATAACTTAGAAGCATGAGTATGAAAGTTTAGAAGCATAATACATTAACTTCGGCGACTTCTAACTTTGGCAGGACTAAAAACCTTAAACCAAGTTTTGCTCACAATAAAAATAAAAATGTGAATATCCTAATTGCATGTCAACATTTGGGCATTTCTATCTCACCTTCCTTGGAACAGAAGAAGCTTGTAAATGAGCTAATAATCCCAGCCAGTATGCATTTGATTTAATTTCAGCTTCATGTCTCATAAGAAGGGTCCGTTTAGCCTGCATTAGAGAGAAGCACCAAAATAATAATTGAATTTTTCAAGTCATAATAAAATCAGCCGCAATAACAAGAAGTAAATTTCAACAATATTCAGAAGTAGAATGAGGGCACCAAGTGCACACTTTTTAGCCAGAAAGGCACTCTTTCTTTTGGAGAAAGGAAGAAATCATCAAGGAAAAATGGAATACAAAGCAGAAGGATCAGGTTTATACAAAGAGAGAAAAATAAAAAAATTAATCAAAATTTGAACACTAATAATGCATGTTTAGCAGAAAAAAAAATTCTGAAGATGCTGTCACTATATTGTAATGTAAAAACAACTCAAGCATATTCAATAACTAACCCTGTCCAATTCTCTGTCAGTAATTTTGTTGCTATGCAGACCTCTAAGAACATTCTTGCAAGCGTCAACCGCTTTGTGCACCTGCAAATCAATTTGATCCAAAACTTGGAACAAAAGGAAATTGACAGCAAAAATAAAAAAAGTGAATGTTATAAGAATGGAGCCCACACCTTGCTTGGAGTTGATGTCACAGAGATCACATACCACCCTAGTTTAAGCCTATCAAACAAGTTTAATTCAAATGACACATCATATGTCAGCCCCAGTGAATCTCTGACAGTTGTGAAGAGCCTGCGCAGAAAACATGTAATAAGATTTTAAGCATGGTTGGAGATTTCTCCAGTGATATTTTTAAAAAATAACTTTCACGATACACATAGAAGACATCCTAGTTCCTAGATATTTTTATGATTTCATCCTAGAAGTAGTCGGATACTGGGATTGGCCCATTTTTGGCACGAAGATGATCAGAATGGCCTAATTTTTTCAGCCTGGAAGTGAGCATGATGTCTGAACTCTGAAGTTTTCACACTAAGCTAACTACAGGTGAGTAGAAAGAGGTACCTAGAATTTATAATCTCAGAAAGCAGTCCCATTGTTATACCAAAGAATAGAGGATGACCACGAAGGCTCCTTTGCAGACCACCTTCTGTATGTGGAGCATCAGATTTTTCCCCACCATCTGCACAAGCCATTCCGAGCATTTAACAATTAACAGTAAATCTGAAATGATAATTTTGCAATAAAATACAGGATATGATGGCCACAAGAAAAAATAAAAACAACAATGCCCACCCTTGATTGTTGATGCACTATTAATGGACTCTAACAGGTCTTTTCCATCAACAGTAAAACCCCAACGGTTTGGTGCTGGCCCAGCAATATAAGCACATGCCCTCTCATCGGTGTCCTTTAGAAAAACCTGCAAAAAAGGCAAAAGCAGATAAACACATGTCACAAGCCTAATGCATTGAAGTATTGACACTAATTCTGAGAGTCTAAAAAACCAAATTCGACTATGCAACTAATATTGTACTGCAAATTTACTTGTGATATTAAGTTATTGCAAAAACAACTTATGAATATAGGTAATATAAGCTTAGCTTCTCACTTCTTGAAACTGCATAACAGATGGAGATGATCTAAATAAGGGTGGGTTGAATTCTTGCTCTCTTTTACAATTTCTTGTGGCCTGAGCTGTTCCAAGGTAATCAAGAATACAAGATTCAATCTCCTCCTCAGTGAAGTCACCTACAATGCATACCTGAAAAGCACAAATCAGATTTTAGTATTTGAATGTATTGGTAGAACAATCGTGCATTCAATATAATAATAGCAGACCTCCATGTTATCACCAACAAATTGATTCATTACTGCATCCTTGACAGATTGCAGGGTTAAATTTTCTAGTGATTTTGGTGTAGGCTCAATAAATCGCTCATCTCCATCCAACATTGCTACCATGAGTTTGTGAGCAGTTGAGCGTTCCAAGCTCTTTGGGATGGATCGATAATATGACAGGTACAATTGCCTTGCTCTATCAAAAGCATCATCTAGCCAGACACTATGCTGAAAACAGAAACATCATAAGGAATTTAACAGAGAAGAGTTATAATTAAGTACATATGATGCAGTTAAAAGTAATACAGCCAGGAATTTTATAGATACAAGTACAACACATGAGAATAAGAAAAAGGCAAAACAGTAACAATGGTAAAGATACCTCAAGCACCATGTGAAGCAATTGAAAGGCTGCACGCATCCCATTGTCTCTTAAAGTGAAACGGAACTCCATAGATATGAATTCCTCCGTAGATTCCAAGGAGCAATTTATCAGGTGATTCACACAAAAAAGTTCAACCTGGTATTATGTGTGAAATACGCATTCAGTAAATGGAGGTGTAGATCAGTTCTTGTATACTGAAATAATCTTTGTATAGATGCATATTTTATTTGCATTTATGAGATGTTCAAATAATAGAACATATGGTGACAAAAAAAATAATCTGTGCAGAGTGCATTTACCATCAAAATTTCACAACATAAAAGGAATGATCTAATATATGCATTCAGTACCAGACATAAGCAAACTCCGCATTGATGGGAGAACATTTGTCCCATGATTATGTACTTAAAAAAGAATGTCCTTTTTAACATTTGCCACAAACTACCAATCTGAATATCATATTAACACTAAAAAAACCATTCATTATATGCACATCTATGCTTAAAATTTGGTGTGTATTTGAAGTAAAAGTTTCTGCCTTGCATCTTAGTATAAGAATTTTCTACAAATGAACCTTTTATATTATGTTTCAATTTGAAAGAACTGAAAAGAGGTATTGTATAATCATGTTCTCATGGTCAGTCTTGTCTCTCTTGCTCTCCCAATATATTAATAAACCATGTAGTTTGAAGAAAAAAATTCAGAGAATAATAGAATTAATTAGTTAAGAAAACATTAACAAATAAACCTTAAGCTTCAAAATGCCAAGAATAACTGATGGGGATGACATACAATTTCTAAATAAGAATGCATATAACTCTACTGTGAGTCTGTGAGTCAACAGCAAATATGCATATTCCAGACATTAACATTTGGAAACATCAATTAGTAAGAGAAGTTACCTGCTCCCTAGAGAAGTTGCCAACACGACCTCCCTCACTAAGTGTCCTAACACCCACAATCACAGATCCTCTTGACTCAGAACTCTCAGCTGCTCGTCCACCACCAACAATCAGCCGCATCACACCACTTTGTGTTTCAGTTTTTGATATCTATCAACAATAAGGAATTAATAAGTAAAGAAAACCAATTACATCCTCTTAAGCAGTGCAATTCCTGAGTTCTTCATGCCAATCTCAAAAAATTGTCCATATTATTGCATTTATGAAATCAGTTTGAAATTGAATGACAGTACAAACATAATAGGAAATTGAAAATTAATTTTATGATAAGTTGTCTCCTACAGTCCATAACAGCAGAAAAGAACAGAATGAAGCAGCGGCACAGAGTACTAGAATTAGGAATCCATGAAAGACCCAGTCACCATTTCTAAAATGCAAGGAGATCAAATGGCACCTATTAGTATTGAATGCAGTAGAATGACATGGTATGGAAAATAAGGTACTAGTATCATGAAAATCTCAATATAAACTAGCATAGTGTACCTTATAGTTAACAGGAATTCCATTTGCAAGACGGCGCCGGGTGATCCCAGTTTCCTCATCATGAAGCTTTGTGGCATCTGTTTCAGGACTTACAGGAATAAAGGCTGGTTTGCGCTGCTCTTTCAACTCTTCTAGCTTTGATGATTGTATCAGTTCTTTTGGCACCTCAAGCTACATATGTATAAGTAATTAGCTGAACAGCAGTTATTTTGATAAGATGCACCCAGCTCATAAATGGAATTGGCTCTCATCAATAAAAAATTCATCATCCATATATAATATGAAGCAAATTTTAATCAGTATGGTAGGATTCATATTATAGCACATGAAGAATAAAGTTATCACTCATATTGAGGTTATAAACTCATAGGAAACAAACAGCTTTCAAACGTAATCAAATACACAGTAACAAGTCATCAGTAATTAGGTGAAAATCAATACTTCAAGTGCCAAATCAGGATCAATTAATAAGGAACTAAGTTAAAGGAAAAGATACCTCAGGTTCTGGCTCAATAGGTTCATCCAATCCAGCTTTGATAGCATCTGTAATTTCAGTTGATGATATCTTGAATTCTGTTTCACCTGCTCCCTCAATGTGAACTTTTTTTGGAACACAAGCAACAATTGCTGCAGGAAGGGGTGCAGTAGGCTTTCCAAAATCAGCTATAAATTCTAACACCTTGGCACCAACAGAATTAACCTGCACAGAAGATATTCAAAACATATAACTAAAAGTTACCGGCTATGTTTTGATAACTCAACCAAAAAACAAGTAAATAAAGCTTTTTCTAAGATAACTCTTAAATATATTAATTAAAATACAATAAAATATTGTTATTATTATTTTAATTTTACAGTAAAAAAAGTAGAGTAAATGACACCCAACAATATGCCCCTTTTCATTCAAGTCATGCCTCCAACTGAGACTTGCATTTATAAGTTGTTAAAAAAAAACCAAAAGTCAGCAACAGCAAAAAGGGAGGAAGGGTTTAAAAAAAGTATAAAAAAATGCACAAGGACCAAATGATCGTCATTGAAAATACCTCATCAAGGGTAACTGTCCCAGCAACAGCAAGTAAACTTTCATGCCCTTGTCTCTGGTCCATAACTTTATGGCCAAGAGCATCACTTTCCATGATAAAATCCAAGTTATCAACAGAAGATACATTATCAATCATGGCTGCTAGATGTTCACTGTCTTTCAAAAGGGCATCTAAATAACGAGTTAATTCGCCCTGGGTAACACCAAATTCTTTAAGTCTCCGAACCTGCATCACACAAATTTACATTAGAGATTAGACTATCATAATAGAATGAATGCAGTAAAAAGATAGGCCATCATTCAAGCAATTTGAAACCTAAATGAATGTAGATTTCTGTATGCAACCAAAAATCCAAGTCACTTTTTATCTTTCTAAGTTAAACTAAGGGATAGAAGCCAGCAATTGAAATATAAACAAAATGCATCATAAAATAACTAACAACTGAAACAAACAATGAAAGAAAACTAAAAAATGCACTTTTGAAAAGACAGTCGAACTCGAAGCACAGCAGAAGAAACAAACCTCGTGAACAGCAACTCTAATTGCACTTTTCCAATTCTTTGGTTCTGCAGTTATGGTTAGAGTGGTCACAGTACATCCTTCCCTTCCAGAATCACTATGATCCAATTCAACTGAAGTGAATGGTGGGTTTGAACTCTGTAAATTTCATGCATCAGTAACATATTTAGATGCTAAGGGATAGGGCTTCCCAGCAAATTACACTACCAAAAAGAAAAGGTTTCTTATAAGAAAATTAATCAATTAATCAGCTATTAGACAGTCTTCATGGAACTTTTCTAAAAAGCAAAAAGATTATCAAGTGAAAAAGGATTTGTATAGGAAAATTTGAGTATGGATTATTACAAAATGGAGGTCAATTATTATCTCTGCCAATAACTTAGCCATAATTTTTGGAAAACATACAGGCCTTTTTTTTTGTCAAAACAAAAATAAAGGCCTAAAAAACAATACTTTTTGCTAGAGTGACTGTGATACTGAACTGATCTGGGACTAACTGGTAACTTTTGTCTTGTATAGACAAATGTAGTTGAATCACTTGGATTGATAACTCCAATATTCACATGACGGTTTCATTTTCTCTCCTTACTTCCCTGTCTTCACATTATTATTCTTTAAGAGTATGGATGAACACTAACAACTTTTGTGGCACTGTTCATGCCCGTGTGCAACACAAAAGCACATAATGGACACCAAATGAATTCTTATAGGCCATACTGTATCAGATAAAAAAGGATTTCCCCTCACCTTATATCTTGTATTAATACGAAAATGAAGAGCTGACAAAAATATTCTTTTCATTAAGACATTACGCAGATCTCTGTATGTTTGAACCTTATTCACTGGAATCTGCAAAAGATTTCAATAAGATAATTAACAAAGAGAGGGGGAGAACATAAATATCATCATATCTGAAACTAAAAGTATATCACTAAAGCACCAGAAAACAGAGAGAAGAAATGTTAATTTAGATATTATCCTATCTAAAAAGGCATGGAAGGAAAGAAAAGTGAGGATCATTCCTCTCAAATCTCAATCCTCGGTAGCAGCACAGTGGGCCAACTCCAACAATCTATAACAGGATGGTTGCTATACCAATGATAATGGATACAAGATACCACCTCCGGTCCTATTTATAAAACCCTTTTGAAAATTTTTCATGGTCCAAAATATAAGACCCTTTACAAAGTTTAAAAAGCATTTATTATTTTTTCCATCTCTACCCTCTATAATAATTGAACTTTATAGTTTCAAGGTTTTGGTTAAAGTGGGAAATTAAATAGAGTTTGACTTTACATATGGGTAAACTTGTAAGTTGAAGGAATTTTTAAAAATCAGTACATTAAAACATCTTTCCTTAATATGAGTGCTTGGGCTAAAGGGATATTATAAATAGGACCAAATGTAGAAAATAATTTATACTTCACACTTATAAATGCTCAAAAATAAAAGAATTACCCAAAATAGAGATGTGTTCATCATTAATAAATAAAAGTTTCAGTCTAGACACACAATCACCATCAATCTAAGGCTAATTAACAAGTCAATAACAACAAGAGTTAAGGAGTATAAGGGGGAAAAATAGTGCACATTATCACTTATGAAAAAAATGCAGATTTATGTGAAGAGGAAGAAGCTGGGAACTGAGAACAGAGTCTGGGACTGCCGAAAAAAGGACAGGTTTTCCTGGAAAACTCTAGGGTCAGGGAGGTAGTTGGAAAACATGTCACAGAACACTTCTTTTTATGGAAGAAGGGGATTCTAACTATAATTTCTTCTGATGCAAAAAAAGGGATTAAAATTATTAAAATCTCCCAAAAAAAAAATAAACAGGCAATGGCAAAGAGGGCAACAAAACGAGGATTTTGTCCCTGTTCAGAGTGATGGCTGCTATAGGCATGATTTTGTCTGCAAATGGCAGCAACCTTGGCCACAATCTGATAGAACTAGAAGTCACAAAATGCAAGCAAAAGTTTGATGCAACAGAGAACTTAGAGCAGCTAGAGTCCACTCTGCCCCACATGGCCACTATAACGACATGATTTGCCGCTATTCTCTTATGATAACCAGAGATAATATGTTTAACAGAAAAACTTTAGAGCCATCAGATATGTGATAGAACTGGTTCAGAATATATAGGCAAAACTGGAAATTTTGTTCAAAATAGACCTCTGACTCTAGCTCAATATCAGATTGATATATGAACTTAGATAGAGATGCTAAATATAGAAAACAGAAAGTATCCCTCCAGGTATTCGAGAGACCTGGACTCTCCCACTCCAATATTTTCCAAATACAAATCTGAAGTCCCCACTAACTCCCCTTCCTACTTATACCAGTGCCCTCCTTATTACAATTCACTATCTTCTGAACAGTTACAACCTCTACATTTTCACTATTAATTCCTGGCCTCCCACTATCTCAATTAATTGTCCACTGGACAATTAATTCTGTTTCTGTTACCACCCTTCCTCTTCCTACTATAAACTTTATTAATTGGTGGTTTACTAACAATACTCCCCCCCAAAAGTTTCACCTTGTCCTCAAGGTGAAAATCAGGGAAGTTGTCTTGAATGGCAGCAGCTGATTCCCAAGAATTTTCACACTCTGGAAGGTCCTGCCAAGTAATCAAAACTTCTTCAACCCCTGTTGAGCTCTCACGAATATCCAAAATTGCTGCTGGCTGAACCTTTAACTCCAATTCATCAGATAGCATAGGTGGCAAGGGTTGGGAATAACACTTCGGTGAGATGGCCCTCTTCAATAAAGATACATGGAACACAGGGTGAATTTGGCTCCCTGCAGGCAGATTTAATTTATAAGCAACTTGTCCAATTCTTTTAGAAATTTGAAAAGGACCATAGAGACGAGGGCTTAGCTTCTCATTTGGTCGCTTAGCCAATGATTTAAGCCTGTAAGGCTGCAACTTCAGAAAAACCCAATCTCCTTCACAAAACACAACTTCACGCCTATGCTTGTTAGCTTGAGCCCTCATCCGATCCTGAGCCTTTAGCAAATTAGTTCTCAACTCAGCCAGCATTTCATCTCGCTCACTGATTAATTTATTAACCTCCGCAACTGCTGAAGGAGTTGTAGTGCCCTTTAAAAGGACGGGAGGATCCTGACCATATAAAGCCTTAAATGGGGTCAGCTTAGTAGCACTACTATAATTAGTATTATACCAGAATTCAGCCCAACTCAACCACTTTGGCCACTGTTTTGGTTTCATCCCTGTCAAGCATCTGAGATAAGTCTCCAAGCACCGATTAACCACTTCTGTTTGACCATCTGATTGTGGATGGTATGCAGAACTGAATTTGAGCCGAGTACCCGCCAATCTAAATAATTCAGTCCAAAAATGACTGAGAAAAACTTTATCCCGGTCTGAAACAATAGAAGCTGGAAAACCATGCAATCTGACCACTTCCTTAAGAAAAACTTCTGCTACATCCTTGGCAGAAAAAGGATGGCTCAAAGGTATGAAATGAGCGTATTTGGTGAGTCGATCAACTACCACCAAAATGGTGTCTTGTCCACCTGCCTTGGGTAGACCCCCAATGAAAACCATAGAGATGTCAGACCAAATGTGTGTAGGAATAGGCAGTGGCTGCAATAGTCCTGCTGGTGACAAGGTCTGATATTTATTACGCTGGCAAGTGTCACAGGCAGCAACAAATTGCTGAATATCCTTCTTCATTCCCTCCCAATACACCAAGTTAGCTAACCTTTTGTAAGTACGGAAGAAACCTGAGTGTCCTCCCATTGCTGAATCATGAAACTCAGATAACAGTAAAGGGATTCGAGTAGAATTCCTAGGCAAAATTAACCTCCCTTTGTACAACAGCCGATTGCCATGCAATTCGTACCCCGGATGAGCTTCAGGGTTTAACAAGAGATCTTGCATGATATTGTGGAGTTTCGTATCTGCTTGAACCTCTTCCAACCAGTCCTCCAATTCCTTAAATTGCAACTTTGAAATTGCAGCAAATTTCATTTTCCTTGAAAGAGCATCAGCTGCTCGATTTTCATTGCCTGGTTTGTACTTAATTTCAAAATCGAACCCAATAAGCTTTGAAACCCATTTGAATTGTTCTTCCCCCATCAACCTTTGCTCATTCAAAAATTTTAAACTGCGTTGGTCTGTCAGAATGACAAAATGTTGCCCCAACAGATAATGCCTCCATTTTTGAACTGCCAATACTATAGCCATCAACTCTCTCTCATAAACAGACTTGGCCTGAGCTCTGTTCGACAACCCTTGACTGAAAAAGGCAATTGGACGTCCTTCCTGCAGCAATACTGCTCCAACACCTGTGCTAGATGCATCAGTTTCCAGCACAAATGTTTTGGAAAAATCCGGAACAGCTAAGATGGGTAACATGGTCATGGCAGTTCTTAATGCGTCAAATGCATTCTGTGCCTCCCTTCCCCAATGAAAACTATCTTTCTTTTATAGCTGCGTTAAAGGTTTAGCCAGTTTTCCATAGTTGCGCACAAAGCGACGATAGTATCCTGTAAGCCCCAGAAAACCTCTCAATCCTTTCACATGCTTTGGAGTTGGCCATAACCACATAGCTTCTACCTTTTGTGGGTCTGCTGCCACCCCTTTAGCAGAGACAATATGGCCCAGATAGCTAATGCTAGATAACCCGAATTGACATTTCTTCCTGTTAAGAAACAATGAATTAGTGAGCAAGACCTGTAAGACTGCTTGTAGATGTAGCAAGTGTTCCTCCTCACTTTGACTATATATTAATATATCATCAAAGAAAACCAGGACGAATCTCTTTAGGAATGGCCTGAGAATCTCATTCATAAGTGACTGAAAGGTGGAAGGGGCATTGGTTAAACCAAAAGGCATAACCAGAAATTCATAATGCCCTTCGTGTGTCCTAAATGCAGTTTTCTGTATGTCATCTTCTTTCATTCTGATCTGGTGATAACCAGATTTCAAATCCAGCTTGGAAAAAAATCTTTGCACCTCCCAACTCATCCAATAACTCTTCAATAACAGGAATGGGAAACTTGTCGGGAATTGTAATTTTATTTAAGGCTCTATAGTCCACACAAAAACGCCACCCTCCATCCTTCTTTTTTACCAGAATTATGGGACTTGAATAGGGGCTGATGCTTGGCCTAATGAATCCAGCTTGCAGCATTTCATCTACTAATTTTTCTATTTCAGATTTTTGATAATGAGGGTACTTATATGGCCTGAGGTTAGGAATAGTTGCCCCCTCCTTGAGTCTAATAGCATGATCATGTCTTCTATGAGGTGGTAAGCCCGGCGGAATCTTGAAAATCTCCTCAAAATCCATCAATACTTCTGTCACAGCTCTTGGAATACTATCATTGTTGCTTGGGGAATCTTCTACTGCTTTGTACTCCACTAAAAACCCCTGTCCCTCATCTCGGAGGGCTTTGGTTAGTGATTTGAAAGATGCAGCAGCTCTGGAAAGTGCCGGTTCCCCCTTCAAAACCTTCAATGTTCCACCAACATCAAATTTCAACACCAATTCTTGAAAATTTGCTTGAATGTCCCCCAAACTTGCTAACCAATCGAGGCCAAGTACTAAGTCTGCACCTCCCAAGGCAAACAAGAAAAAATCTTGTTGAATTTCAAGGCCTTGTACCTGCAGAACCAGTCCTTTACAAACCCCTTTGCATTGGATTTTATGCCCATCACCTACCTCCACATAATAGGTAGGTGTCTCCTCTACCGGCAACCCCATCTCTTGAACCAACTTTGTAGATATGAAATTGTGTGAAGCTCCGCAATCCACCAACACAATCACCCTCCTTTCTTTAATCATTCCCCACAACTTTAGAGATCGTTTAGTGGTGAGACCCACCATGCTGTGCAAAGATAATTGCAGGGGTTTATTTCCTTCCAGATTTTCCTCCTCACATTCAATTTTTGTCACGTGCTCTCCTTCTTCTTCTGCCTCTTCTTCTGTCTCTAATAACATAACTTGAAACTGTTTGTTTTTGCAAATATGGTCAGGCCCATATTTTTCATCACATCTGAAACACAACCCCCTTTTCACCTTCTCTTGTAATTCAGCTTCTGTCAACCTTTTGAACCCTCCACCTCTATTTCGAAATGATCCACTAGAGCCACTGTTTCTGCTAGTTGCAGATCCCGTGACTGAAACATTTGATTGTGAAACTCCTTGAGAATTCACCTTGGACCCTGTTTCCACCGATATTGTTCTAGAAAATGGGAAATTTTTATAAGAATTCCCACTTCTAGTTGCTGGATTTAGACATCATCTGACAAGTGCTTGATTCTTCTCATCAATCATCTGGGCATTGTTCATCAATTCTGCCAACGTCCCTGCTGGATGCAATTTCAATTCTGCCTTCACTTCCTCCCTTAACCCATTCAAGAAGATACCCTTGAGGTATTCTTGATCTGTACCTCTCAATGGTCCTGCGTACAACTCGAACTTCGCTCTAAAATCTTCCACGGTAGTTGTTTGCTTTAATCCCAAAAGCAATTCAAAGGGATTTTGCATCATTGAAGGTTGAAACCTTCTAATGACGGCTGTTTTGAAGCCCTCCCATGATGGGTTTGATGTGCATGATTCCCACCATTGAAACCAACTCAAAGCTCTTCCTTCCATGGCCACCATCGTCGCTTGTAATTTCTCCTCTTCTGTTACACCTTTAATTTGGAAATATCTTTCCAAACGATTCACCCACCCATATGCATCATCCCCTGAAAATAAGGGAATCTCCAACCTCCTCTAGCGCTCCTCAAGGTGTTCATTTAATACTCTCCCCCCTGACCCGCTACCGAGGTCCTCATTTTCTGACACCCCCGAAGAAGCTCCACCCATTGCGCCTTTGTTGATAGATTGAGCGAGGCTCTCCAAGAGGTCTTCAATCTTCTTGAACCTCGCTTCTTGAAGCTCTCTGCGTGTTTCTTGGAGTTCCCTTTCTGCCTCCATCTCCTTTCTCCATGATTCAAAACCTTTCTCCAAAGATTCCCCTCCATTCTCGTGCGCACCATGAACCAACAGAACTCCCTGGACTTTGGGAGCTCTGATACCAGTTGATAGAACTGGTTCAGAATATTAGGCAAAACTGGAAATTTTATTCAAAATTGTTTGAATAAGAGAAAAAGAGAAAAGAAAGAAAAGAGGAGAGAAAAATTCTGAATCTGTAAATCTGTATTTGACTGAATGAATAATTGTTTAATTACAAATGAGAGTGATTACACTTTTATATTGTGAGCTAGCTTCTAAGAGAAGCTAAGCTTAACAGAACTAACAGCTGGAACAGCCTAACCAACTGTAACTGACTCTAGTCAGTTACTTAACAGAATCACATGGATCACATTGATCACATGTCTAATTACAATAAGCACATGTCAATAACAGTAAGCTAATACAAACAGACTACTGCGCATACTCTAATATTCTCCCCTCAAACTCAGGGTGGATTGAGAAGTGAAAGCTTGTCAAACACTTTGAGTTTGTCTCTGAGAGTCTCAAATCTGGTGGAAGACAGTGCTTTGGTCAGGATGTCAGCAAACTGATCCAAAGAGGGAATATGGTAGACCTCCAGACTTTTATTAATGACCTTTTCTCTAACAAAAAATATGTCAAGCTCCATGTGTTTTGTTCTAGAATGTAGAACAGGATTATGAGTCAACATGACTGTACTCAGATTGTCACAAAATACTTTAGGAGTAGTGAAAGGGATTTGTAGCTCTGTGAGGAGTGATTGGATCCATAGAATTTCTGTTGTTGTATTGGCTAGGCTTCTATATTCTGCTTCAGTGCTGGAGCGTGCCACTAGATTCTGCTTCTTTGACCACCAAGAAATTAGATTAGGACCAAGAAAAATACAAGAACCAGATGTAGACCTTCTATCATCTGGGTCAGATGCCCAGTCTGCATCACAGTATGCAGTGAGAGGAATAGTAGTCCATATGTAATTGTTCCTTTGAGGTACCTTAGAATCCTTTTTACTGCTGTCCAATGGTCTTCAAGGGGTTGAGAAAGAAATTGATAGGCTTTGTTGACTGCAAAGCTGATTTCAGGTCTGGTAATAGTTACATATTGTAGGGCTCCAACTATTGATCTGTAATTGGATGGATCTTGAAGAAAAGTTGTGCCATGTTTGGACAACTTGATGTTGCTGACCATGGGAGTGGAGATACCCTTTGCATCTGACATACCAGCCTTCATTAATAAATCTGTAATGTACTTGGTTTGTGATAGAAGAAGAGACCCATTAGGTAATTTAGAAACCTGAATTCCCAAAAAATATTCCAAGGAACCCAGCTGTTTAAGAGCAAATTCCAGATTTAGCTTGGAGATAAGTTGCTGAATCAGTGGTAGAGAATCCCCAGTGGTGATAATGTCATCCACATAAACCAGGATAAAAATACAGTGAGTGCCTTGGTGAAGAGTGAAGAGAGAAGGGTCACACTTACTTGGCTTGAAACCAAAGGTTAAGAGAGCTGAATTGAGCCTTTCAAACCATGCCCTAGGAGCTTGTTTTAAGCCATATAAGGCTTTGTGCAGCTTGCAAACAAGTGTCTTATCTGAGTGTTCAAAACCTGGAGGTTGACTCATGTAGACTTCCTCTTCCAATAGCCCATTGAGAAAGGCATTGTTTACATCAACCTGTTGGATAGGCCAGCCTTTGGAAACAGCAAATGTTAGTACAGTTCTGACTGTTACAGGTTTAACAACAGGTGAAAAAGTTTCAGAATAATCAAAACCAAGCTTCTGATGAAAACCCTTAGCTACTAGTCGAGCCTTATACTTGTTTAGGGACCCATCAGGGTTTTCCTTGACCCGAAAAACCCATTTACAACCAATAGCTTGACGGTTAGGAGGGAGAGCAACAAGGGACCAAGTGTTATTTCTCATTAAAGCTTCATACTCCTCTTTCATTGCTTGAAACCATTGGGGGCTGGCCAAGGCTTGCTTGACAGTGGAGGGTTCAATGTGAGTAAGCAAAACTCTAGGTTCTAACCTAGGTTGAATAATGCCATTCTTACTTCGGGTTTGCATAGGATGAATGTTGAGTGGATTGACATATGAGAGTGTTTGAGAAGATGTAGGAGGAGGAGGGGACAAGGATGGGATAGTAGAAGGAACAAGAGGTGAGATAGGTAATGTAGAAGAAGAGGAAACAGGTGTAGAAGGGAGTATGGGTGGAGCAGCAGGTATAGGTGTAGAAGTAGGAGAAGAAACAGACTTAGATGGAAATAGAGAAGAGTAGGGAAACCTGGACTCATGAAAGGTAACATCCTTGGAGATGAAGATTTTGCCTTCTGCATCTAAACATTTATAGCCCTTGTGATTTGTTAAGTAGCCCAAGAAGACACACTCCTTTGAGTGAAAGGCAAACTTGGAGGAGTTATAAGGTCTTAGAAAAGGGAAGCAAGCACAGCCAAATACCTTTAGAAATTTATAGTCAGGAAGTTGATTGTATAGTTTGAAGTATGGTGACTGAAGTTGTAGAACAGTGGTTGGGAGTCTGTTGATCAAGTAAGTAGCAGTGAGAAAGGCATGATCCCAATATTGAAATGGTAAGTTGGCTAGGGTAAGACCTGTTTCAACAATATGTCTGTGCTTACGTTCAACAGTGCCATTCTGGTGATGGCTGTGAGGGCAAGCAACCCTGTGAACAATTCCCAAGTCTGCAAAATAAGGAGAGAGAGGTCTAAATTCACCCCCCCAATCTGTTTGAACAGATTTAATTCTGGAATTAAATTGTAATTCTGCCATAGCTTTAAATTGAAGAAAGGTTTTAAGAGTATCAGATTTGGCTTTGAGGGGATAGACCCAAGTGTATCGAGAAAAAGCATCAACACAAGTGAGAAGGTATTTAAATCCACAAGAAGATTCAATAGGTAATGGCCCCCATAGATCACTAAACACAAGTTGCAAAGGTTCTGTGTAAACAGTAGTAGAAGTAGATGAAGGTAATCTATGATTTTTACCCAAACAGCAAGCAGTACAAAAGAAATCACCAGAATTTTTATTAGGTAACAAGATGTTACAATGTTGTAAAGCCAAACGTAGGGCCTCATGATGGGGGTGCCCCAATCTACAATGCCATAAAGAATAGGCACTAGGAGTTATTGATATAGATGCAGAAGGAGAACCTAGACTAGTTACATCATATGAGTCAAAAGGAACAATAGAATCTGAGTGTTTAGTACAAGTAAGAATTGATGGGGTAGAGTAGGCAGCAAACATATCAAACTTGTAGAGCCCATCCTTGTCCAATTTTCCATGAAGAAGCACCTTAGAATTGGCCTGAGATTTGACAAGACAAAATGTAGGGTGAAATTCAAAGTAGACAGCATTATCTTTAGCAAATTTGCTAACACTAACAAGATTCTTTGTTATAGAGGGAACTAAGAGAAGGTTTTTGAGATGAAGAGAGGAATTGGGATTATAAGGGGAAGGAAAAGTTTTGGAACCAACAGAAGTGATGGACAAACCTTGACCATTCCCCATGAGAACCTCCTCTGCACCAGTAAGAGGAACACTGTCTGAAAGATTTGCAGCATTGTTGGTGACATGGTGTGTTGCACCCGAGTCAGGGTACCAAGACTGTTGCTGGATGTTATGAGAACTATCCGGAGCAGTGAGGTAAACTTGTGCCTGAGACTGAAAGGAGCCATTAGGAGTAGATGCAGGTCTTTGGTTTGAAGCCTGTTGAAGGAAAGATGCATTTCCAGGATAAGCATACTGAACAGAAGCAGGCCTAGGGGGTGGAGGATACCACGTGTTTGGACCTTGAAATTGAGGATAGTAGCCAGTGAAGGAAGGAGAAAAATCTGTAAACCTGTGATAACACATACTTGCATCATGTCCATATTTAAAACAAATTTGGCACTGAACATTAGACCTGCCATTGAAACGACCTCCACGGCCTCTTCCACGGCCAAACCTACCACCACGACCACGACCAAAGCCTTGTGAGTTAAACTGCTGTGTGTTTTGAGATGGAAAGGAAACCTGATTTGCAATGGGAGAACCATCAGAAGCAGAGGGTGCAGGAACAGCAGAGGAAGATCCTGGAGCAGGCACTTGAGCAACATTGATGGATAATGTTGAAGAGTCAGCTAGCAACTTCTTCTTGCTTTTCTCCAGATGAACATCATGGGCCAGAAGCATGGCTTCAACTTCAGAAATAGTGCATAAGTCGGGTCTGTTCTGAATTACAGCTACAATTGCATGGTAATCTTCAGGAAGACCATCAAGAATGGTTTCCAAGTGATCACGAAACTGAACTGGATCACCAACCGAGTGAAGGGTGTTAACTTTGATTTTGATTTTTCGAAGATACTCAGACATGGACATGGAGCCTTTGGAGATAGTTTTTAACTCAGATCGTAACTGACTGGATTGGGCTTTATTTTGGGCATCAAAGAAATTATGTAATTCTTCCCAGATTTGCCAAGAATGAATACAGGTCATAACATGAGGTAAAACAGCTTCAGAGAGAGAGGATAACAACCAAGTAAAGAGTAAAGAGTCTTGCTGTTCCCATGTAGTGTAGGCTGGATTTACAGTACCAATATCTCTATCAGCTTCAGAGAGGAATCTTGAAGGAATGACAGGGTTAACCAAGAAGCGTTGAAGCTTGTACCCGCGAATTACACCTTCTATTTGCTGTTTCCATAGGTAGAAATTCTGTTCATCAAGTTTGATGGTGATGAGGTGTGAAAAAGTAATTGGTGCAGTGGAGGGTTGATTGAGCACAGAGGAATCAGGAGATGAAGTCATTATGCTGGATCGATCATAAGCTCATGATACCATGTTTGAATAAGAGAAAAAGAGAAAAGAAAGAAAAGAGGAGAGAAAAATTCTGAATCTGTAAATCTGTATTTGACTGAATGAATAATTGTTTAATTACAAATGAGAGTGATTACACTTTTATATTGTGAGCTAGCTTCTAAGAGAAGCTAAGCTTAACAGAACTAACAGCTGGAACAGCCTAACCAACTGTAACTGACTCTAGTCAGTTACTTAACAGAATCACATGGATCACATTGATCACATGTCTAATTACAATAAGCACATGTCAATAACAGTAAGCTAATACAAACAGACTACTGCGCATACTCTAATAAAAATAGACCTCTGACTCTAGCTCAATATCAGATTGATATATGAACTTAGATAGAGATGCTAAATATAGAAAACAGAAAGTATCCCTCCAGGTATTCAAGAGACCTGGACTCTCCCACTCCAATATTTTCCAAATACAAATCTGAAGTCCCCACTAACTCCCCTTCCTACTTATACCAGTGCCCTCCTTATTACAATTCACTATCTTCTGAACAGTTACAACCTCTACATTTTCACTATTAATTCCTGGCCTCCCACTATCTCAATTAATTGTCCACTGGACAATTAATTCTGTTTCTATTACCACCCTTCCTCTTCCTACTATAAACTTTATTAATTGGTGGTTTACTAACAATATGCCTACAGACTTTTTGCTTTGGTATGACAGGAACGTTGCATTTGAACTGGTGCAGTTTTCCACCTTATCTCTTAAGCTTATTGCTTAATACTAAGTATATTCTATTTATCATAAGTAGATCAAGACAGCATCAACCAGACAGCTTATATGAATATCATAATAGTGTATTTAAATTGTTCATTAGACCAGTAAATCATGTATTCCTGTCCTTTTCATATGTTATGCCCAACATCATCATTAACCATTTCACCACCACAAATAGGTCTCCACCATCCTTCCAACTAAGTTATCAGCTCCAAAAGTTTTAAACAGACCTCATTAAATTAACAAAAAAGATAAAAGGAAAGATACTTCCTAGGGGGAGAATATATACAAAAGCAACCACAAAAATCTTAACAAGTTAGAGTGCAGAAGAAGAATAAGATAACACAAAATCAAACCTCTTCATACCTTGCAGAACATATTAATTGAAAAATTTTGAAGCAACTCATGTTGAAATATTTGTGGTGGATTCAAATTGGCACTGGTTCCAGGAAGTGACCAATTATGCTTCACAGGAGGACGAACAGCTTGTCTTTCCTTATTGAATATTTTTGATTGATCCATTGAATTGGCTGGTTTTTCAATAGAATTTCCACCCAGACCGACAGAGAGCTTAGGAACAAGAAAACTAGCCATTGCACCAAATGCACTTGGAGTGGCCACAGAACCTTTCTCATTGTCTACACCAGTTTGTCCAAAAACAGCCTATATGACAAACAGCTATTGTATAAGACTCTTAAATATTGTAACGATGGTTATAAGTTATAACCAAACTTTGCAAATGTATGTTTGACGTACTTCAATCTGGTAAACAGTCTTTGAGATGTTATCAATATCCCCAACAATGTACAAGGTAGCATTTGCAGGGAAATACCAACGCTCATGAAATTTTCTTATTTTATCTGCATCCCATTTCTTTATCTGTTCTTCTAATCCAATTGGAAACCTTTTGCTCAGCTTGTTTTCAGAATGCAGATGCTGTAACAACTGCAATTACAAAAATTAAAAGCACAGAAAAGAGGAGAAAGAAAAGGTTGAGTCAATATTCTGCAGAAATATCAAGGGCCAGAAATTCCAAGAGATATTCTGTTCCACACCTGGCAATCAACCCGATACTCTATTGTGTTCATCATTTGAAGCTCTGAGAGTATAGCACGCCGTTCCTTTTCAATTCTAGAGGCAAGGAACTTTGGGTGGAAAGCTATCTGCATGCATCAATAAGTTTTAAGTCAATGCCAACCTAGAAGTACCATATATATTTTTACCCTATTGTCCCATTAAATCCCTCTACGGATGGCTCAGGTAGGGTCAAACCAAAGCATCAAAGTATAAGACCTAGATCAGATAAAATGCCATGCCAAAGCTAATATGTGCATTTCTGCAAAGTAGAAGTGGCCTATATGTTAACAAATAAAGCAAAGTTCACTAAAGCATACCTCGTTCAAGGCATCCAAAACAAATGGAAGTAGATCACCATCAGAATCCTGACATACACCATGCATTTATAATCAACAACGCAATATGTCTCAATCCATACATATATATTGGAAACAAGATATTGCATGTTCACTTTCCGTTAGTTTTATATGATGGGAATAACAACAATTAAGCACTACTAAAGAATCATGAAGCCTAGTAGTGAGACACGAACAGATTTAAGAAAAATGCAGGGTACATATTGGGAAGAATGCTGTTTAAATGTGTTAAGGAAGAATTTTAACACAAAATAAGTATAACAAGCATGAATACTAGTTCTACTTGTATAATCTTTCCTCTTCCATTTGATCTTCTTTCTCGGGGAGAAGTTTTCTTTGAGCCTAACGCTATCCCTAAAGGATTTTCTCTATAAATATCATGTTGAACCTCTTTTAAAGAAAGCTATATTCACAATTCAGAATCAAAAGAAGTATCATAATTGATTTCCATGGCATTGATATCGATTTATCTTCAGTCTTCACATGTCACAAAAGTTTTTATGTGCTGCCCACTTCAGTGATAACAATGGAACATTGGGTGTATTCATGACAATTTCTTTTTGTAATTGCAACATCAATAATTTCCACATATTGCTTGGGCAGAGATATACAATAAACTTCATTTCACCCTATTCTCTTCTGCTTAATTCGAATTAGTGTTTAGTAACAAAACAATGTTCAGTAAACATGCAAAATTCCAAATGAAAAAAAAATATCAATGACATAATATTTGAACACATGACAAAGAACCACACATCAAAACGGCCCAAACCTTGGTGCTGGTAGGGGCATGGATGTGAAACACTGTATGATGGAAATCAGTATAAGCGTTTGAACGGGCTCCCGTTCCCAAAAGCTTCTCACGTTTTTTACTTCCCAGGAAAGCAACATGTTCAATCATATGTGCAATTCCTTGCTCATCGTCCTCTTCATCAATTGATCCTGCATGAACTTCCAAGTGTGCTTCAAACCTAAAATAGAATCAGTTGATACTAAGAAGTTAGCAACATGTGCATTGTAGAGAAACTGAATACATGTGTACAGTCCCCATTTTGGACTTCTTACCATCAGCACATTACAGCAAAACAATGTTCAACAGACAAAACAAAAAACTATATAAACATTGAGTACATCAATTTTATTAATAAATCTTGCTCCAAGTCATGTGATTGCACACAAAATTATTCACCTCAAAGGTGTTATTGTTATATATACATTTCAAGTAAGAGAACTTTTCACAATCACATTTTATATTATATATTAAATATATTTCACCATAAAAAACTGAGTCACAACATAGCATGCTTGTAGAAACAACCGATGAAGAACAAGAGGGGGTATCACACTGAGGTGCACCTAGAAGGCAAATTGAAAGACCCAAAGCAATTTTCCTCAAAAGCAAGCATGTGCCCTATGTATACATACCCTCAAATTTGATCATTAAAAGGGTATAATAAACAAACTCAAGGATGATAAATCAAGTAAATCCACAATTCCATATTAAAACACACCCTAGTTTTGGATGCAATTCCTAAAAATGATTGAAACATCGTGCATATGAGCATATCCTTTCTTAACACATCATAAGGAATTTCATTTCATAGTCCTTAACTCCATATATTATTAAATGCCAATCTATCATCATCATTTATTGAACTACCTATTTGGCGGGACTTTATTTGGCAGAATCAGATAACGCAGTCCATTCTTTAGTTGACCTCGATACAGCTTAGGGTGAGATGGAAGTTCAGAACTTAGAAACCCCTCCACCTGTTCCAGTTCAGAATCAAATACAGTTAAATCTTGTTTTTCAGCAATACCATCTGGCCAAGTTGTACTTGCTGCGTGTGGCTCATCTGGTCCAATAGTTGCACGTGGAAGTTGAACCCGCTTGACCTAAGAAAATACATTGACACACAACCAGATCTAACCTTTAAGAATAAGATCCCCAAATGCAATCACATCATAAGCACACAATGTAGAAAGCAAAATGAAAAGAAACACAGACATTGGACAACTAGACAATGATGATAACATCTCCAAATTTAACCATGTGTACCAGAAGCTTCAACATAAATTCATGAATTTTTAAGCAACGGATTGGACTAAATATTGGTAGCATGAAAATTCTTTTAGTAAGAAAAGCATGGTAGAATCCAATAGAAAAGTTAGTTACAACAATTTATAATTTGACAATAGGCATAACCTACATCAAAACGTTAAGCACCATAGTGAATAGTTATCAGCCAAAATTGGAATTCGGAAAATCTTACAGAAGCATGATGGAGCTTATTCTTAGATAACCGGAAAGAAGACTTATCAAGAAACGCTCCAGGTATAAATCTTGCAACACTTGTACGGCGTTTCTTGGTGGAGGCAAGACAGCAAGAAGTGCAACTTTGTTGCGGCAAGGAAAATGACGACGACGATGCAGGTTCACCAAGGACGGAAGTATAGTGTTTCCAGGCATCAGGCTTGTTCCTTCGGAATCCGAATCCACCATAAACAGCTTTATGCGGTCTTCTTTCACTGAAACAGATATACCAGTAGGTGTCATTTCTTGGTGAGATAGTTTAGGGGAAATGAAATGCACTTGTTGTGTTGGATGAGTATATTCATGAATTAGGATCAATCAAGAATTAATAAATTGTAAGACGTTAGTAAAAAGAAGCATAGTAGAT
Organism: Sesbania bispinosa; assembly: GCA_026901365.1. NCBI lineage: Eukaryota > Viridiplantae > Streptophyta > Magnoliopsida > Fabales > Fabaceae > Sesbania > Sesbania bispinosa. Next base: position 652,778 of record QLOH01000471.1, on the reverse strand, counting down.
TTTCAAATTAGGTATTCTCATTGGAAGTATCACCAACCAAAGAGATAAAAGAAAGAGTAAATAATTGAGAGAGAGAGAGAGAGGTACCGTCGGGGAGGAGAGAAAGCAAGCGAAGAAGATAAGAACAAACGGTTGTTACGCAATCGAGTGGAGATTGTTGTGGGAAGGTGACGGTGATGGTGATGGTGATGGTGATGATGATGAGGAGGAGAGAGGGCGAGGCCACTTCCAACGACAGAGAGAGAAGTTGAAGTTGAAGCAGCCATAGCCATAGGCATGGGCATAGCAGCTCCTTAGCTATACGCACACACACGCAGGCGCAGCCTCTTGATTTTCAGATTTTTTTTTCTTCCTTCTCTTTCTGTGAGGAAATGGATGATGGATCCTTTCTTCTCAATATGTGTATTCTACACACAACTGTCGCGTTTAAAAACACACGCTATACACAAAATAACAAAATTAAATACACCTTGTAATTCAAGTCCATATTTTTCTTTTTATTTTTTATTGAAATATTTAAAATATCTGCTTGACTTAATTATTATAAATTTTTTTATTATTTCTTAATCTTTTCATTACAAATTTTAAGTTAAAAATTATTTTTTAATTTAAATTTTACATATTTTATTGATGATATATTTTAATTTTCTTTGAAAAGATAAAAGGTAATAAATTTCAAAAAGTTTATGTTTTAATGATTTGATTAATATATTAAATAAATATAACAAATTATATGTATATATAGTTAAATATCATATTTAAATATTATTATAAATCAATAAATAATATAAAGTTAAGCTATATAATTAAAAAATTTTAAGTATGAGTCTTTCTTTATACGTAGTTTATACCATAGTAAATATGTTTGTATTATTTTTTGCGTTAAATTTATTTAATTAAACTGCTTTAAAATGCTTTGAAGTTTCTGTTATTTCTGCTTTTCTCTTCTTTTTTAGTCTTTGACTTCATTAATATTTTTGGGATGAAAATTAACTCATCTATTAAATAAAACTAAATACTACTTGTTATATTTGTTTTCCTTAAGAGGAAGGGGCAAACCTCCAAACTACAACAAACATTAACCACACGATATTTATAGAGTTTAATATATGTACACTATCAGTGTAAAGAAGTTTTACACATACGTCCAATTATGTGTTATCACATCATATATTAAATTTAATAACATCTGAGGTGTTATATTCATTAAATGATATGACGACACACCATTGGATGTCTGTGTAAAACTTCTTTACACTAACCGTGTGTACTAATTAAATCCATCTTTATACTATATTTTCTTATTATTGAATGAAACTTGTGTAAGATCAACTAAATTATGTTAATTTCTTATTCCATCGCAACAAAGATACTATACTATTATTCTTAACAAAGCTAAGATACGTTTAATTTAACGTTAGAATGTGATAAATTCACGTTTTTTTTTTGTCAAAATAAACTCACGTTTCTAATACTACTGTTCTGGAGTAAAACCATACTCCAACTCGACATGACATGATGATATTTTATGAGTCACATTGTCGTCTTAATATGATGACAGTCTGACGAGGAATGTCAAATATAGTAGTCGACTAGACCAGTCGAGATATGAGCTCAGATACCCCACTTATACTTTCGAGAAGCATTGACGAGATGGCGCGACATATCGTGTCGACATCTATATCCGAGGATCTACCAACATTAAAGACTCCACTAGCGCGTGTTTGAATGACGGAAGTGGCGCGTGAACCCGTAAATCACAGAGACGGTTACACGCGTGTAACCAACTTTCCCGCCCAAATCACATTATAAATACAGGTGATTCTGAGAGAAAAGGTACGCATTTTGTATTACAATCATTACTGTTTCCTATCTCTCTGATACACACTCTTACGTTAGGCATCGGAGTCCCTTGCAGGTACCCCTGCACCGCCGTCCTCAACTTCAACGTTCAGAGATCGAAACTTGCAGTGAAGAAGATTCACTCACGAACTTTCCAGAAGTTCAACTACGAATAGTTGTGTTAAAAAATCTAAATTTGAATTTGGCCCCTTCTCAACCAAACATACACTAAACACACGAGCATGGCTTGTAGCCAATTACAACAAACTACTGTATGAAAGCCACCAGTCCTGGTGGTACTCCTACCAGTAATCACAAGTTTTATTGATCGCACAAAAAAGGTTATCAGTATCACCTTCTAACTGGATATGTGAATTGACTGGAATCGTGGAAGTTTATTAAGACATGATAGTTACAGTTAATAAATATAATATTTGGCTTCAATATTTCTAGAGGTAATAAACAGTGAGGTTGAATGATGATACAAGGGATTAGGGAACAGAAGACTAAAAATATTTATAAAAAAAAATTAAACACACTCATAACCAGCACACTCTGCCACGTTTCTTTTGTTGTGTGTCGCTGAAACAAGAGAGTAACTTTCTTTACACTTTGCCCGCCTTGAGATCTTCCTTCCTTCGTTCTTACAGAGCCTGGCAGCCACTGACTTAAGGCCATTCTTCATGTAGCTTACTGTTGCAGTGAGAAGCTCTCTGAAATGTGAAATAGAAATTACAGTTCTGGAATGGATTTTTTTTCTTAGATAAAAGGAACTACAAAAAGCTATGCATGTGGCACAAATACACACAAATATAAAGGGCAATGAATTCAGAAACCACAACTAAGTTAGAAGGCGTCATTATATTCAATTTTAACTTTGAAAATCAGTCAATAATCATTTTGACAATTGCATCATCTAATTAAGCTGGCATTCATATTTGCCACAGTATACCATCCAAAACAAATTCCAACAAAGAATTGAGATGTTTTTCATACATCAGGTCAAAACATGTTTAAATAAAGAATACAGAAGACACTTATTGGTTCAACCTCATTGATTTGGGTCAAAAAGGTTCAAAAACTCATATGTGGCTCCTCTAAAGTGAGGAGGGTGCACTTTAGAGGATAAAGTGCAAGGATAAGTATTGATTAAAAAATCAACAATTAAGATTGTAATAAAATACAAATACATATATAATAACTTATGAGGTTATTAAAATCTCAATCATTGATTAATCAATGGCTATAATTTCACATTTTTTCCTCTAAAATGCATTCCTCACTTTAGAGGAGTCCAATCCTAGAAACTCATATCCCACCTAAGAGTAATAGTGCAACAACTTTTAGATTCATTTTAAACATAATATGTACGGCCAATCTGAACAAATCAAGGCATAAAAGTCGAAAGATATTTTATACTTACAATGGTGAGCAAGGAGACCGTCCCCCATTTACATAGTACAGGAATAAAAATGAATCATAATGTTGGCCGTTGATTAAATAAAATCCTTGCAGCCTTCTTACACACTTGAAAGACATTTTCTTGTATAAATTGATTGCTTGGTTATTGTAAGAAATTACATGCAAGTAAACAGCTCGGCAGGTTGGAATGTTTGAAGCATATTTTATGACCTCCCGAATCAAAGAAGAAGCTGCAGATGAGGCACAAATTAGACTGCCAATTATATCATGGAGGACAAAAAAAAAATTAAAGTGTGAAATAAACTTCTACCTATTCCAAGACTCCTATATGCTTCCACTACTCCCAGAGTTAGAATATAGACTAAAGTTTGATCAGATTTGGCTGAGTCATATCCAAGCATATCCACTATCTACAAGAATAACATTCATGGAAAGAATTCACAATTATCAGAAAAGAATTGAACTTTTAAACAGATATACTTTAAGAAGGGACTAAACTATGGGACAGGACAGTTTGAACAGGTGTTTTGCAAAATAAATTTTAGTTAGTCATATCTAAAGGTTAGAAACAGAAGACTAATAAAACAACCAAGACACACAAGCAGACTCTGGAGTCTGGATATTAAGGAACATAATACTACATCAAGTATGTCATGGTTGCCTTAGGATTGAAATGACTGATTGAATCAAACTATGGATATAAAGGAATATACTTCCCATCAAGTTTGTCTTGGTGTGTGGCGATAGCTTGTAGATAGACATATTATCTTTGGGTTAAGAAGATTGACTGAACAAATTTCGAATAAATTTTCCAGGAAGAACTTGCTCCATAACACATCCCCTTATAGCTTCTCATGAACTAATCATCCCAAAAGCTTAAGTTGTTGGGTGGAGGACATTTTATAATATATTTTTAACATATCCCCTCACACAAGAGCCCTTTAGGCTATATTTCTAACATAGCCAACATCTAAATCATGAAAGAATTAAATAGCCCCACTTCCCACGTGAAAGATGCCTTCACACATAGTAGTAGAAACATAACACATGTTCTCTTTTCAGCGCAAGTTCTAGCTATGATGGAAAGATAAGCTTTTCATAGCATGCTTCAAGTAAGTTAGACAAAAGGAAGAGGGTCAACCTTGCTTTCTTTTGCAAGAACAATCCGCGCTGTTACAAATCCAATGAGTTCATCACTTTTGCCATCTGGCCGACTACGGTCAACCGCTCCCCATGACACAATGTCACGTCCATTTACCACATCTTGGAAAAAAGCAGTTTCATACCTGAGAATTGTAAAGATCTTTAAATAAACACAATTTCAAGAAGTCATGCTTGAAGTCAATGAAACTGCAACAGGATCTTACCTGATTGGAAATAGTCTACCATGGATATGCTCTAAGATGTCAAGGTCAGAAGGTCGAATAGGCCTGTAGCATATTTTTGAGTGACCGGACACTTTTGGGTTTACCATTGAGTCTTTTTCACTTAATTCCCAGCAAATATCTTATATACTTGGGAAAATCGTGCAACAATAACTGCTTCCATTTACACAGCAACAATGACAAAGGCCATTGAAAATTTGCTATTACTGCAAATTAAACAACAGTTTGAGAATTTCTTCATGTATATTATAAATAACATAGATGCAGAAATGAAGAAGATAAAAAATTTATATTTGCAATTTTTATCTCAAATCTTCAATTAGGATAGAAAAAGAAATACTATTAGAAGGATAAGAGGTGAAGTAAAAAACAAAGGAGGATAAGGAATCCACCTATGCAGAACAAAGAAAAGTACGAGAAGGCAAGAAATGTGGCAAAGCTGTTCAATCTCCATACAAGTCCATCAAGATGATCCCTTAAAAAACAAGTACTAGTACTAACAGAACACTAAAAACAGGTCATATACAGAATCCTAGACCAAAACAAGTTGAGGGGCATTAAGACACCTTAACAATAAGAGCATTTCTTTCCACAAAAAATTTGCCAAAACCTTTAAACCGAAGCATCAGAAATGGCTCCAAAGTGGAAGGGCAGACCCATTGCTCCGTGCTCACCAAGCATAACAAACAAAATGGTAATAAGTGGTTCCCTTACAGTGTAAGAGCAAGTGTCCTATCGTTTATGAATCAGAGGAACAAAAACACAGATATGAAGAAGGATTAACAAGGGGGGAAAACTCAAGAAGAATCCAGAATCCAAACTCCCCTATCTGAATTTAAAAGGAACCAACCCAATTTGATATGTTGCACTGAGTTTTAGAGACCTAAAGTCAAGTCCAATACCATTAATTGTGAGATCCCTTTCCAATACCATTGAAGATTCTAAAGCCCATGTATTAGTGAGAATAAACTAAAAGACTCCAAAACCCACACAGAAATGATTAGCAAGTATATTTGATTTGAGTCGGAAACGAAAGCATGGGAACGATGAAGAAACCACCAAATAGAAACAGGACGCAATTCATAGCGCAGATTGCTAAGGCAATTCGGTAAATTTAACCAACATGGGATTGAGATATAACATACCACAATTATTCCTCTGCTCGCCAATGGAGTGCTTTCACTCGGATCAGAACAATCAAACGAATTTCTCTAACAACCCAACTTAACCCCCTTTTCTTGTTTTATGCTATACATTTTTTTATTTTATTTTTAGCTTTTTCTAAATGTTTAACATATTTGATATTTGATACTAATTATGCTGAAATAATAATGATTCCATTCTTCTCATTTAGGATCTCATAATTCTATTCTTCTATGGAATGATCTAACGTTCTTTCTTCTATCATATATCAATCTATGTTGGAGGATTAGAATAATACAGATTTTATTTCGGAACAAGTTAAACCAGCAAGATTATCATTCCATTCCTAAAGTAAGCTGTATTCCGAATATTATAATAACTATTATATTGTATAGTAGTTATATAATAAGACAACATTCAAAGTGCATGATCATTACATTGGAAGTAACAAAACATTTGAGAGTTAAGATTTTTTTTACGTGTTTTAACTAGTTTTTATTTAAATTTCATTTATTTTAAATTATAGTAGTTATATAATAAGACAACATTCAAAGTGCATGATCATTACATTGGAAGTAACAAAATATTTTAGAGTCAAGATTTTTTTACGTGTTTTAACTAGTTTTTATTTAAATTTCATTTATTTTAAATTATTAAAAAGTAGAAAAAATATGTTTTTACAGGTTTTAAGAAGAGACTAAAAATACCTTTCAAAAAAAAAGAAGAGACTAAAAATATATTATTTTTACTAAATTTTAATAACTATACATGCACTATATAAATAAATTTTATGCAAATGTCCAATCATTTTTACCATATTATTATATCCTAGTATAATTTTAAAATAGAAATGTTAATTATACAACATACACAACATGCAACATAAAGAGAAAAAAATGTGAGATATGATAATTGATATGAAGGAAAGAAATAGAGAGAAAAGTGTGTTGTATGAATTGTTATATGTTTTTTGTTGTATGAATGTGATATTTTTATTTTATTTTTAGTCATTAAAAATATTTTCAAAAAGTTAAAAACAATATTTTAAAAAATAGGAATTAAAAATCCACAAAAAAAGACTAAATTCAGGGGAAAAAAGTATTATTTTTAGATATTAAAGGTAAAGTTAACCTAAAAAAATCATGTTGAAGAATGAACAAAGGCTATTATTTTGCCACGAGTGCAATATCATCCTCATGTTAGCAAGGATTCACAACCTGCTGAATTGTTTAAGGAATGTAACTTTTGACCTCCATAGTTTAGATAAGGAAAGAGCACAATTTTCCTTCCAATTATCTTTCTAACTCCAAATAGTACACTTTAGATCCCCACATTTATATACGAGGAATGCTATCAATAGATCCTCTAACACACTTAATGTGATTGGTTAAAATTCACATGGATCCTATCAAATTATGTGGGTCTCACTCCCAATGTAGTGGGACCCATATAACTTTTAACCAATCACATGAAGTGTATTAAAAAGAGTGTGTTGCTAGCAATTTTATTTAAGTATTGATCAATTTCATCTTGAGACATACCTAATCACTAATTAGCAAGAATGGGAAAAAATAAAAATTAGTTGCACAACCGTACGTGCAAGTGACAATACGAATTTCAAAGACGCGTTTTAAAATGGATTACTTGAACAAGACGTAATCACTTTGGATCTTGTATCTACCCCAGTGTTCTATGACACTCATATATGATATAAGAAGATACAATATTATTTACAGGAGCATTGCTACAAGTGAGAAAGCATCGCAATTTCAAGATATTTCTTCCAAAAAAAGCATGGGATATTTACAGACAGACATAAATGGCGTGGTGAGCCATGTGCTAGATATTTCATAAAGACGCAAACAATGATATCTTTTGATCTTGAAATTCAAAGGACTGTCCCTGTCATAAACCGATGATTGAGAACAGCCTCCGCAGTTGGCCTCTTTCGAAAGTCAGTATTAAGCATTGCCTGGAAATCATGAGAACGACAGTATGAACATTTGATCTAGTACTGAATTAGAATGGTTCACACTTCAACTAGTAATAAAAGATGCTTTTCTGGTGAACCAAAAAATGCTAACAGAAAAGGTATTATTACATTTTCATGGTTTAATTGCATAACTTTTTTACGATAATACATTAAATAAATTGTTTACCCTCAAAGGAGCATTTTAGGTGATCCATGAACAATTTTCGCAACAGAAACTACTTGCAGTTATTACCTAAGGATATGATTGGGAGGGAGGGAATGAGGAGGATTGTAGGAAACTCTTTCCCCCCTATATGTTTAGAAATGTCCAATAATTTATGAAGCCTTCCTCTTCCCTCCTCCCCTCCTCCTTCACTCCACATTCCCAAACATATCCTTAGGTAATAACCGCAAGTAGTATACGGCCATCCTCAAATACTAAGCCATGCACTAAAATAGTTGCCAACAAGCACGCGTGTATAAATACCTGAAGCAACTCCCAACCAGCACCATTGCCTAGATCCAGGAACTTGACAGCATTTACTAATCTGTCATCTGCTATACAATACCTGCCAAAGGAAGAATAAAACAAAGTGAGACAAAAGCAATGACCTAATAAAAAATAAATAATAATATACACTTTCACTAGGCAGTTGTTTCTTCAGAGTTGAGACATGCTACATAAGATGAAAATCTAGTTTGGGAAACATATGCTACCCTTTAGTTTTGGAGTGGTTGCATTGCAACAAGACATCAGTAACTTTTGAATCCATTAGTTAAACCCTCAAACTATGCAATTGAGGACTAATGTATTATTTAATATAATTTGAAGTATCTTACAGGTACCACATTTATATAAATGAATTTAATTAATATTAGAATCAGATTTGTGCCCAAAGAAGCCCAATTTTGGACTAGTTTGTTTTTATATGGACATGTCTAACTGGTTCCATCTTATGCTATTTCAAACTTGTTTTCAAAATTCCCAAACAAACCTATGTTTTTATATTTCAGCTATTTGTTCTTCTTATGAACAAGTCAAACCCATAATAAGTACACCTCAAACATGGGAAAATTAGATTACAAAATAACAAGTGTTGTCTACTCCCTATTAGTTAAACCAGAAATATAAACTAGAAGATATCTTACTCTCGTGTTGCTTCAAGATCAAGTCGGAAAGTGTTCTCCAAAAGCCTCTGAATTTCATGGCAAATAAAAACTTAAGTGAAGATATTATCTTATGAGCAGGAAAACTTTCAAAGAAAAGAATCATCAGCCACCAAAGATGAAGTCAGATTGGCAGCACAGCTTACTTGCAAGGAAAGGCCATCCATCACACCAGCTTCACAAAAAGGAACAAAAGCCAAGTATGCAAAAAGAAGACCTGCTTCATATCTGCATTGGAATTAATAAAAGAAAGAGGTGACGACCTGGAAAAGATGCCAAAATAAATTTCTGCATTGACCCAAGTTCTGAGTCTGACAACTCACATGTCATCAGCTATTCCAAAAGCTTTTTTCTCCATATACGTGTATGCACCAGCACCTGAGGCTCGTGCCCAAAGCCCATCTGCAAGTGGTCCTGAATCTTCTAATTCCGAGTACCTGGATTGATTTAATTATATACGTAACACTATTTATGCTATAATCTAATTCAGCTTGTTTGCAGAATGTTAGCATACAGCAAACAACAAACACAGGCCTGGGAGTGAAAGCTCACCTCCCGAAATACAATATATCTAAGAAATCTAAAGATACAAAATACACAATAGAAAATTATTAATGGAAAAAGAAAAGGCCATGCACATTATACCAATGGTTAGCAATAAGCAGTGCAATATATTACATACACACAAATTCAAATGCTCATAGAAAGAAAAACCTGTTTTTTAAATAAAAAAAGGGGACAAAGAAACAACAGACAACATTTTTTATGCCATATGTATAAGAAATATATACCTTTGATCAATATATTATAATAGGTTAATTCAAGACAAAAGAGCTTAGCAAATCATTACCTTACCTGACATTAACAGAAAAGGCTAGATCCCGAAGTCTTGGAATCAAATACGGAGCTTCTTTTTCTGAAATCGAGCTGCCATCGTATTACAAACACATTAATGGTTGAGTGAGAAGGATATATAAGCCAGATGGAATGGAAAATCTTGAACAAAATTAAATTCTTGTTAGTTGCATACTTGAGAACCACAGAAAATGGTCCTAGACTCTGATGCAATCTGTCATGGTCATGCATGTAAGCTAGACCTCTCATAGCACCCTGAAGCAGCTTTACAATAAAATATTGCCTTCTTTTGATCGTTTCCCCTTGTTCAAAGCGATTCCAGGTAGACATGTCTTTTGATACCCTCTCACTTGCAACTTTTGCATAGTCTGCCGCACTGTATTTCCCACCATCACGGAAAGCAAGCCACTGGATCAAATAGATTTCTCTAACATAATTAACAGAATCGGAGCCAAGACATGTGAAGTGAAAGAAATTATGTCAAATTTATAGGACAAAACAAACCTGCTCTCCAGTAGTTGTTTCAAACCCACCTACAAGTGATATGAGATGCTGACTGATATCTTTAGAACTGCTCTGCAAGGAATAATGTAAACCAACAACGAATTGTTATAGAATGGTTAAATTCAATTATCTAGAAAGTGATACACATATCTAATAGTTATAATTATCTCACTTGAAGAAACATGTGGGAATTCAACTCATTTGCAGCCATCATATCAGCCACAACCCCACCAGCTCGTCTTCCAGGATAAACCTTCATTCATGAAAGAGTTTCTAAGCTCAATACAACAATTCATGTAAAGATTAAACAAGAACAACTTAAATGTGTGTTTGGTTTAGGGTTGAAATTAGCCAAATTCAAGTTTGGATTCTCCAACAAAACTATTTGGAGAATTGGAAACATGAGTTTACAACGACGTTAAACAAAATTGATTATTGTAAACACAATAGTACCTTAAAACAACAGGAGTTCCTCTAAGTGCACCCTGGGAAACCCTCCCTTCATAAAGCCTGCAACGGAGCTGCCATGAGTATTAGCATTATCAGTATTTTTTTTCTTTTTCGGCATTTGATTTCTTGAATTAACTTGTAAAGTAGATGGAATTGAAAGAACCTGATCTTAACGCTGCCTTCTTCAACGTCTTGAGTTTTGAGCCCTCCCAAATCTCCATAGGAAAATTCGGTGCCTGGACCCGAGGGAAAGCTACTTGTCACGAAAAAAAAAAGGGAAAGAAAATGAAATGCTGAAACGTGATGAAGAAGTAGATGAGATAAGGGTAAGAGATGAAAGGAAACCTGGTGACGTTCATGAAGCCATAGCTGCCAATGGGTCGTCCAACTTGGAAGGAGTCGGAGGTGGTGATAAAGGTGGCCTTAGCTTGAAGATGAAGTAGCCGGCGATGATTGGGAGAGTAGAAAGTGAATCTGGAGAGTGCGAAATGGTGGAAGGAGAGGCAATCAGGAAGAGGAACAGCCACTACCATGTCTGATGTGCTTGTGTTGTGTGGCTTGTGAATGGGAACGGTTCGGAAAGGAATATCGCCACGGGATAAGAGTCTTGCCTCGTGTAAGGATCTGCCTCTCAACAAAAACGTCAAATTGATCCCTTAAAGATGTGATTGATTTTAAGTCAGCCCTCTAAAAAACAGAAATCTAAAAAATAGTCCGTGTGCTCTATTTTTTTAAGTTAGTCCATATATTAGTTTTTGTGACTTAATCATAACTGAATGTCAAAATGTGACATTCTGATGTGGAGGTCTACGTGTCATAGATTAAAACTGTTAAAAAAAAACTCTTCATTTTCGTCTCTCACATCATAAAACAATTTTCATTTTTGTCCCTCATATTACAAATCAAATTTCATTTTCGTCCCTCTCATGCATTGATAAAGAAGTTTCTGCAATTGGATGGAGATTTTTTTTCTAGCTTAAGGTTATGGGCGTGAGAGCGGAGGGAGATGATCGGTGGTGAAAATAAATAAACAAGATTAGAGACATGATTGATGGGGATTATAACATTCTCATTTGCACCGCCAAGTTTATGTCAATGTTGTATTTTGTCTAATTGACTTCAATGTTATGTCTTTTGAAGATTGTATATATGATATCAAATCGCCAAAATTTAGTAAACAATGGAGTATGTTCCTTTATTCAGTTTTATAATTCACTACTAAGTTCTATTTATGTTTTGTCGTCATACTGATTCATTTACTTTTTTTATAGAAATTAAATATATAAAAAAAGTATTTATTCCAATAAACATACACATTACAAATGTTGAAAGTAAAAAATTACAATTATGGATTGGAGTGACTACTCCTAATACTCCACCTCTTTTCACCATTCCTTGAATCGTAAAATATATTACTTACTTCAACAACAAAAATAAAACTAATAACTTGAACAGCAACACCATGACACACTTGATTTCAATCATAAAATATTTCAGGATCCTAACTTCAATGCGCAAACTTTCAATATTTGATGTAATTGTCGGTTGAAGAATTTCACTCGGCCCCATTATTAACCCAAGCAAAGTACTTGTAATTGAATTCACCATCATGTAAAAACAACATAGAGCAATTTGAGTCCACATTACAGTGACATACACAAGTTTCAAACAACCAAATACTCATTTCTATAACATCTCATTTGAGAGAGTACATGTGTGAAAAATAAAGCTCCCAATATTTCTCTGTGTATTTTTAGGTTAGTATAATTTTCCTTCTTTTCCATGCAACCTCCAGAAAAAGCTTGTCGAACCACTATGAAACATTTGATGTCTTCCTCAATTGGTGCAAATGATAATGCTCTAATACCCATTTTCCTCTGTTTTTTTCGCCCGGAACCCTAAGCTAGAACAAAAAAAAATCTCAATCCAATTGTAGAAGCTTTTTTTATCAATGCATGAGAGGAACGAAAATGAAATTTGTTTTCTAATGTGAGGGACGAAAATGAAAATTATTTTCTGATGTGGGTACGAAAATGAAGAGTTTTTTTCAACAGTTTTAATCTATGTCACATAGACCTCCACATCAGCATGTCATGTTGCAGTTAAATGCCAACTAAGCATCTCCGTTATGGTTAAATCACAAAAGTTAACAGAGTGACTAACTTGAAAGACGGAGCACACTTTCAGAAACTATTTTTGAGATTTCCTTCTTTAGAGGACTGACTTGAAATCAACTCCATCTTTCAGGGATCAATGTGACGTTTTAGTCCTTGCCTTTCCTTTTATTCTTGGTATGAAATGAAATTTATCACATTTCACTGGTGATTGTTTTATTTGATTTGGGTCAAATAAATTTTTAGTCTCTATAAAATACTCCAGCTTTGATTTGTCCCTAAAAAATTATTTATTTTTATCTCATTCTTATAAAATATTTAAGATATTTCTTAATCTTTATCATTACCTCAACGATAAATTGTAGATGTGTCAAACACTTATCATGATAAGCAATCTTATGTGTAGTAGCTACCCTAACACATCTTCTTAAACTCATTCAGATGTTGTATATAAGATATATGGAGGAGAGAAAAAGTGCAAAGAATTTAAGTTCAAATTAAGCATGAAATTTGGTTCTTTAAATAAATTTAAGTAAATTAATATTATATAATGTCTGAGATTATTGCGCAGATAAATATTCACTTTGATACATATATTTGTTCGTTTTATTTTATATGATGTTTTTTTTGTACAAGTTATATGATGCTTTTTTAACTCTACTATCAAATTAAATTAATATTTTTAATTAACTATTCAGTCAAAAGAAATTGTTTTATTTTTTATTTCATTAATCAATTCTCAAATTTTATCAATCATGATAAAATATTTATTTATACATTATAGTTAAAATAAAGTTATTTAATTATATTGATTTCTAAAGTTTTTCAAGATTGAAAAACATCAAATAATTATGATTTGTGAAAAGACCGAAATGACACTATATTATATATTATAGTCTATATTGTAACTCCAAGCATGATTCTTGTCCACCCAACCCCAAATCTATCTCGAGGGATCCAGGTCCCCCTGAGAAAAAAATTACATTCTCAAAACCCTAAACGAGATACTTCCCACAGAGATCTCCGATTGCAATATTAATTGGATTGTCATTTCTGGATCTATTGTCAAGTATTTGGAAACAATAGACAATATGGATTTGTGGTGCAAGACCGTAAGTATCTTTCACATGAGACAATCATGTTTTAGTTGGGTATAAGTCTATGAGCGACAAGGCTCTCCCTCCAAGTACATAACATAACTGCATGCTCAAGGTTCGAACTTAAGACCACTGGTTAAGCTGGAATAACTCCTAACCAGTTTATCCATGTGTTAGATGGTAATAGATCATGTGGGTTTGAATGCCCGACCCATGTTACAAACTCATCATGCAATAATTGATTATTGATCACATTTAAAGAAAAATGTTGTTAGAAATACAACGATCAATTATCGTGTGAAAGTTAATAATGTGATTTGTTGTTTAACCAACTCACATATCAAATAATTTAGGATTAATGTAAAAATTTATATGTGTGATCTATATGATAGTAACTTTCAATGCAATGGTGCATTACTTAATACAGTGATCTATTAAAAAATTATTTAGTGATGTAATACTTGGTGCAATTTATACCGGTGTAATTTGAACCCTCCTTTTATATATATATGATCAAATAATAAAAGATGTCAAATTTTTATATGAATTTTTAAGATGTTTGTCTATTTTTTTTTTCAAGAAACAGAATCAGAAAATAATTAATTTTCTACTTTTTTTTAAGAAACAACTCATAATTACTTCTTGAAAAAATAGTTACAATAGAAGAGAGAGATTTTTTTTAACAATTTGAGCACATTTATTGTGATAAATAAAGTAATTTTTTTTGTGAATTCTACGGTGAGGTACCTTAATAGGTGTCTCACCGTGTACCCTTGATTTAGGGAGACCATATTACAAATTCTAAAAATTTAGGAGGATCATATTGTAAATTTAAGAGGATCATTTTGCAAATTCTAAAAATTTAGAAGGACCATATTACAAATTTTAAAAATTATATTTTTATTTAAAAACTCCTAAATTAAGGGGACACGGTGAGGCACCTATTAAGGTACCTCACGGTAGAATTCACCTAATTTTTTACGATGGTAGACAAACAAAAATTATATAAAATGTTTTTTTAAGCATAAATAAACATAAACATAGGGATAAAACTAAGTCCGTGGAGAGTAGCTTTCATTGCCGAAAAAATAAATATTAATTTTTGAAGAGAGTGGAGCGTACGTATCACTTCAGTGTCTGACACTTTCCTTTTCCTTCATCTCAATCTGATCTCCAACTCCAATAAAACCTATCAGGCAGGTTGATTGAGTATTGATCCACAAATACAAATACTATAATGGAGAGTGTGCCACCGTTCCTGAGCAAGACGTACGACATGGTGGATGACCCTTCCACCGACTCTGTGGTGTCGTGGGGTCATAACAACAACTCCTTTGTTGTTTGGAATGTTTCTCAATTCGCCACTCACATCTTGCCTAACCATTTTAAGCACAACAACTTCTCCAGCTTCGTCAGGCAGTTGAACACTTACGTGGGCATTTCCTTTTTTCATTTTATTTATTTTCTGTTTTGGGTGATCGATCGCTGTTCTTTTCTGCTCGATTTATATTTCTGTTTTATTAATTACTTTTTTTGCCTTCTCGTTGATTGATATGAATCTCCAATTTCTGCTCAGGTTACACCTTCATTGGGTATGCTAGCTCGACTTTATTAAATTTGGATTACCAACGCAAAATTTTCGTTAGATCTGTGTTCGCACAGTAAGTAAGTTAGCAAAGTGAACTCAAATTTTCCCTCAATCAATATATGTTTCTGCTTTGATTCTTGTTTTCAATTTTTCCCTGTCTCTTGTTATAATAAATTAAGAAGATGTCAATATGTGTGTACGATGAAACCGAGTGTGTTTGGTTTGATGTTGAAACTAGCCAAACTAAAGTTTGGATCCCAACTAACTATTTCTAGCTTCAAAATATGAGTTTACCATGTTTCAAGTTAAACCAAACACGTTCTGAGTTTCACCTTTGATAAAAGATGCTGTTGGTATATCTTTCCCCTTTCTCTCTCTCTTTCTCTTTCTCTGCAGTAGAATATAGTTTCTTAGTACTTATTCCAGTAAATTCAGTATTAATTATGAAAAAACTACTAATGTAAATTTTGGATTGATGCCTCAATTAATACGACTTTCAGCTTGTCTTTATGCAACATGATTGAATCTGTATTTGCTTTATGTTTGGCAGCAAATGCAGTTAATAGTCAGCTGTCATAGGGTATAGTAATAATTATGCTATTAATAGTTCAAGGTCCTCTTGCTTTGCTAATTGCTGCCCATTTCTTTAGGGTGTGTTTGTGAGTTTAGAGAGGAGGGAAAGGAAATGATTGGAGGGAGAAGGAATTGGGGGAGAAGAGGAGGGAGGGACTTTGTAAAATACTCAAACTCACAAACACAAAGGGGGGAAAGGCTTCAATAAACCCTTCCCTTCCCTCCCTTCCCCTCCAAAATTCAACTCACAAACATACCCTTAGAGTCACTGGTTTTAGTTTCTTCAAATGGAGTCAATATCACCAGTGAGTTCTGTTATTAATACACATGAACAATGATTATGATATATTAGTCAGATGGATAAACTGCCACAAATAATGGTTTATTGGCTGGTGATACCAGCTTACAGAGTTACAGGGTTTATCCTTCATTGGCAGTAACTGCAATTGAGGTAACTGCAATACCAACTAAAGTCCTAAACACTGGATTAAAGACAATGCTGTAAAAAAAAAAGACAATGAAATAACAGGATCTTAGATTCTGGTAAACATAGGGCCCCTAGTAGGCACTCTTCAAAGTTAGTTAATTATCACAAAATATGTTCTACTGCTATATAAGAAAACTTACTTGTATCTCATACACTAAAGAGATAATTGTTAACATGCCATCTCCCCTTCAGGCATTAATATTGTTACATTTGGCTTTAATCATGCTGGATGAGCTGTACAATATACACATTAGAAAGTCTTAATCTTTATTCTTTCACCTCCTTTTGATTGACAATCAGGGTTTTAGGAAGGTTGACCCAGACCGATGGGAATTTGCAAATGAAGGATTTTTAAGGGGTAAAAAACAACTTTTGAAGACTATCAGTAGGCGGAAATCTGTTCATGTAAATGGTAGTCCACAACCGTCTCAAGTTCATAACTCACCTGTTGGGGCATATGTTGAAGTGGGGAAGTTTGGGCTTGATGAAGAGGTGGAAAGACTGAAGAGGGATAAGAATGTTCTTATGCAGGAACTTGTCAGGTTAAGACAGCAACAGCAAGTGACTGATAACCAGTTGCAAAGTGTTGGGCAACGTGTGCAGGCCATGGAGCAGCGTCAGCAGCAAATGATGTCATTCCTTGCAAAGGCCGTGCAGAGTCCAGGTTTCTTGGCTCAATTTGTACAGCAGCAGAATGAAAGTAATAGACATATCACTGGTGGCAATAAAAAGAGGAGGCTCCATAGGCAGGAAGAAGATAGTTCAGCCACAAACCATCTCCATAATGCTCTTGATGGACGTGTGGTCAGGTACCAGACTTCCACAAATGAGTCTGCAACTGCATTATTACACCAGATATTGCAAACAAACAATTCTGGAACAATGGAATCATCAATTAAGAGCCCTGATGCATTCCTTATTGACAATGTTTCTTCTGCCATTGCAACAAATAGTATTTCATCCACACAGGTTTCTAATGTGACCCTTTCTGTGGTTCCACCTATTTCTGTGCAGACATGTATGGGAATCGGATCAAAATTTCCTGTCGATTGTATGCCCAAGCCCAACGCCGTATCAGAGGTGCAATCTTCACCTGCCGTGTTGACTGACTGTGTCAAAACTGCTGAATTTTCAGAATTAACTGTGCATAATTGTCAAGATAATGTCTTGGATTTTTGTAAAGTTCAAGGGATAGAAACAGAAAGCAGTTTAGGGGGGGCTGACACTGGGAATGTGGAGGAGATAGATATGATTGCAGCTGTTTTGGATGGAATGCTCTTTGTAGAAGCTGACCATTTTTCATCTGATGCAGGTGGAATTTCTAAACTCCCAGGAATCAATGATGAATTCTGGGAACTGTTTGTAAGGTCAAGCGGCCCACTTACTGGAGACACAGAAGAAATTAACTGTAGCTCTCTAGGATGTGGTTTGACCAAAGACCAGGGTTTGCCTTCAGAAAAGGAAAATGAACATGAAAAAATGGAAAAGATACAGCACGTTGATCATCTCACTCAGCAGATGGGAATTCTTGCAACAGAGTCTTAATTGCATACATATGTTTCTTGCAACTGAAGGTACACTTCTGAGCTTGCAGCCTCGCACATATCATGATAAGCATGCTGGTTCTCATAGTTCCCTGAACCGAAACAAGTGTAAAAATTTCCTTTAATTGTGATCATGTTCAATTGTTATCTTACCTTTATTAATGATGAGAAAATGAGGCAGTGAATAAAAAAAATTTGAAACACAGTGGCTGTGAATTAATACCTATAAAAAAATCAAACCTATTATGGTCATGTATGTTGTGCTAAGATTAGAAAACTAGTATATATATACTTCCATATTGTGTTACAAGAAGAAAGGGAAGGAGTGGAAGGGGGGGTTTACTTTTTTCCTTTATACCTGTGATCTATTTATATATCAAGAATGGCAATTATATGCTTCCTTCGTTTGTTCTTAATATCTCATACATGCAACATACTTGGATTGGATATAGTATTCAGTTAAAACGAATTGGTTAGGGGGAAGAGGAGTTGAAGTTGGGCAGTGTATTAATGTTTTAGTTTCCAACGCTCTTCTGTTCTTCATTCCTACACAGGTTGAGGTCTTTTGCTGCTTGGCATAAAGAGAGACATCTTACATCTACGAAGATGTCATGTATGTGTTTTATTTGTCATTTGGGGCTTAAAACCATATGAAGTCTACGAAACTTTCTACTTCCTATATTCTTAAATTATGTGTTTTGAATTTCGACAATTATGTGCTTTCTTTCCAACACTTGATTCTTGTCGTTGTCGTTACCACAAATAGTATATTTCTTACTATTCCCTCCTCAGTCCTCCCTCTTCCTATGGTGCGGTAGTATTTCTGTGGGGGTGTTCACTGACTATAATCTTTAGGTTACCAATAATATAATAATTTATTTTTGGTTAAAATATGTTTTTTATATCCCTTTAAAATAATCGAGTTTTGCATATGGTCCTTATAAAATATTATTTTTCATTTTCATCAATGATCGTCCTTATTAGTTACGTGATAAGCTAAAGAATTGTCACGTATGCATGAGTTCTATTATGTGGTAATTTTTTAGTTTACTACATCACCGATAAAGATATTTTTCAAAATTTATAACTTTGTGTAAGGATGCAAATGAAAATAAAAATTGCATAAGGACTCAAATCAAAATTTACTTATGCTAGAGAGATCAAAAATATATTTTATCCTAATTTTTTATAAATTTTTCACACTATTTTTAATGATTATTCTTTTTTTTAAAATGCCAAACCATGTTTTCCTTTTTATAGTCTTTACAAACTTCAGCAAGGATCACTTCTTATTCATCACATCCCCTCAGCTGAGCAAACAACAGATATACTCACCATACTTTTGTCTCAATCCGTTTTTAACAATTGCAGGTTCAAACTCAGGGTGAAACCTCCACCCTTGAGTTTGAGGGGGGATGTAAAGGATATTAACAGAAACAGTTAGAATAACTTTCAGTTATCAATTTATTCTGTTATAGTTAGCTTTAACTACCTCTATTCTTTCTTCATCTATAAGTATTGTATTTTGTACTCTTTCTAAATCAATCAGAATAGAACTCATTTTCCCATTGCCTTTTACTTTCTCTCAAACACAAACCTCTCCTTTATTATTACTACTCAAATACCTTTAAAGAGATACCTTTAAAGAGAAGAGGACTCAAACTATCTCATCGCAGAGTTCATGATGTGAAAAAGAGTACTTCTACAAGGTGCAAATGTCTCTCCGATGACTGAACCGTCCGATTATAAAACACATAAATTAACGTCTGATATAACTTGTATACCGATACAATTTTTATTTTGTGTACCGTAAAATTTTCCTGTTATTAAAGTCCAATCAACAGGGTTAGTTTAAGCGTGATGTATGTCTAATTTTCTTAACAATGACTCTGGTTCGAGTATTGGACGAAAAACTAAGAGATAATCTCACCATGATATAATATTTCAGACTCAAGCAAAATTATTAAAGTCCATTCATAAATTCAAGATTGTAAATTAACTGAAGAATTATTATTTTAGTATTTTTAATTTAAATTATTATTGAGCGATGATAGTTCTTTCACGAGTAAATTAGCACTTTCCCCCTCAACTTTTATAGCGCCTTGCAGTTTCGTCCCTGACTTTTTCAAAATAGCACTTTAATCCCCGTAAGATGCATTTTGGTCCTTAACTTTATTAAAGAAACATGCACTTTAGTCTTTGATTTTATTAAAAATATTCATGCACTATTAGGGACTAAAATGCATTTTTTAATAAAATCAGGGACTAAAGTGCTATTTTGAAAAAATCAAAGACGAAACTACAAGACGCAGTAAAAGTCGAGGACGAAAGTGCTAATTTACTCGTTCTATCATAGGTAATAATATATAATAATCTTGTTTTTCTACAAATTTATTAGTTACATAATATTTCAATATTATAAATTATTTATTAATTTTTCATAAAATATTTTGGAGAATATAATCTATGATAAAGTTTACAATATTAAATTCCGACTGTTAAATCCTAAAAGGCTCTCATGTTGGATCTTCACTAAATACAAATGAGTCTTTATTATTAGCCCAAACAAGATTATCTGATAATAGAAAATACACGTAGTTAATATAAAAAAAATAGTTAATATAAAAAAAATAGAAGGCCAATCCTAAAAATAACACAACAGTAACAAATTAGTCGCCATCCACACTTTAATGACCAGTTTTTAAGTAATATTATTTATTACTCTCTATTTCACAAGAAAGTTAATCAGAGTCCAACTAATATAATTTTATCGCATACCAAGCGCGTCTCAAATAGAAAAATGTGAGTATACTACACGTCTTATTTTGCAAATATAGTGGTAGTATTTTAAATCAAATTACAACTTACTCATTTATTTCAACGATATGAGTCGTTAATTAACGAATCGAACTCAAATAAATGCTAAAATATACTGTAATCTACAGCGACTAAGTCCATTATTCCGAGTCAATTAATGACCCATGACTGTATAAGTATTATCATTATTTTAAAATCAGAAACTTCAAGGTAAGTTGATTAAGGCTATTAATTTAATTACATGCAGTACTTAAAGTCACCTTTGTATGATTAACGGTTTTTTCCATAGGACAGTAAAAAAAAATGAAAGTTTTTTTATTAAAATAGAAAATACTTATATATATTATTTATTTATGTTTTTAATGTAATTAATTTTTTTTAATTTTATTCCTGACTGATGTTATTAAAATCCTATAATTAATTAGGAGTCAACTACCAACGGGGGTTGGTTCAAGTGGTACGTGCTTGATTCCCCTTAAGCAAGGTCTCGAACAGGATTGTCTCCCATGGAAGATACATGTGTTTAAACCAAAAAAATTAGGAGTCAACTCAACTAAATAGTTAAAGCTCATGTCTGACTTGCAAGAAAAAAATATTTAAGTTTGTTTTATTTATTTAAACAAATTAAATATAAAATTTGAGCTTAATTTTTTTGGTGAAAAAAATTTAAGGTGGGGGGGATTGTGCCCCGGTCTAAGGCAGTGAACAAGGTCGACCCAACATATATGTAGGTCTAAAGTAAATTATAAGATGGAGGCCTAATTCTAAGAGATTTTTTTAATTATCATCTATTAATTAATAATTAGTAATATTTTTATATTTGATATAAAGATTTTATTAAATTTTGGGTAAAATAGGTTTTTAATCCTTATAAATTTAAGTATATTTGGGTTTTCATTCTCATAATTTAAAACCAATGTGTTGAGTTTCTCTTTTCTTAGAATCACATCAAATTAATCGATCCTTAACACCCCTCTCGCTAGAGACTAAAAATACACCTGATAAGAAATATTAGAGACTAAAAACACGTGTTTAAAAATTAATTTGGGGTGATTTTAAAAAAGAGAGAGATTCAATACAACAATTTTAATTTTGAGAACAAAATTTATTTATTTAATTTTAAAAAAAATACAAACATATTTACCCATAATTTTAATATATAAAATATATATAAAAAAATTGAGGCCTTGTAATAGGGGAGGCCTAAAACGATTGCTTTACCGGCCTCCCCATAGGGCCGGCCTTGACAGGGAAAGGCCCCGAACTCAAAGAACACTTACCGACATACTTATATTTAGCTCCACAAAGGACGAGTGGGGTTAATATTTCAAAACAAGTACCTTCTTCATATTCATGAGTAGATACTCTACTCATCATTATTCAATTTTAATTTTATTAAGTTTATCATAATGAGAAATGCCATTTTCAACATTAATTCACTACATCATTTGAACAAAACAGTTTTGATATAGTCAGGGACGGATCCGGGATTTATAGGAAGGGGGCCGATTTTTTTTAATAATAAATATTAAATAGTAATCAAATTCATCATATGTTTTATTTAAATTATACATATAGTACATTCATGTTATAAAATTTATGAATAATAACATCTGTATCAAATGATTTTTTTGATAGAAATCATTTAAAAAGATTAAATTTCAATAATAAATATTAAATAAAATCTATATTATAAAAATTAAATATATTACACTAATTTTATTTAATTTATTTTTAATTATTACATATATATTGATAATATTTTATTTTATTTATATGTAGTATATATGTAATATAGTGAGGGAGGGGAATGCTTGCCCCCCCCTTACATCCGTCCCTGGATATAGTAACAATAATAAAAATGGATTTTTTTATTAAAAGATAAGAGGAAAGGAAAAAAAAAAGAATATTGTGTATTCTCAACATCTTTTGTGTTTGGTAATTTTATAGGAATTTAATTTATATACACTGTCAGTTTAAATAAATTTTACACAGATATCTAATGGTGTGTTACCATATCATTTAATGAATATGACACATCATGTGTTATTAAATTCAATAAATGATGTGTGGTAGCATATTATTGGATGTTTGTGTAAAGTTACACCAAGTCTTACACCGCTAATAACTCTAGATCGAATGTAATTTTTATTAATCCAACCGTTGTATTATGTTTATTCATCATTTTGATCATCTGTGTAAAATTTCATAAAATTTGAACACTAATAAACTGATAATCAAATGGTCCTTTTTTTTCATATATTTCAAATGTATATATGACGTCAATTTTGAGACATCTCAATGACATATCAAATAATTTCATATTAATGTAAAATTTTATATGTATGATCTATATGATAATAACTTTCAATCCAACGGTAGATTACTTAATACGATGATCTGTTAAAAAGTTATTCGGCAGTGTAAGTCTTGGTGTAACTTACACCGGTGTAATCGCTGAATTGAATGGATCATTGTATTAATAATCCACCGTTGGATTAAAAGTTACTATCATATAGATCATACATATAAATTTTACTTTAATTCGAAATTATTTGATATGTCATTGAGATGTCTCAATATTAATGTTATATATACATTTGAAATATATGAAAAATTCCAACCATTTGATTATCAAGTTATTAGTGTCAAAATTTACGAAATTTGGCACATATAATCTTGATGATGAACAAATACAATTCAACGGTTGGATTACTAAAAAACATATTCAATTTGTAATTATTAGCGGTGTAATACTTGGTGTAACTTACACCGGTGTAATTATAACCCTCCTCATATATATATATATAGAGAGAGAGAGAGAGGAGGGTTCAACTTACACTGGGATAAGTTACACCAAGTATTACACCGCTGAATACTTTTTTAATGGATCATTATATTTAGTAATTCACCGTTTGATTGAAAGTTACTATCATATAGATCATACATATAAAATTTTACATTAATCCGAAATTATTTGATATGTTATTGAGATGTCTCAAGATTAACGTTATATATACATTTGAAATATATGAAAAATCCAACCAGTTGATTATCAAGTTATTAGTGTCGAAATTTTACGAAATTTGACACATATAATCCTGATGATGAATGAACATAATTCAACGGTTGGATTATTAAAAAACACATTCGATTTGTAGTTATCAGCGGTGTAATACTTTGTGTAACTTACCTCGGTGTAAGTTGAACCCTCCTTTTATATATATATATATATATATAACTCATTTTTTAAGACAAAACATGCATAGATCATATTATTTACATCATTGTTTTTTATATTTTAAATCAAATAATGATATAAAAATATTTTTTCTAACATTGAATAGTCTTCATTGAAGATATATATTGCTGAATTTCAAAAAATATATTATATTAATTGATTACGTAAATGTATATTTATTGTTGAGAAATCAATTGGAGATAATCAATTCGAAATAATTAAAATTTAAATAGTATTAATTTTTTTATTTAGACTACATGTATTTTTTATGAATTAAAATAATTCAACATGAGAGATGTGTATCTTTTATAAAAGACAATTATACTGTACATAAGATATATATTAAGTATGTAATACTTGAATTAACGACTTGTTACTTATACACTGTCATCTGATTTAATTAACTGAATTTTATAAACCGTATTTGATTTGATTGAGACCATAATTCACGTTCATTCATAGTAGTATACTATATCTGTACGTAAGCAATACGGTAGTCAGACGGTGGAAGGTGCGGTGGAAATTAATCCATCAAGGCTTCTTCTGTCTGATCTCTGGACTTTGAAGTTTGAACGAGTGCAAACGTACGTACGTAAGCGAAGAAGCGACTTTAATGAGCTTGAATTGAAATTCAATGGAGTTCCATAATCATATAATAATCATCATCAATTAAATGCTAGCTCCTGTGAATCATATACATATATGTAACATTGTAACGTAATTAATGATTTTGTATATATCTGTTTAATTTGTTATTAATTTTTATCAATGTTTGTTATTTTGATATTATAATTTTACTAACTCATGGATTTTAACGTGACACGAGACTTAATTAAGTAAATTTATTTTTTATGAGAAAAAATTATTTTACTTTGAACAAAGTCGTAGGAATAACAAATTTTCCTTAGATGAAATCGTGACAATTAAAAAGGTTCCAGGATAAACTCATAATAATCAATTATTAAGGGTGAAAAATAAAGGCTCATACATACAAAAAAAGGTCTTGGAGAAATTATTTTGGGAGACCTAAGGAAATGTTATGAGATTTTTAATGGAGAAATTATCAGGAGATTAAGACAAGAGGCCCAAATTATATATGGAAAGGAAAATCAACATGATTTTATATAGCGGAATTTGACCATCATGGAAATTATATACTTGTTATAAAAATTGATGGAGAAATATATGAGAGGAGTGAGAAAGACATACACATGGTTTCCAATGATTTAGTAAGAGATCGGCACAAATCCTAAGTTAGAGGTGGAAATACATTTTAAGTACCTAAGGTCCTTCATATAAAATGGTAAAGAGATAAAAGGAATATAATTATAATATAATCATTAAAGAAAAATTAAGGTAGCTCCTGTTGTAAAAAAAATATTTAAAAGCAAAGAAATATAAAGAATTGTCCAATTGTGAGAGGTAGAGAGAGACTCGCAGAAATTATATAGCCCAAACAATGAAATGATATTTGGAGCTAAATATTTATTTTGAATTTAATACATGTTTTTGATATTATGGTGTTGCGCATAATCTATATATATCGTTAACTCTGTGTAATAGAAGAAAAATTGACTTAATTAATTATTGCTATTATTTGAGCTAGAACGACTTATCTCAAAGTCATAGTTACGGGTCACGGCTATTGGTTTGGTGTTACTGCAATAAAAAATCATGATTTTATAGAATTAATTTTAAATTATTTTTATTCCAATTTCTTTTATAAAACGTATATCACTCATTAAAATGATTGATCTCTAAATAATTATATTTAACAGTCAACCAAATCAACGCTTAAAGTTTTCACTCCCAAACGAGCTGAATTCCAGTAAAAAAACTCGATCCCTAAGTGGTTTGGCTGTAGATAATAGCTTCACCTTAATACTATAATAAAGAAGAAAAAAAGAAATTAATTAATTAACCATAACACAAAAGTCAAGCTCACGGCTTGAAAAGCCATCACTCATCTAGAAGAGACAACATCACAACACTTGATTTACTACCATTATCCCTTTTTCTCTGAATATCCCGTTTCCTTCAGAGTCAATTGAATTGATCACCCCTTACATTATTTAATTAAACCTCATTATGAAATCCATGTATTATAAATAGGATGCTCCATTAAACCCAAAAAACATCACAATAAGTAGTAATTCTCTACTCCTCCCATCCTTTTTGCTTTAATTTGGTGTGACAACTAACTAGATATGGATACACTAAGTTGTGCACTTATCTTCCTAATGACATGTGTTGTTATACAAGCTTTTCATTCCCTTGCAGGAAGAAAACACAAGCTTCCACCAGGACCTTTCCCTCTTCCCATCATTGGAAACCTTCTTGAAATGGGAAACAAACCTCACAAATCCTTGGCCAAGCTTGCAAAAATCCATGGCCCTATACTTCATTTAAGCTAGGCCAAATCACAACCATAGTAATCTCTTCAGCAGATTTGGCTAAAGAGGTGCTCCAAACCCATGATTCCTTACTTTCAGATAGAACTGTCCCCCATGCTTTAACAGCTCTCAATCATGATCAATTTGGTGTGGGATTCCTCTCTGTTTCACCAATTTGGAGAGACATGAGAAGGGTATGCAAAAACCAACTATTTGCCAACAAGAATCTTGATGCAAACCAATTCCTTAGGCGCAAAAAGGTAGAGGAACTCCTCAATGATGTCCATCAAAGCAGCATAATTGGTGAAGCAGTGGATATTGGAAGAGCAGCTTTCAAGACTTCAATTAACTTGTTATCAAATTCAATTTTCTCTTTAGACTTTGCAGGTCATGCCACAGGGGAAGAAAAAGAGGAGTACAAGGATATAGTGATGAATATGGCCAAAACTGTGGGATCACCAAACATGGCTGATTTTTTCCCATTATTGAGGATCATTGATCCACAAGGCATCAAAAGGACCTATGCTTCTTATATTGACAAGTTGTTTCATGTCTTTGAAAACATCATTGACCAAAGGTTGAGGTTGAGAGCAGAGGCAGGTTATGTCACCAACTATGACATGCTAGACACCTTGCTCGACCTTTCTCAAGACAATAGCAAGGACCTCTTGGACAGAGAAAAGATTAAACATTTACTACATGTATGTATTTTTCAATCCCTTACTAATGAGAAAACGCTTTCTGTTTTCATTTCCTATTTACTAAAATTCAGAAAATGAAAACAGAAAACGTGTCGGTTTGATTTGCATTTTATTTCATGTTTCCATTTCTATTTCCTGTTTTCTGGAATTTTACAAAGGAAAAAATGAAAATACTGGAAACAAAAATTTGCCGTATTTCCAATTTTTCTTTTGAAAAATTTCAAAAAACAGAAAACAAAATGAAAATAGAAAATGAAAATGTAAACCAAACGTACAATTTTAATTGTATGCCTTACCATTGCTAAATTAATTTCTCACTAGTCTAACAATATGTGGTTAATTTATAAATTTAGGATCTACTTGTTGGGGGCACTGATACAACTACATATACATTAGAATGGGCTTTGGCAGAGCTGCTTCACAACCCAAATACCATGACAAAAGCCAGAAAAGAGCTTGAAGAAACAATTGGAATAGGGAACCTAGTTGAGGAATCAGATGTTGCTAGACTCCCTTACTTACAAGCAATAATAAAGGAGACCTTGAGGTTGCACCCAATAGCTCCACTTTTACTCCTCGGAAAGCAAAGGCAGATGTGGAACTCAATGGCTACACCATCCCAAAGGGTGCACAAATCATGGTGAATGAGTGGGCTATTGGGAGAGACCCAGCATTTTGGGAAAATCCAAACTTATTTCACCAGAGAGGTTTTTGGGGTCAAAAGTTGATATCAAGGGTCAGAATTTTCAGGTCACACCATTTGGCAGTGGAAGGAGAATATGTGTTGGCATGCCATTTGCTACCAGGGTGTTGCCCATGATGTTGGGATCATTAGTAAATTCTTTTGATTGGAAGCTTGAAAATGGTATGAAACCAGAGGAAATGGATATGGATGATACACTAGATGGACTTGCCTTGAGGAAACATGATTCCTTGCGAGTTATTCCAATCAAAATAAGTAATTAAAATGGCATGCAAATCTACTTGTAAAGTAGTCTTTCAATAAATGTTTCCTAGCTGGGGCAAATTGGACATGGTGTTCTTAATTATTGTTCTTCATGAATTAGTAGCCTGTTTAAATAAGATAGACACAGCAAGTGTGTTTGTTATATATATATATTATCATATTTTAAATAAATTAGGACATATATGGTGATACATAATTCTCCAATATATATACTTGATGAGAGCTGTTAATCTAAGGACAAAAATTCACACATCATTTGGTAAATGAATTTCAGAACATGCTTTAATTAGCAATTAGCTCAACAAATACTCGCTCTTCAAGGATTTAGCTAATGTGCACCGTATCATCATACACATAATTTAGTCAGAATTTAATTATAAAATTATAAATTTGCAATAGGAAATTAATGTGTAGTTAATTAATAGACTATTTGTAACTAATCAATAACTTAATCATTCTTAGGAGAATTCATAGGTTTTTTATAGCCAAATCCCAGTTTTCATGTTCATGTTTATATGCTGCTGTGAAGCGCTATAAGTGATGATAACTTAACCAGAAGTCAGATCCAACATACTCGCTGTTATATTAGCATTTTTTATTAACTTTATCACGTTTCTTTCTTTCATCATCCCGTTCTTTGGTCAAAAACATAACATCATGTAATTTCAAACTTTGATCAATGCATCATCCTTCGTATTATTATACTTTTATATCAGAAATACACGTTAACGCAAATTTTCATTGGGAAATCAATTGGAGATTGGAATGACTTGAAAAGTTGAAAGTAAACAAAAAACACTAACGAGAGTCACAAGTGTCACTTATTAATTAATAATTTTAAAATGAAAATTTTAATTTCTTACTAAACTCAATTTTATAAAATGTAATTTATCAAAATAATTTTACAAACTCAAATCTAAACATATATATACTATGACATAGGCCGTTATATTGTAGATGACACAAACCTAGAGTCCCAAACAACACGCTAATCCTATTACCATTTTGTCTGGCTATATATATGTTATTTATAATTGGTAGTCAATACTGAATAACCAATGACTAAGCATTTTTTTTTTGGGTTTTGAAATCAGAAGCTTTAAAATAAGTTGATTACACTATGCCAAATTTAGGATATAAGAGCACTTACTTTAGGGCGCTTCCGTGTTTAATAGTGTCTAAGATGAATGGTTTAACTTCAGGGCGCTTCAAATTTGGTCGGAAGCGCCCTTAAGGTATAAAGTGGAGGGCGCTTCGTTGACGCGCCCTCTTAGTAGTGCCTAATTTTTTTTTTTAATTTTATGTTCAGGGCGCTTCCTTGAAGCGCCCTCTTATTTCAAATGTCTTTTAATTTTATGTTCAGGGCGCTTCAGGGAAGCGCCCTAGTAAAAAGGTATTAAGGGCGCTTCATGGAGCGCCCTCACGTTTTGCGTTATTTAATTTTTTTTTAAGTCATGTGCAGGGCGCTTCAGGGAAGCGCCTTAATCCTCTTACTAGGGGCGCTTCCCTGAAGCGCCCTTTTTGTTTTTTTAAGTCTATTATGCAGGGCGCTTCCCTGAAGCGCCCTAATACTTGATTACTAGGGCGCTTCACTGAAGCGCCTTGGTTGTTTGCCAATATAACTCCCAGATCTGTTTTTTCCCCCACACTTCAGATTCTCTCTCACTCTAAAAACCCTTTCCTCCTCCTTCTCTCCTCCGTCCGTCCTCTCCTCCGTCCCGTCCGCCCTCTCCTCCGTCCGTCCTCTCCTCCGTCCGCCCTCTCCTCGTTGCTGCGAGCTTCTCCGTCGCGAGCTCCACCGTCTGCCCTCACTGCCGTTGCTGCGCGCAGGATTTCCTCCGTCCGCGAGCTCCACCGTCTCCTCCATCCTCCTCAGCCGCTGCTACAAGGTAAGCTCCTCCACCTCCATCTTTCTATTATAGGTAGTTAGGGTTTTTAATTTTCTGCAACTGATGTTACTTACTGCACCCCATTGTTTACTATTTGCACCATTTTTTTTGCTGCAACTGATGTTACTGACTACACCCCATTGTTTACTATTTGCACCCTTTTTTTCCTGCAAACTGCTGTTACTGTCTGCACCCCGTTGTTTACTATTTGCACCCTTTTTTCCTGCAACTGCTGTTACTGTTTGCACCCCGTTGTTTACTATTTGCACCATTTTTTGCTGCAACTGATGTTACTGACTGCACCCCATTGTTTACTATTTGCACCCTTTTTTTCTGCAACTGCTGTTACTGTCTGCACCCCGTTGTTTACTATTTGCACCCTTTTTTTCTGCAACTGATGTTACTGGCTGCACCCCTTTTTCACTATTTACACCCTTTTTTCTGCAACTGTTTTACTTGCTGCACCACTGTTTTTACTAGTTGCACCATTTTTCTTTTTAATTTTTGTTATGGTATTGATTGTGTTAACATTGTTGTTATTCATATTGATGTAATTGATAATATTAACATTGGAAATGTGTTGTATAAATTTGTGATGCTTAAAAAAATAAAACGGAAATGCTGCTGAAATTTTTAGAATTAATTAGTTATGCATGCATGTAGTAAATTAATTTGTCATTACAACTAAATTATGGTTGTCTTTAGAGTAAATTTTTAATTGATTTGGTGTTTTGTTGATAGAATATGGATCGTTCTTGGATGTTTGCAAACCGTTTAACAAGTGAGTATGAGGAAGGAGTGGAAATGTTCATTAAGTTTGCCGTTGACCATGCAACAAATCCTAGAAAAATTGTGTGTCCTTGTACGAAGTGTTTTTGTTCTAAGCAACTAAGTGTAGCGGAGTTGAGGAACCATCTTTTCTGTTTCGGAATTGATAAGAGTTACATATGTTGGACATACCATGGTGAGACTATAATTGAACATAGTGGTGAGGGAGAGAATAATGTCAATGTGGAACCTAGTGATAATGAGTTTGGGACCGGATGGGATGATTGTGACAGAATTGACGATATTCGAAACGTCGTTGAAGAGGACCTTAGAGATTGCCCAAAGATGTTTGATACCCTGGTTAGTGATGCAGAAAACCACTGTACAACGGGTGCACCAAGTACACAAGGTTGTCCGCGGTGTTGAAGTTGTATAATTTAAAAGCATCAAATGGATGGTCTGACAAGAGTTTCACAGATTTACTGACATTGCCTAAAGGAGATGTTGCCGGAGGACAATGTGCTGCCTAACAGAACTTATGAGGCAAAGAAGATGTTGTGTTCTATTGGGATGACTTATGAGAAGATTCATGCTTGTCCCAATGATTGCATTTTGTTCAGAAATGAGCATGCATCATTAAGTGAGTGTCCTAAATGCAATGAGTCTCGTTATAAGAAAGAGACTTCACCAGCAAAGGTGGTTGGTATTTCCCCATAATTCCAAGGTTTCGAAGGATGTACCGTAGTGTCATCGATGCAAAGAACTTAACATGGCATGCAAATGAACGAGTCAAGGATGGCATGTTGAGGCATCCCGCTGATTCTCCACAGTGGAGGAAGATAGATGATGAGTACCCCTCTTTGGGGAGGAAGCAAGAAATCTTCGACTTGCCTTATCAACAGATGGGATGAATCCTGCATGGTGTCCAATCTAGTACCCCACAGCACATGGCCGGTGTTATTGATGATTTATAATCTACCTCCATGGCTTGTATGAAGCGCAAATACATGATGTTGTCCATGTTGATATCTGGGCTCAGACAACCGGGTAATGATATAGATGTCTACTTGGCACCATTGATTGAAGACTTGAAAGCTATGTGGGATACTGGAGTAGAGGTCTATGATGGCTACAAAGAAGAATCTTTTAGTTGAGGGCAATGTTGTTTGGAACGATTAACGATTTCCGGCCTATGGTAATTTGTCTGGCTATAGTGTAAAGGGTCAGTGTGCATGTCCGTTGTGTGATGAAAATACTTCCTGGATGCGTTTAGCGCATTGTAAGAAAAATGTATTCCAGGGTCATCGTAAGTTTTTGCCTTTACATCCCATCGTTATAGGGGATGGAAGAAGCATTCAATGGTGAGACCGAGGAGGGGAGGCAACCTTCTCCATTGACGGGTGATGAGTTGTGGGAAAAGGTGGGTAACCTGACCAACAATTTCGGCAAACCCTTTGCCGGGCAACTTGTTACTGGAGGTTGGAAAAAAAAGTCTATCTTTTTGAGTTACCATATTGGAAGTCATTGTTTGTTAGACACTTCCTTGATTGTGATGCATATAGAAAAAATGTGTGCGAGAGTGTTATCGGCACGTTACTGAATGTGAAAGGCAAGACCAAGGATGGGATAAATGCGAGATGGGACTTGCTTGCCATGGGTATAAGGAAAGAATTGGTCCCAGAAAAAAGGGGTTCACGCCACATATCTTCCTCCGGCGGGCTTATACTCTTAGCAAAAAAGAAAAACTAGTTTTTTGCAAGTTCCTGCAGCGAGTCAAAGTCCCAGAGGGTTTCTCCTCTAACATTAGAAATCTTGTATCATTGAAAGAACAAAGGTTGAAAGGTTGTGAAGTCTCATGATTGTCATGTTCTTATGGGTCATCTGGTTCCTGTTGGAATACGCTCCATTCTTCCAAACAAGTGCGCGTTACAATAACTAAATTGTGTCATTTCTTCAGAGCTATTTGCAGTAAAGTGATTGACCCTGTAAAGTTGCCCATGTTGCAAAGACGGATAGTGGTAACACTGTGCGAGCTAGAAATGTATTTCCCCCCCTCTTTTTTTGATATAATGGTTCATCTCACAGTTCACCTGGTTCGTGAGATTCAATTGTGTGGACCAGCTTACATGAGATGGATGTACCCGGTGTTGAACGATACATGAAGATATTAAAAGGGTATGTTAAAAGTTGCAGAAGGCCTGAGGTTGTATGGTTGAAAGGTACATGTTGAAGAAGCTGTTGAGTTTT
The DNA here is from genome assembly GCA_026901365.1 of Sesbania bispinosa. Taxonomy (NCBI): domain Eukaryota; kingdom Viridiplantae; phylum Streptophyta; class Magnoliopsida; order Fabales; family Fabaceae; genus Sesbania; species Sesbania bispinosa. Next base: position 619,612 of record QLOH01000471.1, on the reverse strand, counting down.
GCACAGAATACCTTAGTGGTGTGAACTCCATAGGGCTCCGATCTCTGGACACAAACACAAGCTCGGAATCAGGAGGGATTGGGGCAAATGAAGTCATAGTATTCAAAGAGAGGAATGGGTTCAAGCACACATTTATGTGTTGCACAATGATGATGAGGTAGAGCCGTATGTTGAAATTAACAAGGACGAACTTCGGAACTCGATCCTAACCGAGGAGATAATTGGATCACAAAGGGAACACATCGAAGCTTTATCTCATGGTTTAAGTCGAGGATTTTTCATGAAGCGCACCATAATCCTACTTCAGTCTCTACTAGACTAAGATTTTAGCATATGGCCCAAGTTTGAATGTAATATCATACAAGGCTACTTGATTAATGGCTACACTTTCTACACAAAGGCCCATGATGATAGAACAACAGTCCAAAACAGTGGTGTGACTTAATTGCCCAAGCATTGCACATGTCAAGTGCAAAGATAGAAATCCAGTTTATGGCTAATATGTCATATTTTGGGGTGATTGATCGCATATGGGAATTGGATTATACTCACTTTCGGTTTGCCTGTGTTTGGTTGTAAGTGGGTGACAACAATACTGGTGTTCGGGTCGATAACCTTGGCTTCATGCAGTAATTTTAGGCAAGGAAGGTTACAAAGATGAGCCATTTATCCTAGCATCCCAAGCTCGACAAGTTTTCTATGTTAGTGATCCCGCATATGTGAATTGCCCATAGTCATGTAAGTAACAAATTCAATGACAACCCAAATCTGGATGAAAATCAAGGGGATGATGTTGAAGATGATCCTTTTGTTACGAATCACAGTATTACATGGTGACTCAACAACAGATGATGGGTTGTACCTGAGAGAGGACCATAATGAGGGTATTTGGGTTAACCCATCAATTCGTCTAAGAAATGTCCCACTAGTGTCAAACTAACTAGAAAAGAAAAGATGAGCCACGTATGTTTTTTACTTATTCAAAATTGCTCCATATTTATTTTGTCTTATTGTTTACCTGGTCCAGTTTATGCAAATTAATGACTTATATATGTTTCTCATGCAGATATCATGTCAGGATCAGATAATGATAACATGGATTCCATACACAGACGTGGGGCAACAATTATGGCCCAAGTCATCAAAGAGCGGAATAAAGGAAACAAAATACAGGTAACCAATTGTATGTTAAAATCAAATTATGTTCACATCAAATTATGTTAACATCAATTAAGGTTATATACTTTGTCCTTTTGTTTAGGTTGCATGGAATGACAGGGGTCAACCTGTTAATCCCGGAGCAACTACACTCAGTAGTTATATTGGTGCAGTTGCTCGAGCAAAGGTACCAATTACCATTAGACAATGGAAGGATGAAGAAGTTCTTCCATTTAAGAACATGATATGGGAGGATATAAAGGTACGTCCTAGCATCCCATCTTTATATCTTAAGATAATTAAGGACACCTAAAGTAATACATTGGTAATTTGTTCTGATTTCTATGTAGTCATGTTTTGACATTGATGAGTCCCACAGAGGTATGTGCTCATGTTGGCTGGTAAAGAGCAAGATCCTTTAGGTCTGTGTTATCCACCAACCATGTATTTGATGAGAACGGAGAAGTAATCCCACATCCTCCTAAGAGATATGAGGATGTAATATCACAGGAGCAATGGGAATACTTCGTTGCCCTACAGACACAAGAACGTTTTCAGGTATCGTAATCAACCATATGCTCCATGTTTTTTAATTCCAGTTTGTTAAAGTATATGTTTAATACTTGTATATATAACTCGTTGCAGGAAATAAGTAAGTTAAACAGGAAAGAGCATCGAACCCCGAATATCCATATAGAGCCTCTCGCTTGGGTTATGCTCGACTTGAACAACAAATTGTGAGTATTGTCATTAACAACCCTATACCAAAACAATGTTATTTGTTAGTACTTATAGTAAGTAACTTAATGTAAACAGATAAAAGAAGCGGGTGAGGAGTCTGGCGAAGTGTCACGACATGCATTGTGGAGAGTCGCTCGCATAAACAAGAAAAAAAATGCCAATAATGAAGTCATTGAAGAGGTCTTTACACAATGTGTAAGTATATATTTAGTGTTATTATGTGTTAAATTTAGGGTTATTTTTGAATCATTGAGTTTACGATTTCACATTTTGGATATCAGGAACAAATATTATCCCAAGCCGACGAATCTTCTCCTTCTGATGAGAGAGAAGTTCTCGACAAGGTTCTTAAGAAAGACACATATAAGGACGTGTTCGGGGTATGGGTTTTGGTGTATATCCTGGCCAATATTTCAAGCGTTCGCCTAAACCCACCCAGAGAAGAGGTTGTTGTTTCCAAGAGAAGTATGATGAAATGTATGACAAATACCGGGAAATGCACGATGGTTATCAAACCATACAAGAACAACTTGCCCAAAATACAAGAATGATTGAAGAACTTACGAGACAACGGAGCATGCTGGTTCTAACACATCTCCCAGACTCGCCTTCCTGTGGTAATTTATTGTTTATATTTTTGTTAACTATTTTGTTTATTCCACACTATTTATCCATAAACATAATTACTTACCTCAATTGTTTAGGGCATTTTTCAATGCATATTATATTTGGGAGACACTGTCTTGAGAGTGGTTGGTAAGGGGAAAGCACACAATTACCGGACCAGATGTTACACAGTTGCCCTCTTCCCCTCCGACCAATTGAAGGTGATGGTTCAAGTCGCTACTGACCCACATGCACCCCTTCCATGCCCAGATCGTTTTGGGGAATTGAATACTGTGGAGGATGCGTTAGGGTGTTTCGTGGCTTGGCCATGTACTTATATTGATTGGATGCATTGGTATGTGTATAGTTTTATTTATGTAAAAAGTTTACTAATATAAGTTCAATTTCAATTACTAATCCTTGAATATGTTGTATTTTAGACTCCCAGACCTCTGCAGCGGCACCACCTATGGAGACACATCATTCCAATGAATCACCTATTCATAAGTCTCCAATCAGGGAAAGTACTCCACGGGTGGTCACCTCAAAACCCACCGCACCTCCCGGCATGAACCTGCAATTACTTGAAATGTTTTATTCAGTAAAGATTAAAGGAACTGGTTCCACCATCTGCTGCAACATAGCTGCGGGGATTATTCAAGAGGATGAAGTGAACACATACATTGACGAAAATAGTCTCCATGCTTTGTTGTATCGTGACTGGTTAGATGCCACTGCCATAAACATCTACTCCAGGTATTTTGAATTTTAAAATTTCATAGTATGTGATTCTCATTTAATGATAAGTTTGTAAAATTAGTTAACAATATCCAAATTTTTATTGCATAGTTACTTGTACAAGGAGATATTGGTTCCAACTGCCCGCCGCGATAGATATGTGTTCATTGGTCCAGAAATAACCACAGCTTTTGTTTCATCAAGTAAGCATGACAAAGTGCTGGGTAGGATCTTGTACAACAAACGGGGGCAAGATAAGCTCTTTCTGATTCCATACAATCATGACGGGTATGTGACGTAATATTTCAATATAACTAATTATAAACATTGCCTGTTTGACGCATTTGACAATATCATTGTAGGCAACACTGGGTTCTCTGCGCCTTGAGTTTGGTAGATTTGGCAAGGTTTACTTTTTGGACTCCTTGCGCAAAGACCCTACCCATTACGAACCGATGAAGTCTATGATTAATAAGTAAGTTTTTTATGTTAAGTAACATTATACAATCACACTTACATTTGTTTAATTAGAGTTCTCATACATATTATTTGTTTTATTGGTTTAGATCTTTTAAAGAATTCCGAACGCTAAGTGGTTTTCAAACTTCAAAGAATATGATTATACCTGATCCCATTTGGTACCGCATACAGGTAATGTTGCGCGAACTCTTGTGTTCCTTCATAACTTATCATTATGTAACTTGATTTCATTATAAATTATTTTTGTAGTGTCCACGGCAAACTAACAACAGTGATTGTGGCCTTTATGTTATGCGTTTCATGAAGGAGATAATCCATCAAAATGCACTCACTATATCAAGAGAGGTAACTTGGAATTGTTATAAACAAGTATTTTATCCCCATTTAGAACTTCTATTAATGAAATGAAATTTTGGGGTTTTTATATAGTATTTTTGCTCAACACCGATGCCCGAGTTACACTGTGGAGCAACTTGATGAGGTTAGAGAAGAATGGGCAAAACATGTTGTAACCAATTGTCTGTGATTGATTTGTAATTGTTGATGGTAAGTAATTACACATGTACTATTAATATGAAAATGTTGTACAAAGATGTTAACTAATGATAAGTTCAATTTCAATTTTGTATACTTTGATTTGAATGTTATATATACTTTAATGACAAGCACTTGTTTCATGACATGAATTCTGGCTGCTGGTATGGAGTTTTACAGGTGTTTGATAAGTGGGATAACTTGTAAAACAGAGGAAACTCTGCCAAATTTTTTTTGCTTATAATGAGTACACTTATTCATGGTTTAGGATGTTGTTTGTTAAGCATATTCTATGCACTTTTGACATTACTTTCATGACATGCTTTCTGGCTGTTGGTATGGATTTTACAGGTGATTGTTAAATTGGGAAAACTTGTAAAAACAGAGGAAACTCTGCCAAATTTTTTATAGGTTAATAACTAGACTTAGTCTTGGTTAAGGATGTTGTATATATTAAGCATATAATTCAAAACTTTTGAAATTAATTTCAAGGATGAAATTATGGCTGCTGTATTGAGTTTTGCAGGTGTGAAATACTGTATTCACAGCTTCATCTAAATATAGAGCAAAAAAAAAATAGAGCAAAATAAAAAGGGAAGGAGGGCGCTTCATTGGAGCGCCCTGGTTGGTCAGGACAAGGGCGCTTCCTCGAAGCGCCCTCCATATGCACGTCCTGTGCATATGGAGGGCGCTTCAAGGAAGCGCCCTTGTCCTGGCCAACCAGGGCGCTTCCTTGAAGCGCCTCCTCACCTGACACATTGCCAGAGGGCGCTTCCGTGTTTTTCAGAAGCGCCCTTGTTTACTAACTTCAGGGCGCTTCTGGGCACGCCCTCGTTTTAACGACGAAACAAGAGCAGTTTCTACGAGGGCATACGGAAGCGCCCTTTTATGCTACACGGAAGCGCCCTTAAATAGCTTTTTTGGCATAGTGTTCAGGCAATTTAAATTTTTTTTCCTCGTGCAATGGATGTTTGTACGTGGCTTTGTACTAATAACAGAGAATAATGGTTTTTCAAGGAGTTGAAATGAAATTATTTCTATTAATATGTTTGTAAGTCATACGATTCAACTTTCAGATATTAATTTTAAAATTAAAGTCAATTGGGGGGTTCATCTAATTTCTCGCGGATCTTAATTTGTACGCAAAATAATGAAGAAAGAAAGTATGGAACATGCTTATCAAATCGGATCGGACCGGCCAGTTCAATTAGTCCGATCGGGAACCGGCCTGATGTCCGATCCATATAATTCTGAAAATCGGCCAGTTTCAAAACCAGTGGGAAACCGGTCGAACCGGTAAAGAATCGGTGCCAGAAAATCGGTTGAACCGACCAATTTCAAAGAAAATCATTTTTTTTAGTTTTTTATTTTTATTTAATCTAAAATATTTTAAGATAAATAAAAATAACCTTTTTAAGGATTACACATGAATATTTATTATTTAGTCAATATTATGAATTTTTTATCATATAATACATATAATAAAGTCTTTATATTAATTTATAATCTTATATATCTTGATTTCTTTTGATTTTATCTTATTTATTACTTAAAAAATATTATATAATATTAAAAAATATATTTAATTATTACCGATTCGACCACGGTTGAACCATTGAACCGTGGAACCAGTACCCTTTACCGGTTCAGTTACCGATCGGTTTTAAAACATTGGTACAAAATGAATAAATGCAAAAATTACTATATATTTATTTAGGGTTGAAATTAGTCAAATTTAAATTTAAATTTTTTAATACAATTATTTTTCCTTTCTAATGTTGAAAATGTGAATTACATACTATAAGCTTATGTTTAGTTATGAATTCAATTTCTAAGAGGGGAGGGGAGCAAAATCCCTCGAAAGACTATTTTTGCTCCCTTCCAATAATGAGGGATTTGAAGAGGAGGAGAGGGAGAGCTTAAATTAAATATTAAAAGAGCTTAAATATCCCTACACTCATATTAATACAATTATGTGTTATAAAAAATAAAAAGATATATAAATAAATTAGCTTATTTTCCCTCCTCTCTCCCGAACCAATCTTATAAGGAGTTCATTTTCCATTCCCTACCCCTCCCCTCCCCTCCCCTCCCCTCTCCTTCTCTTTCCTCTTTGAACCAAACAAATAAATATCACCTCTCTTCCCCTACACTCATATTGATACAATTAATGTGTTATAAAAAATAAACAGGTATATAAGTATAATTAACTTTATTTCCATCCTCTCTCGAACCAATCCTGCAAGGAGTCATTTTCCATTCCCTCCCCTCCCATTTCCTTTTCTCTTTAAACCAAACAAATAAAATGTCACCTCACCTCTCCTCCCCTACCTTTCCCTTTCCTTCATTAAAATCACTCCACTTCCTCCCCTCCTTTCAACCAAACAGTGCGCAAGTCTGCCTCTCCTCGCAATTCCATATATCATAACTTCATACATAGAGTAAATTGTCAATTTGGTCCCCGAAAGTGTTGCTCGCTGTCAAGTTAGTCCCTGAATTGACATAAACTAAAAATTAGTCCATGAAACTGTAATTCATCCGTCAAAGTAGTCCCTATGTTAAGAAAAACAAATCTTTCAGGGACTACTTTGATAGTGGTTTGTTAGTTTTAGGGACTTATTTGAATTTATGTACTAAAATTTGAAGGATTAAAATGACAGTACGTATCAACTTACAAGGGCTAAATTATACTTCTGTTAATAGAGGGACTACTTTGACGGATAAAATACAGTTTCAGGGACTAATTTTTAGTTTCTCTTCATGCACATTCAAGGACTAAACTTTGACAGCGAGAAACACTTTCGGGGACCAAATTGACGATTTACTATCATACATATATCGTGATCCTGATCCAACATATATATCTCGCCGAATATTTTTTTTTCTATACACGTCACATATTTGTCTTGTGAAATTAATTGGGGAGACAGATTGAAATAAGTTTAGAATAATAATTTTAAATTATACAGTCAACTTCATTTATTTGAATCGAATTTTATAAAATGGCATTGCTTCCTGTGCCCAAAATAAAAAATCGTAAACCCACACGCAAAAAAATGCCAGGTTCCGCTAATTGTCTGAAATTAATTTGATTTTTTAATTAAAATATAGTAGTGAAAATTATCAATCGTTGACTTATTCTTATGTAAGATTTAATTTCCAACACATTGAAGCTATATTTGTCCAATTTGGAGTTTGACGAATCCCAAACCTTATGTAAACGAAGAGTGAATGATGTAGAATATTGAGTTTCAATAATCATAATATATAATATATATATATATATATAAAATAAGGAAGGTGAATGGCGAAAGATATTAAAATAAACACTTGATTTTATATAAATGTTTCTAACTGATCGATTAACAATCTTTCTCTTATCTTTCCTATATGATATTAATGGAAACAGAAAAAAAAAAAGAAATTATTGTGCGATATAGTTTGAAAGAAGCTATTTGGTTGAATATATGTCGTTGGAATATTTTTGGTAATATACGCATGCCTGATTATATGTTAATTAATTATTATAGATTGGAATTCCAATATATGTCAGTAAAAACTAAAAAATTAAAGGAGGGGGTAAAAATGAATTGAGATGGGGATATCATAAAAAAGCCAGCCTATATTATATAAAATTTATATTAAATATTTTTTTGTGAATAAAATTTATATTAAATATAATAGTGTGGCAAATTTGTGGTTGGAAACTAAAAGCTGTATGTTGTCAGATTTATATCCAGTATGTCCAAAAGTGTTTAGAAGATAAGTTGCGTAATGATTTAAAAGCGTATATAGATAGATAATTTCATTGAGAACTAAGAGTGGTTAAATACGCTTTGCTTTATATATATATATATATATAGGGTGGGGATCACTTACTCCAGGAGTAAGTCTGGGTAAGTTACTCCACTTAATAACTTCTTATAGAATGTGAATTTAACAAATCTATACCGTTGATTAATTTGATATTAATATGATGATTATGCACACCCAATTTTAGATTAACTGGACATTCATAGGTATGTAATTTTAGAGTGAACATTTACTTATATTTTAAAAAGTATATTGCCCGTTAAATTGAAGTGATTTGATGAAATATCAATGATTTTTAAATTTTATAAAATTTTGTAGGCTTGATCTACTCAATGAAAACTGTTAATATGACGGTTGGATTGATGAAATTTAATGTTGATAAGAAGTTATTAAGCGGAGTAACTTTACCCAGACTTACTCCTGGAGTAAGTTGATCCCCACCCATATATAGATATATATATTTGAACACTCTCTCCAACACACTCCATGTGATTGGTTAAAATTCACCACGGGTCGCACCACTTGGGAGTGAGGCCTGTGAATTTGGTGGGACCCATGTGAATTTTAACCAATCACATAGAGTGTGTTGGAGAGAGTGTTCAAAAGAGTGTGTTGCTAACACTCCTTATATATATATATATATATGAGGAGTGCTAGCAACACACTCTTTTGAACACTCTCCTCCAACACACTCCGTATGATTGGTTAAAATTCACATGGGGTCCCACCAAATTCATGGGTCCCACTCCCAAGTGGTGGGACCCATGTGAATTTTAACCAATCACATGGAGTTGTTGGAGAGAGTGGTTCAAAAGAGTGTGTTGCTAGCACTCCTCTATATATATATATATATGGGTGGGGATCAATTTACTCGAGGAGTAACTTTGGCAAGTTACTCCACTTAATAACTACTTTATAGAATGTGAATTTAACAAATCTAACCGTTGAATAATGTGATATTAAATATCATAATTATACACACAAATTTTAGATCAATTGGTATTTCCATAGGTATGTAATCTTATAAGAGACATTTACTTATATTTCAAAAATATATTGTACATTAAACTGAAGTGATTTGATGAAATATTAAATAATTTTAAAATTTTATGAAATTTTGTAGGCTGATCTAATGAATGAAAACTTTTAATATGACGGCCGGATTGATTAAATTCAATTTTTATGTTTGATCGACACACATAATAATAATTAATAATGATAATTATAATTATGAATAAAGATATGAGCAATTGGCTGAGTCTAGGGTTGACCTCGTCTATACAAGGTCATTTCCGAACCTACACTATATATTAGTACTTTCCTCTATACAGATATATAATAGGCGGTAGGAGTGTTCATTTTTTTTTTTTATATATACGCTCTTTTTTGTATATTTATTATTTTATATTTCTCTCCTTTTTATAATATATATGTTTTATTATATTTTTTGCCTTTTCTTTTCTTATTGCACTCACAACTTGCAAGAGGTATATTATATTTATTAAAATGGCCGGAGTGTAACTCCAAAAAGACGTGATTTAATTTGACGTCTTGTTATTTGTAAGATTCGTTTAACTTATTTTAGAGAATTACAAAAAATAATGAATATTATAATTGTTAATTTAAAAGTTAATGATTAAGATTGTAATTAATAAAATATATAACTTGGGTAATCATGAGTATTATGATTACCAGATAATAATATGGATACAGTGAGTTGTGTCCTAATCCCTCCTTTTCACATGCGCTGTCCTACATTCACTGCCTAGCAAGAAGAACCAAATCAAACACCAAAGCTTCCACCACCAGGGCCCTCCCCTTTACCCATCTTTGGAAACCCTCCTCGAGTTGGTGTAAAAAAAGAGCACACACCAATCCCTGGCCCATCTCGCTAAAATCCACGGCCCAATAATGAGTTAAAGCTAGGCCAAGTAACCACCATCATAATCTCTCAGCAAACATGTCCCAAAGAGGTTCTCCAAACCCATGATCTGTTATTTTCAGACCGAACCAACAAGTGACACTGGAGAGTACAGGGACATAGTGGTGAATTAATCTTGAAAGCCGTTGGAACACCAACATGGCTGATTTTTTTCCCAATATTGAAGATGGTTGACCCACAGGGATTAAAAAGCGCTGTGCGTTTTATGTTGGCAAGTTGTTCCATGTCTTTGACAACTTAATTGATCAGAGGTTGAAGTTAAGACAAGACCAACAATGACATTGACTAGGGGTGTCTACGCGAGATTGGATTGGATTGGTTTTGAAGGAAAAATCATCCGATCCGATCATTTTGGCTTTTGCTATTTAGAGTCATCCAATCGGTTTGATTTTCATCAAATCCAATCCAATCCAATCCAATTTTAATCGGTTTGGATTGGATTGGTTTCGGTTTCATATAAACAAAAAAATATATTATTTAAGTTAATTTATAGTAAAATAAAAAACACCCTTTGCTCCAAAAACAAAAAAACTAGTACTCATGTCAATCTTACAAAGCAAATACATGGATACAAATTATCTAAATAGAATTATATATGCTTTCCAAATATCCAGCAATTACCAAAGCTATAAAATAGCCTAATAGAACAACCTGTTGCATCCAAAATACCAATTGGGACAATCCCCAAAGGTGAACAAAATACTACTAAGTCATAAACATAATACAAACTCACAAACGACTTAAACAACACATCAGAATAACTCAACAAATAATCAAATACAATCTTAAAATGTATTAAAAGATTGGATCGGTTTGGATTGGATTGGATCTCACAGCAGAACCGAAATCCAATCCAATCCAGTCAAAAAGTTCGGTTTTTTGCGGTTTGCGATTAATTCGGTGTGCGGTTTATTTGGATTGCGGTTTTTTGGATCGGTTGCTGCGGTTTTGAATGGATTGGATTGGATCTGAACACCCCCTAACCTAACATTGACATGCTAGATGCATTGCTTGACATTTCTGAAGAAAAACAGCCACGAGATGGACAAAGAAAAGATTTGAACATTTACTTCATGTATGTATTCAACTTCCCCTGCCTTAGACACTTATTATGCATTCTTAATATATTTATATAATAATCAGGGGGCAGGTCGAGTGTAGCAAGATAAAGTCTCGTATCTGATATATGATAAACGCAGGTTGAAACTTCACTTATTTCTTTGCGGTGAGATAGATGTACAATTAAGTAGTAACTTTTTGAAAGTCGCTCTCTTTAAGCCCGAAGATTTTCATGTCTTGACTAGGGCTTCGTGCCCTCACCTTAAATTTATATTGAGCAAAAATTATATTTAAAATAAGAGTATAGTTGCTTAATATTCCTCACCACCGGCGGTTAATTTTATTTTATAATACCCTTAATTGTATTTTTGTCCCCTATTATTCCAAATTCACTATGTAGTTCGAAATCTTGATCCCCCTATTCTTCAATTCTATGTCTTAGAGGGACCAAAATCCCGAATTTGGAATAAATAAGAGACTAAAATCACGAAAAAATAGGGGGAGACCAAGAGTGCATTAAGCCTTTATAATAATAGGATCTACTTGTTGCGGGAACGGATACAACTTCAATAAATTAGAATGGGCAATGGCTGAGCTACTCCACAATCCAAATACTCTGTTAAAAGCAAGAAAAGAAATTGAAGAAACTGTTTGGAATTGGTAACCAGTTGAGGAATCTGGCATTGCTAGACTTCCTTATTTACAAGCAATAATAAAAGGAGACCTTACGGTATACATCCACCAGCTCCATTCTTACTCCCTCGGAAGGCTAAGGTAGATGTGGAACTAAATGGCTACATAATTCCAAAGGGTGCACAGGTTCTGGTTAATGAGGTGGGCTATTGGGAGGGATTCAAGAGTGTGGGATAAATCCGAACATGTTTTCACCAGAGAGGTTTATAGGGTCGAAAGTTGATATAAAAGGCCAAAGTTTTGAGGTGACAAGACATTTGGGAGTGGGAGAAGGATATGCCCTGGCATGCCATTGGCTATCAGGATGTTACACTTGATGTTGGGGATCATTAGTGAATTCGTTTGATTGGAAGCTGAAAATGGTATCAAAGTGGAAGACATGACATGAAGATGCAGTACAGGGAAATGCCTTGAGAAAAAATGGAACCATTACAAGTATTCCAATCAAAAAAGGAACCTCATGTAGTGTTTCAATAATAAATGTTGCTGCTTGAGGGGCCAATGAAACGTATGTAAATTAAAAGACAAGTAGTGTAGTGTACCTTACCTACCATTAATGGTTGAAGAAGTCACAATGCTGTTTAAATAATCACCTCCTCTTATAAAAATGAAACTATATATTATTCGCAGAATTTTGTTGTCTAAGGCATGGAGCCATGGTCAAGTGAAACGGCAAGGTGATAATGAATCAAATGTATTAAAAAAAGCATTAACTGTTGTGGTTCCAAATGTGGGTTTTCAATTATATTGATAAAGATTTGTTAGAATTTGCATTATAAAATGTTTCTCTATTGACAATTTCAAACATATCTATTACGGATAGTAGGCAATACAAGCTTTTAGCTACATAAAGTATTTGCTGTTAGTTATTAAGAAAGTGTTTGAAATGACCACGGTTTAAAGCTGAGGTTGGATAAATTACTTTGCACCTCATGATTCTAAACTTTGTGGCTGTGTTGAAATATGAATTACAATAAAGCTAAACGTACATAAAAATACGTACACTCTTTTTACCATAATGCTTTTTTTCTTTTTGCCCCCCTACCCTGTTTTTAGGCGTTTTTTTAGATTTTTTCTTTTTGCCCCCTCCCTCCCTTTTTTTATGCGTTTTTAGCCCCACCCCTTTTTTTACACTTTTTCTTTTTTTAAAAAAATAGTTTTTTATTTTATTTTTATTTATTTATCTCATTAAATAAAATATAGATCAAGAAATACAATAAATGATCACATAAAATTTGTGTTAATCATTCATGTTAACACGAGATTAATTATGTGTCCCGAAACGGTGAACATATTAAAAAAATGAGGTTAATGGTGTGTCTGTTTGTGGTGTAATAGAAAAATGATTTTGGTTAATTGATGTTTGTGAGTTAATTGTAACCCTTAGTAACAACGAGGTTAATTATGTGGTCAGAAGGAAAACAGGTGAACTTATTGAAAAAAGAGGTTAAGTGGTGTATCCATTTGTGGTTAACAGAATAAAATTTTGGTTAATGTGATTTAGTGCGGTTTAATTGTGTGCACAGAAACGGTGGAAGAAGTAGCACATTTGGGTTAATAAATCAAAAATTAACTAAAACAATTTAAAAAAACGTGGTTAATGGTGTTCCGTTCGTGGTTAACAGAATATGATTTTTGGTTAATTACAACTCGGGGTTAATTCTGTGTCAAGAAACTGTGAACATATTTTTTAATGAGGTAATGGTGTATAGATTGATGGTTAACAGAGTTGAGATATTTGGTCAATTGATTTGGTGCGGTTAATTGGTTGTACAGAAACGGTGAATAAGAGTAGACACATTTGGTCTTATAACATCAAAATAGAATAATCATGATAAAAAACTTATTAACCCTTCAAAAAAACACACATTTATTGTATTTTATCTATATTATTATTTATGAAATAAACATATAAATAATAAATATATTAATAAATTAAAAAAAATTAAAAAAATTAATTAAAAAAATGAAAAAGAAAAAAATAGAAGAACAGAAACGGTGAATGAAGTAGTACATTTGGTTAATAACATCAAAATAGAATAATCATGATAAAAAATTTATGTTAACCCTTCAAAAAACACACATTTATTGTATTTTTTATCTATATCATTATTTATAAAAATAAATGTATAAATAATAAATATATTAATAAATTAAGAAAATAAAAAAACTAATTAAAAATGAAAAGGATAAAAATAGAAAAAAAAGGATGAACAGTGCTCCCACATGGTAGAAATGTGGGAGCACTGTATTATGTATGTATATCGCTATTGTATAAATTACATTTATAATATATACCAATTTACACGATTAATATATAGTAGTTTTGGGAAGTAATTAAAAAACACATGTGCTGCAATGTAGACAATGTACTTCAGCTCTTCTCTACGAAGTGATGGAAGATTATCCAGTACGAGACGGAATACTGCCATCTCTGTCCGAAATCGGATTAACATCATTTCTGAGTTGAACTAGTGACGAGGCACCTTGCCGTCTCCCTGCGTGGTTGTCCACAAAGTCACAAAGCTAGAAAATTTAAATGTTACCGCTAGAATTAGAAGAAGTTAAAAGTTTAAACCTAAATTTATCAAATTGAAAACTAATTCCACTCCTCTATAGTTAATAATGGGATGGAAATCACCTCATCTCATATTCTTGGTCCCCTTCTCTATACACATTCCGAATGTGACACAGTCAATTAATTCACAGGTGAAGCTTTTTAATGGTTTCATTTGTTAACCATTTTCATTTACATTTCTCTCTCCAAGTTCTTGCCTCTTCCATCTCTGTTCCTATTTCCCTTATCGTGTCACCTCTCGGGTTTGCTCTGTTTCCATTACCACCATTATCCTCTACTTCATTTTTACCTCTTCCATTATGTCATGTTGTTGGTCGCGGCCTTATTTGATGATGAAAAATTTAAGATGAATTGGGGTGATGTCGGAGTGTTCAACAACTCGAAGGAGTTCGACCGCAGACACTTCAAAACTGTAGTCATGTTCGTGTCGTATCTGTGTCGGACACATACTTAGGGTGATACTCAGGGACGCTTCTACTTATGTTTTACAATTTTTCCTTAATTTTTTAACTCTTTATATACCAATATATATATATATATATATATATATGAAGATATCATAATAACTAGATACATGATAAGCATTTTATTGGGTCTAAAATGACTCAACCTCAATTTAAATATCTCTTTACATTAAGATTTGTGCTTCTATATTACTTTTTTACTAATTTTATATGTTGTATGTATATAGTTGTGTCATGTCTTATAACTTTTAAAATTAGTCGTATCCCCCCGTGTTGGTGTCACCATCGCATCCGTGTCATGTGTCGTATCCAATGTTTTTAAAACCGGACCGGTAATGGAACCGGTTGAATGGTACTGGTTCACGGTTCAATGGTTCAACCGTGGTTTGAACCGGTAATAATTAATATATTTTTTAATATTATATAATATTTTTTAAGTAACAAAATAAGATAAAATCATAAGAAATCAAGATATATAAGATTATACAATTATATAAAGGCTTTATTATATGTATTATATGATAAAAAATTCATAAGTAATTGACTAAAATAATAATATTATGTGTAATCCTTAAAAAATTATTTTTATTTATCTTAAAATATTTAGTAGATTTAAATAAAAAATAAAAAATAAATAAAAAACAAAAAAAAATGATTTTTTTAAAATTGACCGGTTCAACCGGTTTAATTCTGGCAACCGGTTCTTTACCGGTTTTCATCGGTTCTTGACCGGTTCCCACCGGTTATGGAACTAGCCGGTTTTCAGGGTCGTATGGACCGGGACACCAGGCCGGTTCCGGTCGGACCGGTTGAACCGGCCGGTTCGATTTGCTAACTATGGTCGTATCTAGGGATGTCAACGGGGCAGGGCGGGTGCGGGTAGTACCTACCCGTATAGGTACCCGCTAAAATTAACGGTACCCATGCGGGTAATGGGTATTCGCGGGTAATTCACGGGTACCCATTAATGTTTAAGAATTTAAATTTTATTAAACAAAAATAGAGGAGCTATTATATAATAAATTATAATATCATATTATATATAAACACTCATTATATAATACCATACATGTTACATATATTAAATATTATCAAAAATTATTATAAAATAAATTATATCTCATCATAAAATAATAAAAAAATCTTAATATTCAAATATATTTAATAGAAAAATATGTTTTAATGAGTATGCGGGTGTACCCGCGGGACGGGTAGTATAATATCCGTCCTCACCCATTAATAAATATGCGGGTACCCATTGCGGGTATCCGCGGGTGCGGGTTTTTTTTGACATCCCTAGTCGTATCTATGCAACATAATTTGGTGCTCTCTCGGAAGTGAGGGGTGGGGCCGTGCTAGCGGGAGGTGCTATATATGGATCCATGGAGACGGGAAAGGCAAGGGGGAGAAGCGAGTGGCGAATGGGAGATGGGGGAAGAGGAAGATGTGGTGCACCTCCCTCCATGACAAGCATAGCTATCGCACCCCCAAGTCATCAATATCGTGCCTCCTAGTGGCCATTGTTGCCTGTTACACTACTACAAAAATAGCTTTTATATCGGTTAAAAATGGCTTTTAATATCGGTTATTGAGTTGCTATAGATACAGGCGATATAAAAGTCAATACATTTTATATCGGTTAACAACTGATATAAAAACTTTTTTTATATCAATCGAATAACAACCGATATAAAAGGACATTTGTTATATCATGTTTGGACTAATAAACGATATAAAAAGTTATATTTTATATCGGTACTGGAAAAACAACCGATATAAAAAGCCAAGCTTGTATCGGTTTCAGACTTTAACCGATATATAAAAATTCAGCTTGTTTATATCGTTAGACTTTAACCGATATAAAAAGCCAACAGTTTTTTTTTAAAGTTTGCTTTGTTTTTTTTTTTGCTCTCTCCTGTAATTGTTACACACAGAAACCCAGCCAAATTTAGAGAAGAAAACATAAAAACACCAAAAAGCATGATATATATTGAAAATCAAAACAAGTAAAAGCATAAACCATCCCACATCTAAAAACTATATAAAAGCCTAAGATATACGATTGCAAATTAGACATAAGAATAAACTTCTGCAATGTCACACATTGGTATTGTTTAGCAGATAATTTGCCCATCGTATCTGGATATCATCAATTTCCTCTTGAGTGAATGGATCCTGGTTGTTGAATCTCTGAAAGAATGAAATTACATTAAAAGACATTAGGTAGTTAATCAACTATAAAGAAACATAACCTATCTTTGGAAAAATTCAATTACCTCTGTCCATGAATCAACAATGTCCGCTGAGATAATGTTGAGCATATGCCTCATAACATAATAACCACACTCTATGCTCTCATTTATTTTTGACACTACACAAAATACCGAAATAGAATAAAATGAGTGAATATTTAAATGACTTACAATCCAAAATTCTTATCAAGTTCTAAACTTACATGAGGAAAAATCCACGTAGGCTTCTTTGTACTTGTTGAGTGGGTACCTTCCAACATATGACATGCAGCCATAGCTCTGATAGAAAATATCCATATAAAATATGTTATAGATACAAAGTGATAAAATATTTCACAAAGCAAATGCTATACAAAGTAAAAACTTACAAATCAACAAGGGCTCCTCAATTCTTTCTTCAGTTTATTCCACAATGAGCACATAAGATGACACTCTTCTGCCTGAGGACAAATAATCACCAATTGCCAATGGTTCCTGCAAAATTGGATAACAACTTAGAAAAAATCACACATAGTTTTAACGCACTTGCAAACTTTGACTTACGCATGAAAAGTAAGGTGCTAGGTAACACTCCTTTTGCCTGTACAAATCCTTTCTTGAATATAGTTTTGAAGTTTCATACTGGTTTGTTCGAGTGCATTAGAGTGTAGGCAGGGTCAAGTGCAAACCATACACCTCGGTGTTCCCCTTTAAGATGCAAGACAATGCATGTATCGATAATGAATGGTATCTTCGAAGGTACACACTCATTAATATTGAATATCAAACGGAAAACTAAGGTTTCCACTCAAGTATACCTTAAATAGCGAAGCATGATGAGAAAGGGTTCACAGACGTTTCGTAGACGAGAAGGAGACGAAGAGGTAGAGCACGAAAAGGAAGGAGCAGGGAGGGGAAAACGGTAAAGACAAAAGTATTTGGGCCCCACAATTTCAACCTATTCCAACTTTCTATATCTGTTGTCTTCACAACTGGTATAGAATGATTAAAGTTTTTTTTCTGTTTGGTCTTCCATAAATTTCTATATCTATTATTAATGAAACCGACATAAATAATATCCTCATTTTTTTTAAATTTTTAACTTTCTATATCGGCTCTTTTTTATAACCGATATGAAAAATATTTTCTATATCGGTTGGAACATAACCGATATAACCAATGTTCTCTTAGTTACAAAATTGCCACCGCCGCTCATTTTATATCGGTTACTTAACACCGTTGTAACTTACTATTATAGAATTCATACTTCCATTAGTGTTTATGTGGCGCATTGTTCACGTCTTGCCAGCACTGTCATTGGGGCAACTCTCTCCCCTCCCCGTGTTGTGTGTAATTGCCTCCATGAGTCACTTCCTCATGTTTCACTCATGATATATATGTCAATGAGCTGTCTAAAATTAAATTGGTGGATGCTTCGGAATCCCCTTCCTTCCTCATTTCTTCTGCTTGCGTGAAGCCGTGATAAGAGAATGAAGAGGCTAGGATTAATGGGGTTTTAACGTAGTGAGAAAATGAAATTGAAATGGTTAACGGAGTCTCATAATTAAAAGCTTATATGTAAATTTTAATTGACTTGACATATTTTAATTAAGGAGATAAGAAAAGGAAAGAGAAACAAAAATGGGACATGTGATTTTTCACCCATAATAAATTTGAGTATAAACATACTACTCTATTTCTTATGAAATCACATTGTCTCAAAATCCAATGTGTTCCTTATATATAATGTCACATGTATTATGAATTTCTATGTTAAATCAAATTAAATAAATATTAATTAATTTATTAATAGTTATCCAATCGAATAATAAAATTGTTTTTTCTTAATTTCTTAAACCAATATTTAACGATTTTTAATCAATCAACATACAATAGACATAATGAAATATTTATAAATTATTATTAATTTAATTTTAGACTAGTTTGTAAAAATGACGGGATCAATTTAACATCTAGTGAGGCCTTCTATTGAGTAAATCTTCTCTCTTCAAAATCTCCTTTATTCACCAAATGTTTTCTTAAAATAAATTGATTTTAACTTTACATTAAAGGCAATTTGCAAAAATGACTTTTTTTCATGCACACGTTAACCAATAACATTGTCAAGAGTAATCATCACTTTAGTCCCTAAAAGTGTGCTCATCCGTCAATTTAGTCCCTAAGTGGAAAAAAACACCAAAACAGTCCCTGAAAGTGTTCACCGTCGGTCAGTTTAGTCCTTCTTTTACTGTGCGTCAGTTAACAGTAATAGAGACGTTGATGTGTACAGTTAAGTGCCAGGGTTGCTGGCTGACGTGGATCTGTATCTGACATAGACACTTTCAGGAACTAAAATGAAACGGTGTTCTCTATCAGTTTCAGTTTCCTTAATATAATTAGAAAAAAATAGTTTATTCATATATTAATTATTCATAGTTATTAATATTAATTAATTTTTAAATATAAAATTATTTACTCGATATGCTTTTTTTAATAATCTTTTAATGTTTTACATAAAAATTAGAAAGTTTATTAAATATTCTTTATTAATAAAAAATATAATCAAATTTAATTA